>JBBBDQ010000703.1:427500-460000 GCA_037127315.1 Ascarosepion bandense | reverse complement strand
AACTCCTAAGCCATGGAGTTAGAGTTGAAAATTTTAGCGAAGTTATATATTAGCGGTGTATACACACGCCAGTCACCGAAAGAACTCAATTCATTGTTGAAGTGATATGCATAAATCGCCGAAGTGGAAACTGTTTTTTGCAATTTTTTTCTCTGGAGTGCTCAATCGAAATGAGAGCATTATATATATATATATATATATATATATATATATATATATATATATGTTGCCGTCATTTTAGACGTTGTGTCAAAAATATTTTGTCGTCATTTATGACAGATCATGCCCAGTAGTAACCTATTTGGTAGATTGGAGCAAGAGTAACGGAGGACAACAGCCCATAATTATTTACTG
This sequence comes from Ascarosepion bandense, assembly GCA_037127315.1. Lineage (NCBI taxonomy): Eukaryota > Metazoa > Mollusca > Cephalopoda > Sepiida > Sepiidae > Ascarosepion > Ascarosepion bandense. The sequence goes on along the minus strand of JBBBDQ010000703.1, from coordinate 459,646 downwards.
AGTATATTGTAGTCGAGACAAGAGGGAATAACAAATGTTTAAAGAAATATTAAGTTACAAAGGATAGGGAGCATGGGAAGTATGATCAGCAACGTCCTGAAGCGACTCGGTAAATAGAAAAAAAGAGTAATAACTAGAAAATGTACACATTTTTTTGCTGTTTACCTGGTTTCTGTCACTAATACGGACATCTAATATCCGTGATTATCATGACAATTATTTGTTTTATAGGAAATCAATAAAAATGACGTAAAGAGCAAAGCATTGAGGTGTAAAGATATTATTACTGCTAATATTCAATAAAAGAGGTAACGAAAGCAAAAATAAAAATAAAATTATAAATCGATTTGAATGTTATGTTTAAATTTGTTATTTTAGTAAGATGTCTCTATTGTACATTTTAAAAATTTCCTATATTTCTTTTGAACTTCACTTCATAAACGAAAAATTTTGTTTATAATTCCACTGCCAATATGAAAATAAAATTTAAACACTGGGAAAGATTCAGTAATCTAACTCACAGAATATGGCCCCAATAATAAATTTATAATACCTTTAGTATTTGTCTATATTTCTGAGATTAGGTGGTATTTACAGTATTTATATTATTCAGATTATTGTCTCCATCTTAGTTGCCATTTGTATGACGTTTCGGTCGTTGTACGCTCCACCTTTTCGAACCGAATCCTTTATTACAATCAGTACAATCAAGGCATTACAACCCAAGGAATTAGAATGTTATACCCTAGTGATTGTAGTAAAGGGTTCAGTTCAAAATTTCCTAGCACCCGATAAAGGCCGGAGCATACAACGGCCGAAAGGTCGGACAGATGGCAAAAAAGATGAGGACAATAGTCCGAATAATTTAAATACTGTTATTATACCTTGTACAGATACAGAGTGGATACACTTTCTTTATAATGCTACAAAGACGTCGAGGTGACTGAGTGCGAAAGAATATGAGATAAAGAAAGCACAATACCTAAAAGACAGTAGATATCGATTGACATCAGATTTAAAACTTTTGAAAATCAAAATTTACTTAAAGCAAAAAGCAAGATGAGAATTCTACAAGCGATAAGTGTAAGAAGGGAAATGTTAGCATGGACCTTGCGCATACATATATTATTTTCAGCTGTAAAATTATGAGACCTTATCGCCTAGTACTGAAATATGAAACAGCCAGTCGGGGATCGAACTCACTTCCTCTTCTTCTATGTGCCGTGTCTTTCCCGAAAGTAGGTGATCATAGCGTTCCACATCTCACTATCCCTTGAAACTCTTAACATCCTTCTCCTGTTATCCCTCCCAAACTTTGCTCTGACATCCATCCGCTCAAGTCCATCAAGTATGTCACACGTTGGTTTCCCCCGTTTCGTCTTCCCTCTACCCATCCTGTGAGTTTCAGATTCTCCAAGCATGCTCTTCTCATTAAATGTCCCAGAAACTTCAGCTGTCTTTTCCTGATGTTAAGTTTATTTTTCGTTTCCATCCTCTTCAAAACCTAGTCTTTGCTTACATGTTAAATCCATGGTATTCTCATCATATATCTGTAGAACATTTCCACTGTTTCTAGTTTTTTTCTTTATTTATGAAGAGATTTTCCAGCTGCCATACGGTTTGTTTCCAGCTAACTTTTTTCTGTCTCTCAGTATTCCACTCATCTTCTGTAATTCATCCTTATCCATGCCAATACGCCTTCGGATCTTACTGTCGCACTTACTGCCCTATGTTAGAGCACATCCCAGGTTTATAATTTCTGTACCGGCTTGATTTTATCTTTTAAGGCCTGTAGATGACATTTTGGGCTCCACTTTTTACTGATGCTCATGCATTACGTTTTCTTACAGTTTATATGTAGTAATATCTTTCCGTTTTCTTTAGGCGTAACGTTCTTTAGGCGTTAGGTTCAAGCAAGACTAAGTTGCTACTCGTTACAACACGTCGATCTTTTCATGTCTGGCTAAAAATCATTGTATTTCTAAGCATAAAACAAGACGAGTTTGGTAAATATCAGTGTGTGGTAGGCTTTTATTCTGTTATATTAGAATATGAATTATATAAAAATATGTTGCTGCCTGTTTAAAAATACCGTAAACAATAAATGCGTATATAGCGATGGCCCCAAAAAGCAAAATATTTTTAGCCTTTTAATGCATCGATCTTGTTTTGAAGAAATACTGTTTTTAGTAGACTACAGTTATTTTATTAGACATCCTACTTTTTATAGACAACACAAATCTGTGATTACTTTGAAGGAATCAAGTACCGAGTCTGCAGCTCCACTAAGAAGAGTCATTGCTAAAAATATTTTTAAGTAATGGCAACCATATTCAGAAAAAAAACCCACGCTGACAATCACAGACACACACACACACACACACACACACACACACACACACACAGATATATATATATATATATATATATATATATATGTGCGCACAAGTGAACGGGGTTAAGTTCAATTATGTATATAAGTATTTTTATGCTTATTCATATTCATGGTGCGAGGGAAAAATTTTCAATTAAATTACGTAAAAATGAAAATAATACTCACTTTTCGTTTTAACGGTTATATTTACTAAAATTACCCAAAAATGTTTTCAAATATTAAGGAGTAAATGTATCCAATTGGCACCAACCACGTTCTTCAGGCGACTTCGGAATCTCCTCTATGTCTTTTGGAAGGTCACCTTTTCATTTTGGTGAATGTTGCAATAATTTTTGAGTTCAGTTGATCTTTAATGTTACAAGATGTTTTTTTAGTCTCTCGCTCAAGTGCGGCTTACACATAATAATCAACAGGGTTGCAGTGTGGGAAGTTAGGTCACCAGATGTAAGTGGTGATTATATCGCAAAAATCATCTGACAGGGATTTCTTGCTTGTGTGGCATGTTGCAGAGTCCTGTTGCCAGACAAAGAGTCTACCAGCAGCCACTCTCTTGACAGCACTACTTTCTCAATCAGTTTATGTAGGCCTCATTAGAAGATAAATATGGGCATAACGTCATTATCATTTATAATCACTCAAAACTTCTTCGTAATCACATTAAATTCATCTATCTTCTACCAAATCCTCTGTACTTTCCCCACATTTACACTAAATCCTTTGAAATGTTCGTATTAAAGTTTCCGGCGGGAATACCAAGTAATACAACGTGCAGTTTCCAAATTTCTGGTGGGGTGAATTGCTCTTGTGTTTTTTTGCTCACACTCGGTGCACAACTGACCCAATTATACAAAATCAATAACCATAAAAATAGACAATATAGTAAAAAATAACCATACAATCTACAAATACTTTCACAGCCTCTGCCCCGATGAACTTATCTCAGTGGTACCTCCTATATACGAATTTCCTCGAGCCACAAGATTAGCAACTAGGCCCCACTTTTTTACTGTGAAACCAGTAAATTGTAAACGCAAATTCTACTCCATCAGCTTCTTTTCTCGCACTTCCCGCCTATGGAATTCTCTTCTGCAGACTTGATTTCCTGACAGTTACAATCTCCAAGAATTTAAATGTAAAGTCAGTAGTCATCTCCTGTGTCACTAACTTACATCCTCTCTCTCATGTTTTCTACATCCACCCCACTCTCATAAGTACTCTCTTTCCTAGACACCCTGCAACCTCTCACTCCTCATAATATTCCTTCTCGTCCACCCCACTCTCATCAGTAATCTCTTCCCCGTCCTACTCTCTTCTTGACACACCCTGCAACCTCTCACCCCTCAACATACTTCGGATGTAACCTCCTGCACAACAGTGGCAGTAAAATACCTTGCTTAGAGCGACACGATTATAAAAAAAAAAATAAAATAAAAATTAGAAAGATAGTTAACAAAATAGTCAACAAAATCAAGAACAAACAACGCGCATGGGCGAAATTAAATATATAAAATGGCAGCTATTTTTCCATCTCCTCACCTGTACAAGGAAATAATCGTTATTCATTGAGAGTATACCTAGTACTACTTTCTATTGAAATTTAGAAAATATTCGCATTAAAAAAAATCTCTTCAGGTGAATAAGTTCCTTAAGTTCAGTAAATGTTATCGCTCATTCCAGTATTCATGGCGAATTCTTTCCTAAATTTTACTGGAAGTTGTGTGCAAAGTGAACATTATAATTAATGTCATTAATTTTACTTCGAATTACCTGTCCTCTCCATTTTAGTCATTCCTGCTGTTGAATGTCTACAAGCTATGTGGTTTTTGTTATTTGATAAATTTGTTTATTGTTCTGTCGCAGCAATCTATTGCTAAGTGCTGCAAAGAATAATAAAATCAGATCATTATGATGTAGATTCTTTCGGACTTGTTTTCAAATTTTGGTCGCTCTTTTTTTATCAAATGATTTCAGCAGCATTTTGATTCTCTTAAAGCGTTTATCACAGGCTGTAGACTTCCACAGACATGGACCAGAACCTTTTTAGTTTTTGTCGGCTTGAATATGTTATTCTAACTTTTTTTTAATTTTTGTAAGTCATCATAATTAATCTTTAATTGGTCTCACCTTTTTTCTCTCCATAACGTGTTGGCGTAATTCTATACTGCCTGACGCAAACAATTAACTCAAGACTACAAGGAAACAAATCCAACGGACTTATTCTACAGATTATCCCCATAAGAACTTGAATTTGAGTGGGTGTATGTTTTCTAATCCAAAACTTCCATACTCATATATGCTTCACCTGCTAATTACATCTCAAGGATATTTGAGAAGACTATGACAAGATAGGGATAAAAATATGAGTAATAATTGTAAAATTATATGAACGACTCTTTTAAAACATACATTTAGGAAACTAGAAGTTACTTGTACTTAAGTTAAATCATATACGTAGATGACACAGTATTGAAAGCAAGCACGGAATGAAAACTACAGGGCGCGATTTATAAAGTGTCTAAATTACGCAAAAAGGAAAAACATCATTAACATCAATTCAATAGATATATTTAACTTAGGTAAATAAAAATATTGAAATAATAAAGACTACATGCATTCGACCATGGCCTCCGGACGATTGGAATCTAACTGTAACTCTTCTGGACGGGTTCTTCATTAGATTGGTGAAGAATGCTGCCATAATCCTTGCTTTCAGTCCTTGTTTTATGTTACAAAGAATTTTCTTGATCTCTTGCTCAACCACACCTCACACATCATAATCAAGGGAGCTTCAGTCTGAGGTGTTAAGTGGCCAGATCAAGGGATGATTTGGTTGCAGAAATTGTCTGACAGGCTTGGCTGGCTACTCTTGGTTGTGTGGCATATTTCAGTGTCTTGTTGCCCATTAGAGTGATTTCAAGCAGCCACCGCCTTGATACACGTCTGCACTACCTAATAAATTCACTTGATGTAGATTTCCATGTTGAGTCTGGGGTCCTCACTAATAAATTCGGAAATTCTTATCAGGGTCACTTTTCTAAGCTTCCGTACCTTCGTAATCACCACTAGACTTATCTAAATCTTTTCGAATCCGCTGCCCCATCCTTTCATTGTCTACAAACACTCTGAAATATTCTTTCTACAGCTTACGGCAAAAACGCCAAGCAGTGAAGCATGCTGTTTTCAAATTTCTCACAAAGTGACTTGCGACACAATGCCCTTTTTTTTACAGACGTTGACCAACTGATCCTAATGTGCTGTCGATAAAATAAAAAACAAACAACACCGATGCAAAAAATTAAAAACTTTTAAAATGGCGACAACTTTCCCATCGCACCGTGTATATGGTTGTAAAAAAACGAAAAATGTCTAAAGAAATTCTAGTGCAGGCAAATACTCAAATTTAAATATCTGGGAAATCTTTTAACGGCCTATAGATAATATCACAGCAAAGTCTGGAAGCGTGTCGAAATAGTAAGTGATGCCTTTAAAAAACTAAGTTTTATTAGAAACAAAGGTAAGAGTGCGAGGCTGTGATGTAATATATAAGCTTCTATATGAGAGTTCAACCTAGATAATTTCGACACAGATGTAGATAAAAACTTGTGGCATACAACCGTATTCTCACAAACATAATTTTGAAGTTATATCTACTACCAGAGTATAAAGAGGCAGAAGTACCCGAGTATTAGACAGGAAAAATTCGCTAGAAACAAAGAAAAGATGATGGATTACTATGTGATGTCAGTTCTTCAATATGGCAGCGAATGCTGGACAATGTCAACAGTGAATAAAAAACTTGTAGCAATTGAAATGTGGCTCTACAGAACGATGCTGCGGGTATCATGGATCGAGCATGTGAGTAGTGATGAGGTTTTAGAAAGGATGGAAACTAAAAGGAAATTAATACTGGGCCTCAGGAAAAGACAGCTAAAGTTACTGGGACATGTAATGAGGAAGGATGGCTTGGAGAACCTGATATTAACAGGCCAGATAGAGGGAAAAGGAGACTGGAGAAAGCAATGGCTAAAATATTTGAAGGGCCTGAGAAGTTGGATGATAGAACGGGAGTTGTGTGGTGTAACAGGAGAAAGCGTGCTGAGGATAGGGTGGGGTGGGAAGCCATGAAAGAAGAAGAACATAGAAGAAGAATATCTACTACCATTAACAGTCTTTAGACGCACTCCATTCAGTTATAAAACCAATTCAAACTATTGTAGTCTAGAATCAATTTGCAAAAATTACAGGGTTGAATCATCATCATTATTTACGTATCCCATTGGTAAGAAAGTTGTTTGCATCCATAAATCTACTTTCCAGTAATCAATAATTTTTGGAATTAGTTCCTGCATGGATACTTCCCCGAAAATTACAACGTTAAGCTCCTCAAATCTAAGATCAATCGCTATCTGTTCTCTCTTATATCATCGGTTTTCACTCCTTATTCACTCCTCTAATGTCCAGAGATATTCTATCTTGAATGGTTCTTCTAAGTCAGTACCTATCACATTTTGAGTGACAAAATAATATCTACAATCTCAACTTACTACACGTAGCCTCATAAATTATTCTTAATGATATGCTTCATAAAACTATTAATTAGAAGATGCTATTGATGTTGAGCTTGTAGACAATATTTAAATTCTCCTTCTTCTATCTGCCCGTTTTGTTCAGGATATTGGCATCATGACTTTACTATTTTCTGTCTTAGATGCTCTTATTAAAATTCGTCGTTATTTCCTCTCTTAACCCTTGCTCAGACATCGATTTACTAAAGCTTTCTAGGTAGGTTATGCTCTGTTTTTCCATGTGTCTTTGTCTTCAATCTCTACCTTGAGCATCAAGTTTTCTACGGCGTCTTTTCTCATTATGTGCCCTAATAATTTCAACGCTCTCTTACTGATATGTATAAGTGTACATTTTTGTTTCTGCAAAACTTCGTAATAGCTCACTTATTTAGTTCATGATATTTTTAGTATCCTTTTTTATATATCCCGGGAAGGAATATCAGGTAAAAGAATAGTGTAAGAATAATACTTAACACTGAATACAGATTAGAAGAGATTTATTATACAACAGTACAATAAACCAATAGACGTACAAGAACAAACGAAGAATAGTAACAGGAATAATGATCAAGTAGAAAATGTCTCTGCCTATGACGTATGTGTCCGTCTAGTGACGTATGCTTCCGTCTAGTGACGTATGTTGACACATGCTTCCGTCTAATGACGTATGCTGACGTATGTCCCCAGTCACAATCTTTTGTAGACTAGACCATATCCATTTCGGGGTAGGATAGGATTTTCCTCCACAACACTTTTCTAGAATCATATTTCTGTTGTTTCAAGTTAAATCCCGTGAAGAGATTTTTTAAGCATTCACTGCCACATAGGAATACTGATATTGCATATCATGTCCCTGTTTCTTAATACTTAGCTTAGCTTTTCCTTCACTCGTTTCACCCCAAGCATGGCAGTAACGCCACTGATGTGCAAGAGGCTACATAAGAGAAAATGATTAGATAGAAGGAGAGTAAAGAGAAAGACGAACCTGCTACAGGGAGTGTCAGAGCAGGGAGCAAGAGAAGGATGAGAATACAGGTATGATGACAATTGCAAAGCTAGAGAGAAAAATATATACAGGGTGTCAAGTGGTTAACAGATGGGTATTGACATTGAATTTAAATTCCCGGAGGTTGTAGCCGTCAGGAAAGTAAGAATATGGAAAAGAGTTTTTTAAAAGAATCTTTTGCTATGCAAATGAGCATTTCTACTCGTCAGGAAAGCAAGAATATGGAAGCGAGTTCCATAGACGGGAAATGCAAGAAAAGAAGCTGATGGAGTAGAATGTAAACACTTGTGGCAGGGGCACCAGTGACATAAGTTCGTTGAAGCAGAAGCCATGGAAATATTTATAGAAAAGACAGATGGAAGCCGCATCACGTCGATGATAAAGTTGCAGGTGTCGAGCTGCCAAGTAGGTATCTATCACATTACTGATTCTCATTTGGAGCCTTTCAAGTACACTGAGCTGAACAGCGAGGGCGCCTGACCATATATGACAGCAGTATTCCATGCACGGACGGATGATTGATTTGTATATATGCAAGATGTATTCAGACAAAGTGACCCAACTTTCCTAGCAGTGGTTTTAGCTATTGACTCAATGTATTGGTTCCACTTGAGATCGGAAGAGAGGGTAAGGCCGAGGAGGCGCAATATATTACTCTCAGGGAGACTCGCTTGGTCCATCCTTATGAGAGGCAGGAGAGGTTGCCTGTTATGATTCGTCTTAGACGCATTGAAATTTACAAGCCACTTCTTTCCCCATTCAACGACTGAATGTAGATCGCTCTCAAGATCAGCAGTTTGTCCACCTCGCCGAATTCCTGATGCGGGAGTAAATTGTTGTCTCATCTGCGTAGATGTGTACTTGGGACTTGATCACGTCTGGTAGGACATCTAATTCTCTGATGATCACATCATTTTATCTGTTGAATACGTCCGGTGACAAGGCAAATCATTGTCTTACACCTCTTTCTATTTTTGTAGAGTACTTTTTCATGTGCCGTGTCCCTTCAAAATATAGGCGTTCATGGAATCCTACTTGGCGCTGTATCTTGTCGCTCTTAATATTTTTCCTTTTGCTATGTCTACCAAACACCGCTTCGCCATGCATTTGTTAAAATTTATTAAATATGCCTCTCGCTGTTTTCCTCTGTCTCTCTTTCACTGTATCAGGCCTGTGAGTATTAGATTCTCTTAGCCCTTTTTTTCATTACATGTTTTAGTAACCTCTACTGTCTCATCCCCATCTTAAGTATGAGTTTTCTTCTCGTTTGCATTCTCTCCAACACTTCATCGTTGCTCATGTGCTCCCTCCATGATATCCAAAGCATCCTTCTGTAGAACCTCATTTTTGCTGCCTCAAGCTTCTCTTTCATCCTTGAGGAGATTGTTCAATATTCACTGCCATACAAAAGGAAAGATGTTGCATAGTAATTGAGCACTTTCTTTTTTTGTTGTTTCCAATGAAATTTTCCTATCTCTCAGTACTTTGATTTGCTTTTGAAATGCATCCTTGGCCATGCAAATGCGTCTTCGGATCTCAATGTCGTACTTTCCATTCACTGTCAGGATGCTTCCCACGTATATAATTTTTTTTACTTTTAATTTAGTTTCTTACTGAACTAATTTTCTATCCGTATTTATTTCCAGTATGGGTTTTACATTGTTGTAATATCCTTCCCAAATATATCAGGGTTTAATAACTGTTTCAACGGGTCTTTGTGGCATATTTAACTGAACCTCTTTACAGAATCTATGAAACATAGGTACAGATCTTTCTGCACATGTATTGCTCTTTCTGATAGCTGTCTGATCATAAATATCGCCTTCCTTGTTTCAGTGTCTTTAACGAACCCTCAATCTTCTTTTCCTATTTCTGCGCTGATTTTGCCGCGAGCTTTGAAATGTAAAATATAAACACAAATGACAAAAAGGTGAAAATACGTCTAGGCAGTTCTTTCAAATTAAATATATGTGCGCTATACACACACGCCGGCCAAAACAAAATTACAGGAACCATAACCCACAATTTCCAGCCGTGTCATTCGACAGGCATAATAGGGAAGTTATGTATTCATTCAGACAATATATTGACTTACTAGTGTACACGTGTCGTCAAGAATGAATGAATGTATGTATTGCGTACAACTGAATTCTGTACAATAAGGAGGAAAATATATAAAGAAGCAACACGATGATCACTATTGGTACGCATGTGTACCACGCATTAACACGCCCGTATCTGCTATTAGTACGTGCATCCAGCTAAACTTTCACACACTCCTAAGAAACAGTAATGTGAGCATTTTGAAATGCAGCCCACGTGTTAATTAAAACGAAAATTATAGCTTAAGACCATATAATATTTACTACTTTTGACAGTTAGTCACTAATTTACCTCTTTTTAAAATTGAAATATTGCACACATAAACGGAGAGAGAAACATATATAGAAACTTACAGAAGATGGTTTTTATATATAGTGTATGATGATATGGTATTTGGTGTTCAAAATTACGTAAACTACTAGTCTTTCTAGATAAGAAAGACTGAAGGCAAGTGATCCGTAGTATATTTACTTGCATCAAAACTTCACTTAGTACAGCGTCAATCTCAGAGAGACACTACAAACTTGCCAGTTACAATCCGCTAGATCTATACATGAAAGACAACTGCCGCTTTTTTGACATTTCCCCATGTACATGAACAAACATAATCATTATTTTCATTATATACTGTCTGTTTCATACAGATATATAATTAAAGAATACTTTTCCTTACCATATTGCTAATCTGAAATCTGGAAATAGCATTTCTCTAGAACATTTTGATGAAGTTATGCTAATGAATATCTGTGTACAATTTCTCTAAGATTGTTTCTATATGAAAAATTACCGTTTACTTTCATGAATCTACGATTGCTTTCTCTCGAAGTTTTCTCTATTGTTTGCAATAAAAAAATTTTCCAAATTCTTTTAGTCAACTCAGATTTAATGGAATATTTTTCGTCAAGTTAAATATAAAATCTGTGTTTATAAGAAATACAAGAATTTAATTTAAAGTTTGCTAAAACAAGAGTCCATTATTTGTAATAAAGCATAGTATCATATTCGATTTAACGTGTGACATGTTATTCATTTATTTAATTAATTATCTTTATTGTTACGTTTTATATTAATATACTTAAGTAAAAGTAGGACACAATATATGAAACATTATAAATATCTTGGGAATATATAAATTAAACAAATACGTACAATGGTATTTTCACAAGAATCGGAAGACGAATGACAAACATTTATAAGATATTGAGAAGACAACAAGAGAATTTATCAATGGATAACGTAATAGAAATGAAGAAACCATTCATTTCTATTAAAAGTATGATTTAACTTTCACGGATTTAGAAAATCCTTTTCATGATTTGAAACCTTCAAAAAAGTCAAACGACAAAGATATGTTAGATAACTTGTTATGTACACTTTAACTTCAATTGTAGGCGATTGTCGCCGACAAAGAAAGTAACTAATTAGTTAGCATTCATAAAATATCGAGTCTTTCAGCGTACATCAGCCTTTGTTCCTTGTTCAGTAGCTAAACAAAAGTGACATCAGTAGTGCTGTGATGCTATTTTTGTTTTTATTCAGCTACAAAATACAACAATTGTTGGAGATAGGGATTGTATAAGACGAGAAAAAATAAGTGTTTTTGTGAGCTCTTGTTTGTGAAAAGATACAGACGGCATTATTGCAAAGAATGTATACTTTCTGATCGACAGCGATCAGCAGTGGTAACAAACAAACTTAGTGTGTTAACGGTTATTAAGTGGAAATGGCAACCAAATACTTTTGGGATTTTGTTACTTCTTTTCTAATCAAATAACCACACACACTGGCAGACACCTAGTGCACACATCAAGCATACAAATACACACACACTCACAATCTTTTTTTGGGGTATATTAGGTACCAATCTTTAATTATGTTGAAGATCAACTAAATTTCTTTTGTTAAGACCTTTTAATAAATTTTTCTATAGTTCGGCTTGCCAGTCAGACTTTGACTACAAATTTCACAATGTCATCTGAGCGATTTACGTGATTATATGTCATTATCAAATAATAACTTTATGGGCTTATGAAGTTTTCCATAGTTTGCATTGCATTTTTATGGGAGTTCCTGAGTATCACTTTTTACGTGCCGATGATTAACATGTTGGATTTTTCCGTTATCGCATTTTCATATATCAATTCGTGATGTTATTTTGTCTTTTTAACACGATGCCCACTACAGTAAACGAGGTTTTCATGGCAATATTTATTTAAATATTCATTAACTTTTTTTAGAATGTGATGGAGCATTGGCGTGATAAAAACCTGAGTGTGTTGTACAATCTTCTTCTATTACAGAACCATGTGTGCCTTTAAAAATGAAAATCTGTTTCCTTGTTCATCTATCACGTAGAACAAACTATGAATGCAGCAGTAAACCGAATCTAATATTCGACCGCAAAATATCAAACAAACCCACTTGGGTGAAACTTTCTTGAGTAGCAATGAAATTTCTTTCTTCTGGAGAGAAAAGAAAACAGAGATAATGACAACTCTCTTTTCGAGAATGGTAAATAAGACGAAAACAAACAAGACTAAACTAATACGTCAAATTTAAAAGAACAAATACTAAAACTGTATTAAAACATTAAAACAAAGAATATTTTGCAAGATGAATATACACCCAAATTTTCTTTTTTTCTTATTTTAAACATAAGACACGATAACATATCAAGACATACACACGTAATTTTTAAAAAAATCAAAACAATAATAGAAAAAAACAAATTTGAAAATCTAATGCAAAGTTTGGTTAATAGATAAATCTCTTATAAAAAATGCACCCACCTGTTCCCTGCTATCTGTTAACCATCACTGACAATCGCTCCTATCGGCCTTTAGCTTGGATCAGGCTAGTCTCCCTGAAAGAAAAACACTGCGGCTCTTCGGCTTAACTCTCTTAGCAGACTTCAAGTAGAATGACTATATCGAATCTATAGCTAAATCCGCTGCTAAGAAGGTCAATTTACTGTATAGGTCCAGGAAGATGTTTTTCTCTGAATCCATCCTGCACATATATAAATCTACCATCCGCCGGTGTATTGAATACTGCTGCCACATCAGGTCAAGTGTCTTTGCTATTCATCTCGGAGTTCTTGACAAAACTCAACGGAGAGTCTGTAATGTGATCGATCCCAACTTGGCAGCTCAGATGTAGTCACTTTTTCACCGGCGTAATGTAGCTTCCCTGTGTCTCTTCTACGAATAATTTCATGGCTCATACTCCGATGAACTTAGCTTATTTGTGCCCCCTATGCATGAATTTACTCGAGCTAATAGACTAGCAACTAGGTCCCGTCCCTTTACAGTGAAAGCTACAATCTTTAAGAATTTAAATTTAAGGTCAATAGTCACCTACTATCTCACTGACTTGCATCCTTTCTCTCATGCTCTTTTCTCCATCCACTCCACTCTCACCACACCAGTATTCTTATCCTTCTCTTACCAATTTACTGACACCCCCTATAAGTTATCCCCATTTCTCATCACTTTTCTCCTATGTAACCCCCTACACACCAGTGACAGTAAAACTGATTTTCTTGGGGTGAAATGATTAAAAAGAAATAACTCTAATCGGCTATTCAGTTAAGTGATACACGCTTGAAAAATACTAAAAAAACACGCTGACTAGACAAGATTTTCCTGCACTAGGTAGGCATTCCTTTCTGGGGTAGACTGGCTAGAATCTAATTTATCCTGTTATTTAACACATAGCTAGAGAGATAATAGATGGGTTCATATCTTTCTCAATGTATTTGCCAATAAGTGAATGCAAAGAAAACTTAAACTCAGCTCTTCGATATCCATTGCTCAGCAAAGATCATCCTATAGAAAGACAAAACTATCACATAACGAAGGAATCTTAGCCAGTTTCGGAATATAGATGTCACTTGTAAGTTTTATATTTTTTTCTTTTCATAGATTATTCTTCGAATAATCGCTTCAGTTCTTTTTCTCATGAGGCAGCGAAAAATTGATTTACTTTCTGGATCTTCATTCTGCCTTTAGGGTTAAATTTGGTATCATTTCGTCTACGTTGTAACACACATTTCTTCTTTGAAGAATTGATCTTTGAAATTTGAAAGCCTTCTTTCTCAGTCAGTAGATTCTGTCTTTTTGTGTAACTTCTGCCATGAAAATTTATTACCTTCTGAAGTTTTTACTTTGGCTCTTTTCTTTATAAGAAATGAATGGGCGCTTAATAGACTTTAACTTCAAGGTGTAAACCTACGTTTTTGACTGTGTAATAAATAAAAATAGTACATATTTTTTAAATTAAAAAGAGAATTCTAAAACTATACACCTTGACAGAAACCACGTTCGTGGTACTTTAACTGTTATTGCTCAAAATAAAAACATTAAATATAAATATAACAATTTTTAATCAATCATCTGGCTTTATTTAAAATGCATCTCTCTAAAATGGACGTGTGTAGCGGATAAGAAATAAGACTAACATTCTTTATTTTTCACGATATGAAGACTCGCAATATCATTGGAAAAATACTACTTAGCTGTCCTAGGAAATTTTACTAATCGCAGCTTGGCGACAATTTATGTATCGCTTTAATTTTACTAGTTAAAGTTTTTGCACTTTTCTTAAAAGCAAGCTCCAACTAGCGTTCTTAATTTTTCTAAAATTCGAAATCTGATTGGCTAATTTATTTCTAAAAATATATTTCTGCTCGAGACCTCACTGTTTCTGCCGGAGCGTTTGAACTACTTCCGCTGCTATTTGAAAATGAACCACGACAAAATAAAGTTAGTCGGCGCCAGAGAGAAGGAAAGCAAAGACTACGCTTTTCTGATGTCCATTTCACGCCAGTATATCATTACTCTGTAATGACTATTGTTAATTGCCAAGTTTTTTTTCTACGGGTGAAGCTAAGTACCTAAAATAGATGTTTTATATTGAATTCCACTTTTAATGTGAAAAATGAATATTTTCAATTTATTTTGATCATTTTTCGAAACCTTGTTTATATGGAATTAAATTGAACTTTTCCGATTTGTTTTTAAACATTTTGGAAACATTGTTTCGATTGAATTCAACTAAATACTATTGTGCGAAAACGAATTTTGTAAATGTACTTAGTGCCTGATATTTTAATATGAAAATTTTCACGGTTTATCACATCTACAAAATTTAATTTGATTACTTGTCTTGTAATAATCAATTAACAATTACAACTGTTTAAATTTGTAAATAAATTCCTTATTTTGACTTGTTAAATTATGTACACATGTTTCCTAGTCATTTTACGCGACAAAACACACCACTTTCTTCACGTGTAAAAAAGCTAAACTATTATAATAAGTATTTTTAGCTTATTTGCACTTTTTAATTAAATATTATTTTAATGATTTCGTTTTATTAACTAATGATATTTTATATAGTAGCCTTACAGTTTTGGATCCATTCGTATAGCACATTTAAGGTGGATGAAATGAATATATAAAAATATCGGTTCTCATCTATTCTGTTGACAACTAGGGTTACCGTTTATACACGCGTATCATGCGACCTTTGATGTTCTAATCGTGACATATACGAATAAATACGGTAATTCTAATCGTATTTAGGTCTTTTAAAATAGCCAGTAGCACATCTTTTGCCACACGATTCAATCATCAAATTGTCCTCATTAGACCTGCATCGGAGCATCAATTTGTTGAACTGAACAATTATTTTTAATAGACAGATAGATAAGCGTAGTATACATAATAATCTGTAAATGGTTTTGTTTTTGTTATTTTTTTTCATATTCTGACTGTGTAAGATTTATTATATTTTTGTATCGTCTTGAGTACTAGTTGGATTATTTATTCCGAGCCTTCGTGTGTTGAGCGAGGTGTGAATTCTCAAAATTGCGAAATATATATACTAAGGCCATACTTATCAGGCCACCCCAGTTTTTTTTAATAAAAGATGTGATCTATTTCATACTATTTTTAGAAATTATTGCCAAAGAAAAATAGAATTGTTCTTTTGTTATTATTACTTTGTAAGGTTTTACAAGGGAAGGAAAACAAGATGAACTCGTCCGAATCACCCCAAATTTTCTTCATTCTTTCCTTGATGAAACTGCTATATAGATAATCATTAAATATTTATAAATTCATTTGATGCACATGTTATAGTGCAGTATTAACAAAAGAACCATTCTATTTTCATTTACAATTATTCACTTGGCTAGAAATACTAAAAAGTAGTATGAAATACATATTTTTTTAAATACTGGGGTGGCTTAATAATTGTGGCCGGTAGTATATATATAGATATACTAGCAGTATAGTCCGGCGTTGCTCGGGTGTAATGAAAGCTTTAAAACTAATCCATGGTCCTGGAGATCAGACTCAGCCTAAAGAATATTTGTGTGAAGTTTGGTGAGAATCGGATAAAAATTGTGGATTTGTATAAAGGACATACAGACAGATAAACAGACACACACACAAACATCTTGCCTTATATATATATATATATATATTATCGATTTCCTGCACTATTGTAAGAACTGCAACCTTGAAACTTCTGAATATCGTTTCTTATGTGTTTCTCTATGAGTGTATCAAATTTGATTAAAATCAGACCTCTACTTCTATAACCCGATATTTTCAATTTCCGATATTCGATATTTATCGGGGGTACATCGACACAAAACCTAGCTAAGAACACTCGTAGACGCTTATAGTACAACTGTGTAAATTTTCAAGAAAATCGGTTCAGCCGTTTCGGAGTCTATAAGTAACGAATACACACACACAGACACACACACACACGCACGGACTCACACACACACACACACAGAGACAAAGTTCCATTTATACATAAGCTTATATATATATATATATATATATATATATATATATATATATATATATAACCTAACCCTCAATAAATCCCGAGCCTAACTAAAAACCAAGAGCTTTTAGCAAAATTAAACTTTATTTATCAACATAGTTTTCTTCGATGGTGATACACTGATTCCGACGCTTCTGTAATAATTCGATGCCTTTTTTGTTAAATGATTTGTCAATGGCCTCAAAATACGCTCCTGTTTCCGATACCCTTTCTTCATTAGAGCCAAAGTTCAAGTCATGTAGTTTTGTCATCGTTGCAATCGACTTGTGACCCGGAGCGTTGTCTTGGTGAAAGATCACTTTTTCTTTATTTCTGGCCGTTTTTTGGACATTTCTTCATTCAAACGGATCAATATTGCTATAAAATATAAAATATTTCTTCCTTTCTCAAAGTAATCGATTAACCAAATATTTTGCGCATCCCAAAATACGGACGCCAGAACCTTGCCTGCTGATGTTTGCGTATTTTTACTCGCTTTTGACAGTTTCACCTGCTGCTGTCAACTCAACTGACTGCCAATTTGAATACGGAGTGAAGTTTCGACCATTAACACATATGTACGCAAAAATTATGATTAACAGAGTGGAGTTATACAGAGAAAATTAGGCAGGTCCATTTTTTGTGGCGCACATGGCTGTAGGCAGAGAAGGAATGGTGGTAGTGGGTTTTTGGTCAATTGAGTGTATAGTGGCATGAGGGATTGGTCTGGGAACTGCTGCTACTATGGTGTAGGGGGTAAGTATAATAACTCCACTCTGTTAATAATAATTTAAATGTTCTATGTTTACTGAACATTAAATGTTCATCCTTTGATAATGACTTATGTAAGCCGAAAGCTCAGACCTGATAAAAAAATGAACAATTATTGCAATTTTTTGTCGTCTTTCCATGACAACACTATCAAGCTAATCAGATCATACGAACGGATCTTACGCAAAATAAATAGACAGAACTTGTCTATATTATTCAATGAAACCTGTATTAATGAAAAAATGCTGCCAAAATACACACACACACACACACACACACACACACACCATATATATATATAAGTGTACCACTGCCCCTGTCGTCAAAAATTGAGATTATATATAAGTATAACTAGTGAGCCAGACAGACCTATCTAGGCTTCACCTAAACGGATTGTCAGGGAAAACCAGCTTTCTTTGACGATCCGTTTAAGTGAAAACTAGGTAGGTCTGTCTGGCTCACTAGGTATACTTTACTTATTCCGCTCTACCTAATTATTAAGCGCTTTTCTGTGAGTTGATTAGTCGTATCGGGGTTTTTTCTTTGGGCTACGTGCTGACTCGGTCCGAACTCTTTTGACTGACGTTCATGTACTAATCTCTTTCTTTTTTTAAAACCATTTATCCCTTCTTCGTAGATTCGTGGAAGGTTTTTCGAGACGAGTATAGTTATTATCTCTTATATATATATATATATATATATATATATATGTGTGTGTGTGTGTGTGTGTGTGTGTGTGTGTGTGTGTGTGTGTGTATACTGCTGTTTTTATTATAATAGGGACGATATGCGTGTGTAATGTTTGTTTAATAATACATATATTCTAGAGGAAAGGTATATTTTAAAAATCTCCAAAAGAGATTAGCTTTGGCATGTGTTTTTATGATTGTTTAATGTTTATTGCATTGTTTTCTATTGTAATTACAGTCGATTCAGTCGGTTGGGAACACATCAATGAGTTCGAATTTTAATTACGCAATTACAGGGCGACGCAGTGTATATATGCCACAGATTTCAGACAAATTCATGTCTGCTCTGTTAGTTTAGTAATAAATCAAACGTAGAAAGTTGATTATCTTCGTCGATAGAACATTTATATAATTTATCTGGGCGAACAACAGATTCAAATAACTTTTTTTTATTACTTTTGTCAATCTCCTATTTCCTTACGTTGTTTTTCATTATCTGGTCCCTGTAAAAATTAACGAAAAAAAAAACGGCGCCATAAATTACACAGGAAGATTATATTGAAACAAGAAGGTAGTTAATGATTCTTTAAGCTATACAAAGATTAGTTTAGCGTCTATAGCATTCGTTTTAATTGATACAATTGGATGGCAAGCAATTGCTGCGACAGACACAAGCGAAATATAAATTGTTACTCTGATAATGTCTGGTTTGAGTTTTACTTTCCAACATGTTTATTTAAACCAGAGAAGTACAAAAAAGCATGAGAAAAGAGTTAACTTATTTCAGTTAAACTTTTCTTTATTAATTACAACGAAAACCAATATAGAAAAAACAATAAATCAACATACTTTCTTCAATAACTCAAACACTTTCAACGAACTCTCTCTACATATCCCTGTTTCTTTGTTTCTATCTATCTATCTATCTATCTATCTATCTATCTATCTATCAGAAGTGTGTCTGTAGAAATAAATGTTAGGCACCAGCTAACAGAAAATATAGGTAAATAGTGAAAGAGCCATTTTCCTTATTTTAGCTTTAGATTAAAAAGTTTAAAAGAAAATGTAACACTCTCTTTTACACTCTCTCTGTGTCTCTGTCTCTGTCTCTCTCTCTCTCTCTATATATATATATATGTGCGCGTGTGTGTGTGTGTGTGTGTGTGTGTGTGTGTGTGTGTGTGTGTGTGTGTTTATTCTTCTTTAACTTCTTTTTCATTCCCTCTGTTAGAGTTTCGACCTACACGGACCCAGAATCTATCTGAAAATATCAACAACATTACAAAAAAAAAAAAAATGCCTACTTTGCCTACACGAGAAAGTAGCAATTATATCACATACCCCACAAAAGAACTTACTAAACACGAGATCAGAACTAATTTACAAATGCAGACATGAAAATAATTACCTATTATCACAATTCATAGCAAACGGATAAAAAAAAAAAATCACACGTCTCTACCATAGTAAAATAATAATTAATAAACACTAACAAGCATTACAAATTAGAATTTCCACCATGTAAATATACGCAACAACAAAAAATAATAAAACAAGCCAATAACCGACTTTAAAACAAAAAAATAACAATACAGCCTTAAATAAAATAATAGCAATTCTTACCTACCATAGTTTCACATAGAACCCATCAAAAGTACATATGTACGTACGAGAAATCGACAACTATTCGCTCGTTGACATCGCTACACACCATTCGAATATGACAACCGAATGAGTGTGTATGTGTGCAACGGCACACATATACATATATATATATGTAACCCAGCACGATTCGCATGTGTATGTTTATGCAAGCCTCAGTGACAGAACGCGCGTACATGTGTGTGTGTGTGTCTTTGCGCGCGTGATGGGTGTACAAATGTATATATATGTATGTCTGCGTCTGTCATGACGACAGATTTTTCCCCCACTTCCACAAAAATACACGAATATGACAAATTAAAAAAAAAAATAATCAGTTTGTCTGACGTTCGCAAATGCGTGAAACCCAGGGTTACAAACTCACACCTATCTATATGAATATGTCTGCTCTATCACTGATATTGAGCGCTTTTAAATAAAAACCACGCATATATAATATGTAAACAATATAATATATATAACAAATTTCATATTTATACATATATTGATATTTATAATTATATACATACACTTTTTACATATTGTTGGTAATATGTTTCTTCAAAAATGTACTGCTGGTGATATTTTCTGTTATAAAAAATATTGTCTGATTTTTTACAATAAATTCTCTTTTTACGCTTTTATAGTGTTTTGTCCTCATTTTTTGCACTAGCTGGAATACTAACGAGTGCTACCAATCCGGGTCAGAATGTACCTTGGAACAACAGCAATCAAGACGTGATTCCACACTTCACAAAACCTAAATTTTCATACCCAGGACCCAGATGTTGTTTATCGTCATACCCAGGCCCTATTGCAAGTCATTCAGTGACGTCAATAACCACTGATTTTCACACGAGAGAGAGAGAGAGAGAGAGAGAGAGAGAGAGAGAGAGAGAGAGAGAGAGAGAGAGAGAGAGAATTAATACAAGTAAAAGATGATTGATGTTAGTATCAGCTTCTCGTGTCGTAGACGGACACTCCAGAAATCCTTCTGTCCACTTGTCAGGCGGTATCAGCGATTGTTTTTTCTGTTGCTGAGGTGATGTGTCCTCCCCCGTGGGGATCTTCATATCGAAATGGCTATTCAACATCTTTGAATTAATCCTTTTTTAATATATATATATATATATATATATATATATATATATATATATAGCGTAGCACACTTGGTATACAATCCAGGTAAATTCCGATAGAGACGAACTCAAGAGAAGTCAATGTTAAATTCATTTATTTAATTTAACAGAGTAATATAATTTATAAAAGATTTTAGATTATTACAATGGGTAATAAATATTTCATCGCGCGGCTCTTCAGACCAAAAGGTTACAACAGTTGGTCCTCAAAATATCCTCCCCAAAAATTTATTTTATTTTATTTTATTTTACATAGACGCTCACATGTTCATATTAGAATAGACATTTTAACGGATATTTACGAAAATTCCTCGCTCATTCGAAAAGAAAGAGAAAAGCAAGGATAAAGAAAAGATAGACGATTGATTAGTGCGTGTGTGTGTAAGTATGTTCGATTAAATAATTTAGACATATGTCTATTTTTACTTTAATACTATCGCAGTCATTAAATATAAAGATAAATAGACGTTGTATGCAGACATACTGCTAAAATACGCACAAACACACGCACACACACACGCATATAGTTTTGAGTTATAATTATGTTTGGCGCCAAGATAGTAATTTTTTTCCTTAGTTTTACTAATAAAAATTATTACAGCATGCAGGTTTTTTTTATCGTAAAGTGCTTGATATCGGGGTAGGGATAGCGCGCTGATAGTTTTAATGAAGAGGATATCACTTTAACTGAGCTCACGAAAATTCTATGTATGTACGTTACACACACACACACACACACACACACACACACACATATATATATATATACTACCAGCCATAATTATTAGGCCACCTCAGTTTTTATAAAAATGTATTTCATACCATTTTTAGTATCTATTGTCACTTTTAAAACTGGTGTGGCCTAATAATTCTGTCCGATAGTATATATATATATAATGGATTCTCCCGTCGCGTTCAACGTATGAGGGTCCAACCTTTTTCCAGCAAGACAACCACACAAAGATTTGTTTATAGTGGTGAAGGCATTGTGTAGTACCATCCACACTTCTTGGAACTGCTGATAACAAACAATCGGTGCAGATGACTGCCACAGATCGCACGAACAGCAGACCTCAATTATTTAACCCATAATTGGAGGGAACGAACGGATTAATACCTTTCCCAAGGGTACCAGTGCGCAAGTGAATGCAGCGTGCTCGACTGAAATTGGAACTCGGCTCACCGATTTCCCCCTCCAAGCCGACATCCACCGCACCCCAACGCACATCCGTGAATGCTAACAGCATTCACGGATGTGAATATACATATATATATATATATGTATATATATATAGATATATATTCAGTGTAACCCAGATATAAGTGAGTTGTCGGGACTGTATAAAAGTTCTCTTATATCCGGATTTATCTTATATCCGGGTTTGGTCTATTTTATATACATTACCACAGGCTCTAATTTGGGACCAGAGAAAATCTCTCTTATATCTGGGTTTCACTGTATATATCATCCCTTACATATGACCATCTAACTCCCAGAACTGCAACACCATTGATTATTATGTATAGAGCGCAGTTGAGCAAGAGACCAATAAAACTACTTGTAACATCAAAGAGCCCGTTCAGAAGAGTTGCAGAAGATTCCGAACTCATGGCTGAAGCCAATAGAGATTTTATTAAATACATTTATTTTTTAGTTTTTTAAGATAATTTTATGTAATGTTTGGAAATATATTTGTTAAAATGCCATGTTAGTGTTATTTTCCTTCAGCCTAATTTAGACAGCTATTTACACATCTCACCTTGTAAATATATATTCCATCCATGTATATCCTCAGAAGGTAATTATCTATATTTTATTTCATAATGATTATTTCTTAAAATTATTACGTATTAAGTATACAAAATTTAGTCAATAATTGTATACTTTAATAAATGAAAGAGATTTTGTTCTAATAATTTCATTTCTAAACAACAAAGTCTGACCACAATGAAAAAATGAATAACAGCCACAAACGTTCTCACACATAAAAAAAATAATTTTTTATAAAGAATAATTAATGCAAAATAATATTGTTGAATTATTTAAACCTAATAGCTTTAAATAAACCTATCAGATTCTACAAATATACATAGGAAAATCTTTGTTATATTTGAAGAAATCTACTCAGTTATTATTCATTATTTATTTCATATGAATAGAGATTTCGCAATTTCTTTGCTTTAATAATAATAAAAATAATAATTCAGAAGTTTATAGAGAGAAACAAAGAGAGAGTGTGAGAGAAGAAAGAAAGAAAGAAAGAAAGAAAGAAAAGAAAAAGAAAAAAAAGGAAGCGGTTGAGTAATGAATATGCATTAAACTTTCAATCATTTTGAAATCGTTCAATTTTAACAATCCAATCTTTGCAATATGTGGGCGTGTGTTATGTTTTAGTCAAAAGACATTATTCATCCGATAGTTTCCATTCATTGATTTCAAATCGAACGAATTAATCGAGTTTATTTTTTAATTCTTAAATGAAAAGCCTTGAAAGGCTTCCAGTCGATACAGCAAGGTTGTTGCTACTTTTCTGAATGAGATATTTTAGACAACTAAATCTCAGACATCATATCTATCAATTCCGACATTTTCATTGACTGATCGTTCATTTTTTTAAAAATCTTAAAAAGGCATGTGTAAATATTTCATGCCAGCATATCTCAGTTAGTTCCAAAACAGCACAGTCTAGAAAATTCAGAAGGTATATATACCGCAGTAATCTATATATTATAACATACACGTAATTCATGTAATGATAAAACGGAGAAATTATGTGATAATGGATTTCCCTCGTGGCCTTTCATCGCAGTAACACACACACAAACACACAACCACATACACACATGCATACAGACATATATATATATATATATATATATATATATATATATATATATATATATAGATAGATAGATATTCATTCACTCAAGAAATCACACATATCAAACATACACTCCTGATCAAAAAATTAAGACCACTTAAAAATCTTTAAAAAGAATTCTTTTTTTACAGATAGATTTTAACCCTCTAGGGCCATTCGTATCATATTTGATACAGTATGAAAACAAGCCTTGAAAGAAATATTTTCCCGAAAAATTTTTTAAGAGAAATATTTTATAAATTTCAAATGAAAGCAATACTGACTGCTCAGTCAATGAATACCAAATGTTTCCTTATAGGGAAATACTGTATCAAATATGATACGAATGGCCCTAGTGGGTTAAACTCCTACCACTTAAAGTTACCAATACTACACTCTAAAAGGTTATGGAAACAAAAAACTACATTCAAAAAATTTTATTTAGAAATTTACATTTTTATAAAATGAGGCGATTTACGCATGATCAAAATTATAAGACCAGGGGTATAAATTGTTAGATCTATGGTAATTCCAATGTTTTTAGTTCAGTTAGAGATTAACAATCACTGCGTAAATGTGTTACCATGCCTAAAGCAAGCAAACTTACCCAAGTTGAGCGTTCTCGAATTCTAGAATTCCATAAGCAAGGTTTGTCACAGCGGGCGATCGCAGCTAAGGTAAATCGCAGTAAAACTGTGATTTGCAACTTTCTAAAGAACAGTGAGAATTATGGAAAAGCAAAATCCTCTCGTAGGCCCCATAAAATTTCTCCTGCATTGAGTAAGAGAATAAGACGGGTTGTTATGAAAGAGGGGGGACTATCTTCTAGTCAAATTAAGGCCGTCACAGATGCTGATTGCAGTCCCGTAACCATCAGACGACATTTACGACAAAGAGGCATGGTAAATAAAAAGCGTAAACAAATTCCTCAGGCTGCTTCCACATCATAAGGTGGACCGCTTAAAGTTTGGTTGTGAATACCAAACATGGGATGTTGAGAAGTGGAAGAAACTCCTGTTTTCTGATGAGAAAAAATTCAATCTAGATGGTCTTGATGGCTTCCAACAATATTGGCATAACAAAAACATGCCTCCTGAAATTTTCTCCACACGTCATAGTGGTGGAGGGTCCCTAATGGTATGGGGTGCCTTTTCTTACAGAGGGACGATGAAGCTCCAGGTGGTGCAGGGTTGTCAAACAGCGGCTGGTTATGCTAGCATGCTACAAAAAGCATCAATGATGATGGAGGGCCATCGTTTGTGTGCGGATGGATGGTTATTCCAACAGAATAATGCTGCAATCCACGCTGCAAGACGGACCTTGACCTTTCTACAAGAAAATGGGGTCCATCTCTTGGGACATCCTGCATGCTCACCAGACTTTAACCCAATTGAAAATGTTTGAGGATGGGTGACAAGAGATATTTATCGAAATGGCAAACAATATACAACAAAAAATGAACTTTGTGAAGCCATCTTCAGAAGCTGGAGCAACATCGCCCGCACCTTAATGGAAACGCTTATTTCTAGCATGCCCGACAGAATTTTTGAAGTCATCAAAAGCAGTGGAGGTAGAACTCATTATAAAATTTGGTTGTTGAATGTTTTTATACACCTTTCATACACTTTTTGTACAATTTCGCAGAATTTTTGTCTCTGGTCTTATAATTTTGATCATGTGTAAATCGCCTCATTTTATAAAAATGTAAATTTATAAATAAAATGTTTGAAATATAGATTTTGTTTCTTTTTAGATTGTAGTATTGGTAACCCCAAGTGGGAGGAGTTTAAAATCCATCTGTAAAAAAAAATATTTCTTTTTAAAGAATTTTAAGTGGTCTTAAAATTTTGATCAGGAGTGTATATATAGTACAGAAAAAAAAAACCCTCTCTGGACTAAAGGCATTCTGGGTCCGGTATTGTTGCGTTGTGATGCAGTGGATACCGACTCGGAACGAGTACTCGGGGTGCCGAGTTCGAATTCTAGTTAAATTCCTTGCATTCAATTACGCACAAATACCCTTGGGAAAGGTAAAAATCCGTCTTTTCCCTCCAGTTATCGGTTAAATACTAGGACAGATTGGGTTATGATTTCATTTTTTTCCATATATCATATTGCTCTGAATAATATCCATTGGGTCCTCTTTTCTTATGTATTCGGCATTTTTTATTAATTAGATAAAATTTTTGGATTATCCTCTGCTTTTTTGTACGGAATAGACATCTTTAATATATATATATATATATATTGGAAAGTTTTGTAATTTGCATGAAGCATTGTGTATATTAGTTGCATGGTTAGGTCTTGAAGGCAATCACAATGCGTTAGGTAAAATGAAGGAAGGTAAAGAAGGTGTTGGGTATTACCTATTTATTATCCATTAATATTTCGAGATCATAGTCTCATTTTCAGAATGGTAAGAGAGCTTGTTTTCGAGTTCCTCCGTGAACCGTGCCTTTTAACGAATGGTCATCCTTCGCTGCTACTGCTGTCGTTAATTAATTGTGTGTGTGTGTGTGTGTGTGTGTGTGTGTGTGTGTTAGAGCATGTATATGCGTATGTGTGTTGGTATATTTTATATATGTATGGTTGATAGTTGACAGTTTTACGTTCTGATGATATCAGTCTGCTTTAATTTATGGTTTATCTAAGGTATGCGTTGACCTTACCGATAGTATGACCTTTGCCAAAGTGTTAGTGAGCTTCTTTTTATGACTTAGTGTTATTGCTACATCTTTTACCAACCTGTATTCGTTCTCGTGTCTTCTCGTGTGTGCGTGTGCGTGAGTGTGTCATTTGTGTGCCTTTATGTGTGTATACTTCTTGTATTTTATTTTATTTTTCTCGAAATATTAATGTGTAATAAATAGGTAATACTCCTCAACTTCAATACCTTCCTTTATTTTACTATACGTATTGTGATAGCCTAACCATACACCACACATATCTAAACTTATATATAAATGGAACTTTGTCTGTGTTTGTATCTGTGTGTGTGTGTCTATAGACTCCGAAACAGCTGAACCGATTTTCTTGAACATTTACACAGCTGTACTATAAGCGTCTGCGAGTGTTCTTAGCTAGGTTTTGGTACTCCCGATAAATATCGAAAATCAATAATCGAAAAAATCAGGTTATAGAAGGAGTGGTCCGATTCTAATAAAATTTGATACACTTATGGACAAAGACATAAGAAACGATATTCAGAATTTTGCAGTTCTTATAATAGTGCAGAAAATTGATAATATATATATATATATATATATTATATATATATATATATATATATATATATATATATATATATAAGACAAGATGTTTGTGTGTGTGTCTGTTTATCTGGCTGTATGTACATTATACAAACCCACAATTTTTATCCGATTATCACCAATTTCACACAAATATTCTTTAGGCTGAATCTGAGCTCCAGGACCATGGACTAGTTTTAAAGCTTTCATTTCACCCGAGCAATGCCGGGCTATACTGATAGTATATATATATATATATATATATATATATATATATATATATATATATTATCGATTTATATATATATATATATAAAAGAGTGGGCATGTCTAATTCGTATTCAAACCTTGTGAGTGAAAATCGTTACACAGAACTGTTTGGAAACCATTGCATGCTTGTAGGAAACCATAGATGGACACTACTGAGGCTTTTTCTCAAACTGGTGATTACGCCAAATTAGATACAATATAAAATAGAGGTGAGCTTTGCGGTTAACAAACAAACCTAAATGTGTCTGAGCTGGCGTATGTAACATGAATTAGCTAGCCACTCTTCCTAACAGACAACTCAAAAGACGAGCGACTAGCAATACACAAACACACACACACACACACATATTTCAAAAGTTATTTCAGTGAATACCCGTCTCTTTTTATCGCTTCCCCACAAGCAAGGCGGTATCGCCACTGATGCGCAGGGGGCTATATAAGAATATAAAAGTTTAGGCAGGCAAAGAATGAAGAGAAAGACGAACCATTTACAGGCCGTGTCAGAGAAAGGGCAAGAGAAGAATGGGAAAACAGTTGTGAAGTGAATTGCGAAGATAGAGAGAAAGGAAAAGAACAAGATACAATGATAAAGAAAGAACTGAAGTCAATTGGATAAGAGATAGGAATTGATATTGCATTTAAATTCCTGGAATTTGTAGCCGTCAGGAAAACAAGTATACGGAATGGAGTTCCACAGTCGAGAAGTGCAAGAAAAGAAGATAATTGAGTAGAATTTTCAGCTCCATTTGGCTGATTTAACTGTAAAAGGTGCCTAGTTGCCAGTCTGGTTAAACTAGTAATTTTCATGGAGGGGGCGCCAGTCACTTAATTTCGTCAGAACAGAAACCATGAAAAAATGTAGAGACCGACGGAAGCCACATCCCGCCGGTGAGAAAGTGGCTGGAGTCGAGCTGCAATGTCAGGGCCAATCACATTACAGATTCCGCTTGGAGCCTGTCGAGAACAGCAGGTAGGTGTTCCGACTTTATTTAAAGAATATTTAGATCCTCCATCGCTCTGCACAATTTAAAAAAGATAATGTACCCTTTGGCAACATTCAAACCTGCTTCCACTTTACAGAAAAAACCACCGTAGATTTGGCGTGCTTTAACCACTCGCTCGCAACGAGCTTTACAAGCCAGGTTCAGGCATATCTACTCAGTTTCATATCCGAAGCTAGAACAAAGAATTAATTGTATTATATTTTTTAACCCGACATATGTTTATTACTTTGAATGTTTTGATTGTTGGTTACCTATATTTGAGTAGATTCATTGTTTTATTTTACAAAGTATTTTATTCGTCTGCCGGTGCCTGTATATATATATATATATATATATATATATATATATATATATATATATATATGCACATATTAAATTGTTTATAAGTTGTTTAATCAATATTTGGCATTGTCATTCTAACCAATGTGTAAACTTGCATCTAGCCCAAATAGATTTATTGCAAAACAAAATATTGTTGATAAGTCACATTTCCAATATTCTCACTTGAACACCTGGTCAAAAAAAAAACCCCTATAAGTTTGGACAAAGTTTCTGTAGAATTATATATCAATAGAAAATAAAAGAAGAAAAATCAAACACGCATTTTCACATCACAAATCAGACCTGTCAGAATCTTTTTGGCTGTAAAGAAACATTCTGAATGATTTTTACCGTTTGGGTGTTGGAACACAAAAAAGCTGATATTGTATTCAACTAATTTCGTTTTCTACAAAAACGGCTGCCTTTCAGCTGATAATAACATTGTAAATTGCGGAAACAAACACAGAATTATATATATATATATATATATATATAATTGTTGTATGTTAAATTTTTGAGAGCTTTCTTTTTTCCGGAATTTCTAGATTAAATAAACAAAAGAAACATTTAATATAAGAGACCAAGCTGCAAAAGATCTTATACCAGAGTAGTTTTTCGAAAATATTTTTATTCGTAAAGAGGTGATTCATCAACTACTTACATTTTTTCTTAATCATTTCACCCCAAGCAAGGCAGTACTGCCACTGGTGCGCCGATGGTTACATAAAAAGGGAGTGAGAAAAAAGAGGAATAAGTAACAATGGTGTCAGAAAATGGGTAAAAGACAGATGAGAATATTTGTGTGACAAGATCTGCATGAGAGTAAATTGGACGGAGAAAAGAGCATGATATAAAGGTTGTCAGGAAACTGATGCGAGTCAAGGAGATATGAGATAGCAATTGACCTTACATTTAAATCCTTGACGATTGTACCTGTTAGGGAGGCTAGTATACAAAAGGGAATTTCACAGGCTAGAATTTCGAGAAAAGAAGCTGATTTAGTAGAAGTTGCGGTTACATATCACTGAAAATAAATGTATAATAATACCGAATAAAAGTGAAATGGAATTCACCATGATAAATTTAGTTTCACTCAACTTGGTTAAAATTTTGATAGCTGTAGATTTGAATTGCTGCTAAGATTGACTGATTCTTTTCTGATAGTTTAATTTGGAAAATGTATTTTTTCACTTTTTTTTTCTTACTTATAGCGTTGGATAAATTTAAAAAAATATATTTTTGTGCCAGGTTAAGATTGCAATTAGCCCGTTTAGTCATTGCGGCAGCAAAGATTATTTTTATTTATTTATTTTCTCTTTCCTTTGAATTTCGAAGGGAAGAAAAAAAACATTTTATAGTTTATGAAAGCATCCTCTGACTTTAAGTTAAAAATTAGTAGATATTTTTAAATTTGAGTAGATAGATTCTACTATCGCTCGGTTCACACTTTTCCGTCCTCTGGAGTAGAGGCTTATGCCTTGTTTCTTGTTTAGGAAGGGGTTCTCAGTTTATTTCCTCTCTTCTGATTCTAGTGGTAGTGTTGTTGCAAGCTTTTTGCAATGTTTGTTGATGGTAGCAATGTCTCTTCATTCTGAGGGTACCAGATTGGCAGTTTCCTGGTTGCTGCTTCTGACTGTTACTTAGAAGCCAGAAATCTTGCGTAGCGTTATGAGAGGCTGCTTTGATGAACAGTTGAATAATATAGGGGTTTCTTCTAGAGCCATATGGCGCATGGATGGGTATCCCTGCAAGAGCCTCCAGTGGGCAAACCCGAGTTCACATTTTGCTGCAGTCTGCGCAAGTTTTCTTTCTACATATGTTGACAGGCTTCTGTTAAAAATAATCTCTAACCATGACGACACAGAATGAAAAAATAAAACCAAACCAGCTAAACAAAACACACCTAAACCCGTCAACATCTCTTTCTTGAACATACGTGGTATCCGTACCAACATTTACAGCGTTGAATCCATCCTCCAAGTACACTCATCTTAGCTCTATGTGAAACTAACCTTGAGCCTTTTGCACCCTCCTTTGAGTTCTACATACCTAGTTACTTTCCCCTCTTTAGGAAAGACTCCAATATCCATATGCATGTACTTGGTGTTTATGTCAGCGAACATCGTCTTCTAGCTAAGGTGATTGCTCTTGAATCTCATGATCATTCTTGCATGTGTCTCCGTCTCTCTGTATTAAACTTGGTTAGCTATGTTTTCTTTCGTATATGTTCCTACTCACCTCCTGACTGTTCCCTACTTGACAGCATCTCGAACAATATTGATAAGGTCATTTCTTCTCACCCATTCGCCTATATATATGTTTTTGAAGACTTTAATGCCCATCAAACCAAGTGAATGAAAATATCTGTCACAGATAATGCTAGCATACATACTATGAACTTTTCCTCACGCGTATCTGTAATAACCCGAATGGATCTGCTAGATCTCTGTTTCAGTTCCATCCATGACTCTTGCATTGTCAAGCAGTTTAGCCCTCTTAAAAACTCTGACCATGAGGGTGGTTTCCGTTAATATATCCTTCCATTCCCGCTCTCTCAGGAACGTCAGGCCAGCAGAATATCTTACTGCTACCAAGGAGTAGACTTGGACTCGTTCCGCGTTTTCTTGTTTGACGTCCCTTAGAACAAAGTTTTTAGTC
Organism: Ascarosepion bandense; assembly: GCA_037127315.1. NCBI lineage: Eukaryota > Metazoa > Mollusca > Cephalopoda > Sepiida > Sepiidae > Ascarosepion > Ascarosepion bandense. Next base: position 428,132 of record JBBBDQ010000703.1, on the reverse strand, counting down.
TGTCCGTAGCAGATTGCTCGCCCGTGGTCTCCTCTTAGATTAAAGCTGGCATTACTGCTTTCATCCCAGCCAAAAACTGGCACCTTAAACCGAATTCGTCCTCCTGGTTCTCCTCTGCTTGCTCAGCAGCTATCGCCCGCAGGAATCACATCTTCCGGCATTATCGGAGCCACGCCCTGGATCATAATAAGCGCCTTTTGCTTCTGCTCGTAAGAAATGCAAGAGGACCCTTAATGATGCTGTTTGTCACCAGAATGAAACAGCGTATGGCAACCCATGAGTTCGGTTGTAAAGACTATTGGTGGTTCTGTAAAAGGGTATTAAATAACAGTAAACCCGCCATTTCCTCTTTAATCAATAAATTTGAGGCTCTCTTATCTTCAGCGGACAAGGTCAAGTGTTTGATCGTAGGTTCTTCACAAACTCATCATTGGATTTTTCCCACCTAAAACTGAAGCTTAATTGAGTGACCTTCACATTACTCCCTCACTGGTCTCTAACATAATTTCAGAGTTTGACCTTCATAAAACGAGTGAAAGCGACGGAATGCCAATCAATGTCCTGAAGAAATGTGCCCCCTGAACTCTCTCCCCTCTCTTTTCCAAACTCTACAACTATTACCTCTCTTCTTC
>JBBBDQ010000703.1:2500-425000 GCA_037127315.1 Ascarosepion bandense | reverse complement strand
ACTTCGGAATCTCCTGGATCTCTTCTGGATTGTCTCATATTAAGTTGGTGAATGCTGCCAGAATATTTGTCTTCAGTCCATCTTCGCTGTTACAACGACTTTTGTGGGTTTCTCGCGCAACTACACCCCCATAATAATCAAGAGGGTTGCAGTCTAGGGTGTTAGATGAACAGATATGAGGTGATATGGTCACATAAATTATCTGACAGCTATGACTGTGTTATCCTTGTTGTGTGGTATACGCAGAGTCCTATTGCTAAACATAGGGTCTTCCAGCAACCAGTCTCTTCACCCAGGGCAGTACCATGACCGTCGCTGTAACAACAAGAAGGACCTCTCGCTACCTGCCACGTTTGTTGTGACGTCAGCAAGAGTAGTCAACTGAGACGCCATAATACATTCAGAAGCTCGTTCTACGAACACGTTGTTTTTCACTTCACTAATAAGTTTCACTTTACTAATAAGTTTGTCTTTACCAATAAGTTTCACTTTCAGCTTTTTCCACTTAAATGAAAATGCCTTGTCATTGTATTGTTTCTAACTGCCAAGGAAATTATCCTAAAGGGTCAGAAGTTAGCGTGTTCCGATTTCCCGAAAATCAAGAAATGTGCAACAAATCGTTTTGGGCCATCGAATTGATAGATTTTAGTTACTAAGTATAGCTGAGCAAGTTAACAATTTCTTAATTAATAACGTTTTTATGTTTTAAAATCAATTTCCGAATTTTATGTGAAGAATACTTTTATTTAATTCCAGATTTTTTAAAATGTTAACTTCTAGTTTGAATTGAATTTTCTCTTTGTTGCTGATTTTCGTGTTTAAAAATAAGTTTTAATGGATTTAAGCAACAATAATAATTTTGAACCTATTAAAAACTAATTAAATATTTATTTTCTTTTAAAAGATTTTCGACTAGATCCAGTCCTTACACAAATAAACTAAAATTTTTAAAAAAATTTCTTTTTATATTAAAATTCTTATGAGATTCGAATAATTATTTCATTCTGTAGAAAGTTTCTTTTTGTATGTAAAAAATAACGAAATGAACGGATGTCCATAAAAATAAAGTTTGAATTTTTTGGCGAATTCTAATTGACCTTGTGTCAGGTAAAATGGAAGAATATTATTCTTTCACGTGAGACTTTTGTGGATAAAAAATGATTCTATCTCGGTAAAAGTTTTTTTTTATGGATGCTCAGTATATCGCCTTATGTCAGTAAGACCAACATTATTCTCTCAGTTAAAATCTTTGCACGTACAAAAAATGAACTGATATCCATAAAAGAAGTTTTAATTTTTTTGTTTTAAATTTTTTCTGTTCATTTACCTGTCAGAGTAATATGGATCAATTACTATGAGATTTACCTTTTTTTTAGGTGTGTGAACTGCATTTTACTGCTAAGGACATTGTATGGAAAACATACCATTTTATTGAAAAAAGTGGAAAAAGGCAACAGCCAAGCTTAAGAATCCACGCATTTGGGAAGGGGATATCCCAACTAAATTCCTAAATTGTCCCTCAGACATGATCTCAACAAGCTGTATGAGAAAATCACTAGATTCTAGGAAAATGCGTTTAGAAAAGCGACTCATTGGAAAGTGCTTTGGCACAAAGTATCGCCGATGAGGCAGAATACCAAAAAGAAAAGGGGTTTAAAAACCTCGACGAATTTGAAAAAAAATTAAACTTTCTGCACCAACAATGCTGGAGTATTATTAGAAAGCAGGGGAAACTTTTTATATGCCGCATCATCAAATCTCCATATCCAAAAATAACTCTCTCTCTCTCTCTCTCTCTTGAGGTTGAAAATGACTGCACAATACATGTTTTCTGTGGTGATGTACAAATACAATTTATAGGGAATATAAAATTCCTACACGTGGAAGTGACATTATCACTCTTGAAGATTAACTTAATAATATGAGAAAACTTGATATTGAGGAACACAAAGCCAACTGTTCAAATGTGATTGCTTTGTTGAATTTAGTAATTTCCTTGTTGTCATTGATTGAAGACCAGTCTTTTAAAAATTTTAGAACCCTAAAATATATATGTGAACAGTTATATCTAATGACAAAAAATAAGTTATAGTATTCAGCAGAAATGTTAATTTTTTTGCTCCTTATTTTGCAACTGCTCCCCAAAAGGTTATAGACTATTAAGAAATAATAATAAACTCATTTTGCCCAGTTATTCTACCATCACAAAATTAACAAACTGAATGAATCCTGTAGTTGAACAAGATGACAATAGTTTTTTGATGTACATAAAGAATAAATTCAAATTATTATCGCAGGAAAATAAAACATTATCTTTACTTGTAGATGAGATTCATTTAAAACCATATTTCGATTTTAAAGGTGGGAATGTAGTGTGTTTAGCCTGCAATAGTTATGAGGCTGCAACAAGTTCCTTTGCTTTCATGCTGAGCAGTGTTTGTTCAAAATACAAGGATGTTGTGCATATTATGCCTACTAAATGTCTTAAAGCACAAAATTTATTTGACATATTAAAACAGATAATAATTAGGTTAGAGGTTATTGGCTTCAAAGTAATATCTATTATAACAGATAATAAAACTATTAATAAGAAAGCCATGTCATTATTTTGTAACCCCCAAAACTTTCAATTGTATATTAACACCCATTTCTTAAGTCTAGGCCTCTTGTTTTCATATTTGATTCTGTTCACGTTTTTAAAGTGCATAAAAACAATTGGTTTGGCCAAAAAGATGCCAACAAATGCATAAAATACCCTAAGCTTTACGATAATTAAGATAATCAATCAGATACTTTCTAGTAGCTTCATTTGCTACTTTACAGAAAATGCACCAATTTGAATCAGTCACTTCTTAAATATTGCTACGAATTAATTTCAAAGGCCCTTTATCCTAATAATTTGGAAGGCAAAATGTAAATTTTGTAAAGCAATTTTTAGTGAATACACCATTCATGGATGGTGACCTTAGGGAATAAGAAATGTTTACTAAACTTTGCAAAAATTTGCAGAATATATAAATATATTTCACACTTGGTGGACAATATTAAATGTCAAAAACCCATTTAAAGGTTGCAGGCTTAACAATAAATATGCTAACACACTTAATATTAAAGACAACGAACCAAATTTTATATTTCTTAATACTTTTTATAACTGGTTAGAGATTTGGAATAATATTACAGAGATTAGTGGGAGGCGAACAAGGGGAACCTTTACAGCCTGACATCATACCACACATGCAATTCTACAACTGGTTATTCATTGCACAGAAGAATTAAAAATGAAATATATATTACCAGGCAAATTCCAGACAGATCACCTGGAGTTACGATTTGGCCAGTATCGACAATTTGCAGGTGGTCAGTATAATATATCGATACGTCAATTATTCAAGTGTGAGAAAACAATCAGAATGTTGTCAGTTTTCAAATTAAATCTGCCACTTAATAACAAAAGTATTGATCTCAGTAATTTACAAGAAACTAACTGGAATGATATAACAAATGTGCAACAGTTAGATATTCATAAATTTAATACAGATGTAACAGATGATGATATTATTAAATGTAGGGAAGTTTTTCCTGTAATAGTCTACTTAGCAGATTATTGTTGTCATGCAGTTTTCAAAAAAGTAAAATGCAATAGCTACAAAAACTTAATAACTGGAGCAATGAGAGACAATGCAGAACAAATCCCTGAATGTAATTGTTATCTTCAAGGGATTAACAGAGGTTCCCTGCTACATCACAATGATACGACAGCAAATTTTGTTCTCTACAATTATGTAGTTTTGGATAAACTAACAAAAGAAACTTCTTTTTTTATTCAATAAATCAGCGACGTTAAGCTGTGTACATAACTTTGAATATTTTGTCAGATTATGATATTTTATTTCATGCAGATTCTTGTGATGATGGCCACAATACAGAAGAAATAGAAAAAATGTTGGTGTGGACTTCTACAAATACTATATTAAATAATTATTGCAAAAAGAAAAATGACAATATAATGGAAACAAATTTAGATATAAAAAAAGAAAGTTAGAAACATTTTACGAGTAAATAAATAAACACATAAATAAAACATTTTTATATATTTATTGTGTCTTGTATATATATATATAAATTTTATATATTTATTGTGTCTTTTATTCCTTTTATTGACATTAATTCAATTTTGAAAATTTTAATCACTCGGTAAAACATTGAACTTAGCAATCAGTATCTGCTCTTAAATGTCTCCCTTTAGCTTGACTGCACTTGATGACGTCATATTTGAGTGTAGAGGCCTTCTTGTTATTATTATAGCTAAGATCACGACAGTACTACCTTCTCAAGTTGCTTGATGTAGGCCTCCGTGTTGAGTGTGAAAATCGGAAGATGAATAGTGGTATATCGTCGGTCTCACTAATGATCACCTCCAAACAGCTTCTTAATCACCATTAGACTCATCCAGCCATTTCCGAATCCTCTACACAATTCTCAATTTGAGAGAGAGAGAGAGAGAGAGAGAGAGAGAGAGCGTATATGAGTGTCGGTCTGTTAGAATATATGTTAGAGTATATATGAATGTGTGTCTGTGTGTTAATATACTAGTGCCCGTATAAGCTAACGTGTAGTTTTGAGGGTGTGTATAAATGTATTTTTATGTACGTGTGTCTGTGTGAGCTCTATAACTACAAACACCTCATTTCCAATATTGAGCCACGTGCAATTTTCATTATTATTTTTAGTTACCTTTCTATTTTTCTTTTATAAAAAATACGAAGAATAACTTTCGAGTGACAGTACGATTCGAACTGCTAAATTTTAAGCGCAAATCCTTAAATACTATTTCAAGTGTATCTCAAAGAATCTCCTTTCAGTTGCACACTCTAAGGAAAAGATGATGAGTGGACGGAACGGCGCAGAGTCGAGCAAATTTTCCCTGTATCTACTTGACAAACTAAGATTTTATAGATATTAAATACTTGAAAGTAATTTGAATAATCTATTTTATCTTTTATATTCTGTATATCTCCAGAACTTAGCTCTGCACAACATCTTATCATTTTATGTCATTTTATTACTCATCCCACTCCCTATACTACTTCGATATTAGTAGATGAATTTTACCCAGGCTCGTTAAGCAGTATTCACACTGATTTTCTTTGTCACGCTTACCTTCAGTATGTTATGGGTATTAAATTATTCAGATTTACTTTCCTCTTTAAGTGTCTCAGACATTTTCATTTGTCGCTTCCTTATTTTATGTATAATTGTTTTTAATTTTCTATTTTCCATAAAACTTTCTTGTTACTTGTATGTCCATGCCTTTTATGTTTAAATTTGTTTCCAAGGAACAGTATCTTCAGAATTAACTGGCATATATATATATATATATATATATATATATATATATATATATATATATATACAGTCTTTCTTATCATAGGGAGGATTAATCATCTTTTATGCCAGTTAATTCTGAATAATATATATATAACGGATATATATATATGAACAATATTTGTCTCTTTATTTCTTTGAATTATCTGATTATGGAACAGTTTTTTTTTTTTTTACCCGGTTAAACTAAAGCCAGATCTTAGAAGAGAAACTTTCTTTCCCATACCTCCTGTCTGGTATTTGATCGCTGGCCAGACAAACGCTGTTTGATAAGTATAAGTGACCCTAATATTGTTCAGTGGATGACGCCTACTCACTTTCATATGCCAACACGTGACTTAACCCCAAACGATTTTTTTCGTGCATGTTGAGATATAACAACTTTGCTTGGCTGTTTGCTTTCAAAAGAAATGGACGTCACCAAAACAGGATTTAGCTGCTTGCTTTCAGAGGAATCGGATGTTGCCGAGTATCGAATTACCGACGAAAAAGTCCGGAAGGGTCTTCTAAAACCCAAGTCGTCTATACTCCTTCGGTTTATCTGCGTACAATACTCGCCATTAGCGAAGATTAAACGGTGTTAATCAAAGACTTATGTGACGAAATTAACAACTCAACTTTTTTCGCTCGAAGAATTGAATGGGCACCTTTCCTTTCGAAGTTTATTTCTGAAAACAACCGATCGTCGTCGATCCCTACAATGTTTATATATACGTTCTATAATCTGCTGTCATTATTTTTGTCTGTATTTCGTCGCATTGATATATGTTTGTTCAATCAATTGTCCTCGCATCACTTTTGGTATTTAGTTTCCTTTTCTTTTCTTTAAGTTAACACATTGTATATTTTATAAACAAAGTATTTTTATTATATATTCTCGTATCGCCTTCTGTTGTTTTGTGCTTGCGTATTGTTCGTTTTCTCAGGGCGTTCACCCAGGTCCAGAATTAGAGAATTCCCCGCCATCTTTTTTTCATCATTTTTACGGTGAACCCAGGGACACTCTTGTTTATTTTTCTTTATAGTTTCTCGTTACGTCCTGGGTACCGTAGTCCCAACGAAACCTCGGGTGTAACAATATATATATATATATATATATATATATATATATATATATATATATAGTCCTAGACATATATTAATAAATATACATATTATCTTACGTCATCGACCGCGGATAATATGTATATAAGTAGCTGTGTTCATACTACTTTCAGCACTGTGTTATTCATATCTGAATAATAATATTATACATGTGTATAACCTCATATGTATATTTAATAATTAACGTCACTATTTTTTAATTTTTTCACCCCAAGCTAGGCGGTACCACCACTGATGCGTAGGGGGCTACATAAGAGAGTAAAGGTTTAAGCTGAAGGAGAGCGAAGAGAAAGACGAACCAGAAAGGGCAAGAGAAGGATGGGAATACAGGTGTGATGACAATTGCAAAGGTAAAGTAAGGAAGGGAAAATACAAGATACACGGGGTGATGTAGAAAAGACAAGGAAAGGACCGGAGTAAAGTAGATAAATGGTGGGAATTAATATTGCATTTAAATTCCTTGAGGTTGTAGTCATCAGGAAAGCAAGTATAAAGAAGGGAGTTCCACAGGCAGGAGTTGCGACAAAAGAAGCTCTGGAATAGAAGCGTCAGCTGCATCTGGTAGATTTAACTGTAAAAGTAGGCATCTACGCTGATAAAACCACCATTTACTCCCGCATCAGGAAGAAATCTGACGAGGCGGACAAGTATAACCTCGCTGGTGATCTTAAGGACTCCCACTCTCTGGTAGACTGGGGTAAGAAATGACTGGTAAATTTAAATGCTTCTAAAACGAAACTGCTATCTGACAACCAGCACAGGCAGTCTCTTCTGCGCCCCATAAGCATAGAACAAGACAGTCTTTCTGAAAGCAATACACTGCGCCTTCTCTGCCTCACCCTCTCTTCCGACCTCAAGTGGAACCATTATATTGAATCAATAGCTAAACCTACTGCTAGGAAGTTTTGGTCACTGCGTCAGGCCAGGAAGTTTTTTTCCGCCTGAGTCCACCTTGAAAATATACAAATCAACCGTCCGACCGTGCATAGAATAATGTTGTTACATCTGGTCGGGCACCCCTGCTATTCATCTCAGGGTTCCCGACAGGCTCCAAAGAAGACTCTGCAATATGCTCGACTCCAGCCACTTTCTCATCGGCGGGATGTGGCTTTCCTCTGTCTTGTTGCCGGTCTGGTTGCTCGAGTAAATTCTTGTGCAGGGGGCACCAGTAACCTCCGCTCGTCGGAGCAGAAACCATGAAAATATTTAAAGAAGAGACAACAACTATTATTTTTTAAAATAATCCTCCGACAACTCACTCTAGGTATCCTTTAGACACCTAACTAAATCCTGAACATTACTAGGCTGTTTCTTTTTACTTCTGTCCAACTCAGCTCATGAAATTTCAAAGATCTCCTGGCTGTCACTCGTCCAAAGAACCATTCTATTTTCATTTAGAATTATCCACTTGTCAAAAATACAAAAAAATAGCATGAAATGCATAATTTAAAAAAAAACTGGGTTCGCGTAATAGTGATTGCCGGTGGTGTATATATATATATATATATATATATATATATATATATATAATCTGTGTCAATATATATATATATATATATATATATATATATCCACACGGACTGTGGCAAATATTAAGATGAATTTTAAAATAAAGAAGGAGAAATAGCATAAAAATAAATAAATGTACTTTGTAAAAAAGATAATCATTCACAAGAAAAAATAGCTACATTCCGTCAGTCACATAAGTGCCATACATAAAACAAGATTGGGCGATCATGTCTCAAAAGAGACACAAGTACCTGGGCGAGACATTCTCTTGCAATAGGTTGCCATTACGTTCTGCTGTAGATTGGTTGCCAACCAAGGCTATAGAAGCAAATTTGTGCTCTTATTTAACCCATAACTGGAGAGAGGAGACGAATTAATACCTTTCCCAAGGGTATTTGTGCTTAAGTGAATGCAAGACATATTATTAAAAAAATATAAAAAAGAGGAGGAATATAAGAAAAGAGGAGGAAGTTTCATTGAGGCTGCTAACCTGGATGAAGTAAAATGGTGTCGTACCCGTGAGTCGCCTGGTTACAGACGAAATTATGATGTTCCCTAGTAGTGGGCAGTTTAATAATCTGCTGCTAGGACAGTCGTCGGTTGTCATTTTCTCTCTCACTTGAAAATTCAAGCAGTCAGTTAAATGCTATACGTGATACACGCTTGGGCGATCATGTCTCGAAAGAAACATGACTGACTGGGCAGAAAATTATCCCACAGTAGGTTGCCAATACTTTTTGCGATAGACTGGCTGCCATCCAAGGCTATAGAACCCAATCTGTCCTGTTATATAACCCATAACTGGAGGGAAGTAACGGATTAATAACTTTTCCAAGGGTATTTTTGCGTAAGTAAATGCTGGGAATTCAACTGGTATTCGAACTTGACAATTCACCCAATTAAAAAAAAAAAATAACAATGAAGAAATCAACTGATATTGTCAAAATGTTGGAGCCTCTTTCTCTTTTTTTTATCTATAAGATGCAGGCACGGAATATATTGCCTTCGCTAGCTACATCTCGCATTATGTCTTAAATCCATTGCTACATTAAATATAAGGGCCTCAAGAATTAACAATAGATAAATTTACAAGTAAATTTTTAGGCGCGTTAGCATGCGTATATATATATATATATATATATATATATATATATATATTTATGTATATATATATATATATATATATATATATATATATATATATATTGTCATCCGGTGACAGATCTGTTTCGTCGTATCACAGCTCATCAGTACGGTTAGACTCTGATTGCTTTTTTTTTACCCAGGATTGAAACCCGACCGAAATTGCGTCAGTTTATATATATATATATATATATATATATATATAAACTGACATCTTAACAAATATATTTACCAAAATTACACAGAAATATCCTAAAATACTATAGAGTAAGTTCATTCAATAAAATCATCATTGACTTCAACCACAGCTTCTAGATGACTTTAGAATCTCCTGCAACTCTTTCCAACGGTTCCCTTACTTAATTTAGTGAATGGTTTCCAACACTCAATAATCAAGCGAATTTCAAACTGGGGAGTTATATGGGAGGGGTCATGGGGTCGCCGAAATTGTCTGACAGCCGTGACTGGTTTCTTCAGTTTAAAAGGCTTGGTGAAGAATCCTGTTGACAGACATATGATCTTCCATCATCAACCAGTATGACCCAGGGCAGCACTATATCCCCAAGGCATTAGATGTAGGCCTCTGTGTTGAGCCTGAGGTCTTGTGGTAAGATGAATACAGACATAACTTTGCCATCACTAGTGATCATTTCACACATCTTACAAACAAACATAAGATTCATTCATCCTTTGCACTGTCCTAAGAGTGACACATAAAACTCTAAAATGTTCATTTTCTGGCGCGAATTCCAAGCAATGCAGCATGTTGTTTCCAAATTTATGTCGGAGTGAACTGAATTATAGTGATATTTTTGCTCACAGACGGTACCCAACTGACTCTACTATTCGCAGTTGACAAAATAATGTCAAACAACGCGCATGCACGAAATTAAAAGTAACAAATGGCGACAATTTACCCATTGTATCCTGTATACATTCACACATGTACTGTGACAAATATTAAGGTACAATTTTAAACAAAAAAAATATTATGAATTAAATACCAACATACATTAAGGTGAAATATTTTTGTATTGTTGAAATTACTTCCCATCAATAAGACATAATGATAAGACATTTTGTTCGCTTCATATTGACTCCGTTGTTCCTGACATTTATCAATGCGTTTTCTATTGGTATGCAGGCTATTTGGCCTAAGTATGGCAGCGAATGTTGAACGATCTCTTCAAAAAATAAAGAAAAGGCCTAAGGCAGCAGAAATATCATTCTACAGAAGATACCAAACTGAGAAAAACATGGACCTAGCACGTGAACAACGACGAGGTGTTGGAGACAATCCAAACGAGAAGAAAACTAATACTTAACATCAGAAAATGGCAACTGAGGTTCCTGGGACACGTAAGGAAGAAGGGTGTGAAGAATCAAATACTCACAGAACGGTTAGAGAAATTAAGAGACAGGGGAAAGCAGCGGGAGATATACTTGATGGGCCTGAGTTAATGGATAGCAGAGCGAGGTTTGGAAAAGATACCAAGAGGATAAATATGAAGAACGATAAAGAACATGAGCAAGCTGAAGTCCATGGCCGCCTACGTTTTGAAGGAACAAGGAGCACGAAGGAAAAGATAGAGAATATAGTCTGAACTAATCGAACACCTTTCCTGAACGAATCTAGTAAATACAAGTAAATTTTTTAGGCGCGTTAGCATGCGTATATATATATATATATATATATATATATATATATATATATATATATATATATATATATATAAATTAAAAAAGGATTAATTCAATGATGTTGGATGATCATTTCGATATGAAAATCCCCACGGGGGATAACACATCACCTCAGCAACAGTTTGCTGAGGTGATGTATTATCTCCCGTGGGATATATATATATATATATATATATATATATATATAGAGAGAGAGAGAGAGAGAGAGAGAGAGACAGACAGACAGATAGATAGATAGATAGATAGATATAAACTGACATCTTAACATATATATTTACGAAAATTACACAGAAATATTTTAAAATATTATAGAGAAAGTTCATTCAATAAAATCATCATTGAAGTTGTTTTTGTCTCTTCTAGATGATTTCACTGAAGATGTTCTCTTTGACTGGCTGCTACGCAAGGTTAGAAAATCGAGTCTCTGCTGCTATTTAATTTATAGCAATGATGTGGAGATGTTTTTTTAAAATAAGTTTTTCCTTAAAGATTTTTATTTTTCCTTCCTAATATGTTGAAGCGCTTTCTACTTTGTATACCAAGTTTCTTCCCCCCTCTCTCTCTCTTTCCCCTCGTTCACACTATTCGCTATCTATCTATCTATCTATCTATCTATCTATCTATCTATCTATCTATCTATCTATTCAGTCCATTCATATCTATCTCAGTCTTTTCGTATCTATCTATCTATCTATCTATCTATCTATCTATCTATCTATCTATTCATATCTATCTCAGTCTTTTCGTATCTATCTATCTATCTATCTATCTATCTATCTATCTATCTATCTATCTATCTATCTATTACAGTCCATTCATATCTATCTCAGTCTTTTCGTATCTATCTATCTATCTATCTATCTATCTATCTATCTATCTATCTATTACTGTCCATTCACATCTATCTCAGTCTTTTCGTATCTATCTATCTATCTATCTATCTATCTATCTATCTATCTATTCATATCTATCTCAGTCTTTTCGTATCTATCTATCTATCTATCTATCTATCTATCTATCTATTCATATCTATCTCTGTCTTTTCGTATCTATCTATCTATCTATCTATCTATCTATCTTTCTATCTATCTATCTATCTATCTATCTATCTATCTATCTATCTATTCATATCTATCTCAGTCTTTTCGTATCTATCTATCTATCTATCTATCTATTCATATCTATCTCAGTCTTTTCGTATCTATCTATCTATCTATCTATCTATCTATTCATATCTATCTCAGTCTTTTCGTATCTATCTATCTATCTATCTATCTATCTATCTATCTATCTATCTAATCATTTGTTTCTATGAGATAGATACTAAATATATTTCTATTTGCCTATATCTTGGGGTCCATTGTGATGTTATAGACAGTTGCAATGCTCTTTCATTCCTTACAGAATATTAATCATTATAAATCCTCACTACAAAAGGATAACAAGAATGAATGAATCTAGAGTGAAATTTACTATGAGGAACCAATCCTTCTTTTGTCTGGCATTTGGAAGGGATTACTATATTAAAGAATTGCTAGAGACATGTATTTGAAACAACCTTCAGCGAAGACGTTCACGGGAAGCAAACAGAATATCAATTTGAAAGTAAACATTGTTGTGTTAATCTACATTTGATTTCGTCGATGGCAACCGATTTCTGGTCTGATTTGAACAAAAGAAATTGATTAAATCGAAGCATTACGATTCGTCAGATAGCACTGAATACATTTCCGTGTATATGTGGATTACTACTGCTCTTTTTTACGTACAAAGAATTTTATATTTACATGCTTTTATTTTAAAATCCAGTTCTTTTGTCTACATGTATGTAGTAAAATTGTCCCAAACATCTTTTAAAATTGGACACTCCTGAAGATGGAATCGAATTCTGAAAATAAGCAATTTTCAATAAGGTTTTATAGTAACAATTGCTAAAGTGTATTAGAAATCATTACCTTAATCTTTTACGTGCTGTGTAACTACAAGACATAAGGGGTTATAGGCCTCCACAGCTTCCTAATACGTATCTTTTAGCAATGTTTTTCCCTTAACATGCCATGCATCAACCTCCAATTCATTTTTCTCTGAATGTGTCTCGTGTGCGTTAAATTATCCATGTTTTTTATTATGTTTTACTGAAATATAAAGGGTATCGTTCCTATTTTAAATATAAGCATCTTTTATCCAATTCTTCTTAAAACCACTTAAGGATATTCTCCAACGTGTTTTAAGCATCTTTCTGTATATCCACTTCTCAGTTGCTTCATATTTTTTTCATCCAGAGGAATTGATATTACATAGTAGTCCATCACTATTTTCGTTGTCTCTAACTAGCATTTCTTTTTTCGTACGACATTGCTTAAATTTTGAAAGTCATTTTTCGCTATTCCGATTTCTGTATCAAATTTTTCCTTTCTTTTATAACCTTACCCAAATAGTTAGACTATTAAGCTTGATATATACCTCGTTAGTTAGGTAGTTAGTTAAGTGCCATATGTGATACACGCTTGGGCGATCATGTCTCGAATGAGACATGACTGACTGGGCAGAAGATTATCCCGCAGTAGGTTGCCCTGACTTTCTGCGGTTGACTGGTCGCCAGCCAAGGCAATAGAACGCAATCTGTCCTGTTATTTAACTCATAACTGGAGGGAATAGACGGATTAATACTTTTCCCAAGGTTATTTGCGCGATATAGTTTTACGTCTCCAGTTAACAGCTCGCATCCTGTGATGCTCCTCAACACTAAAACAGATAATGGGCTGACTTCACGGTTCTGAGTACATCCATCTGTGAGAATGTCTACCTACTGCAGACCCGCTCAGTCACATTTCAATTTCCCTAATGCCCGTAGACCCAACATAAAATTCATACTGCATCTACAGTATAACACAAGATATATATAGCATAAAACATGCTATATATAGCATAGAATTCATGCTGCATCTATAGTATAGCATAAAACATGCTATATATAGCATAGAATTCATACTGCATCTATAGTATAGCATAAAACATGCTGTATATAGCATAGAATTCATACTGCATTTATAGTATAACACATGATATATATAGCATAAAAGTTTCTATATATAGCATAGAATTCATACTGCATCTATGGTATAACACATTATATATATAACATAAAACATGGTGTATATAGCATAGAATTCATACTGCATCTATAGTATAACACATGATATATATAGCAAAGAACATGCTATATATAACATAGAATTCATACTGCATCTATAGTATAACACATGATATATATAGCATAAAACATGCTATATGTAGCATAGAATTCATACTGCATCTATAGTATTACACATGCTATATAGAACATGCTGTATATAGCATAGAATTCATACTGCATTTATAGTAAAACATGTCTTAAGACAGTTTCACAATCTTGACAAAAATGCATAATGCAGCATGATGCAGATGTTGAGTACTCTAGAAACCTTAGCCGCGATGAAGTGAGATGTGGTACTAGCTAAATCGACGACGATTTCCGAACAATAATTACTATCCAATGTCAATCATGTGGTTACGGAAAACCCATGGCAGAAGTTTTTTAACTCTGCTGCACACTATATATATATATATATATATATATCACAGCAGGTACATATTATCAAAAACATTCCTTACTCCCAGGGCATGACAAATCAACTCGAAAATGTGTATTGGAAGAAACGCCTAAAATAAACATTCAGTAGTGCATATTTTACAAATACTCTACCTCTCTTTAAATAACCGGGGAGGATCGAGAACCAGAAGATAGGCCAAAATAGGCAAAAGCGAAAGAAAACGTTTTAGAAAGATCCGGAAATAACTTCCAAAACAGGAATTATGATATAAAGATCAACACCGGTTCAAAACACCGGAAGGATTGAAAACCATAACATAGGCGAACATTGGCCACAAAACAAAAAAAAGGGAAAACGTTTGAGAAGGATCCAGAAACCAAGTCCAAAACAAGAAACACAAGATAAACCTCTATTCCTGTTCAAAAGACCGGGAAAGATTGAGAAACAGAAGATAGGCGAAAGAGAAGAAAAACGTTTCAGAAGAATCCGGAAACCAATTCCGAAACAGGAAACGAGAGATAAAAATTCAATTCTTTTCGAGAGACCAGGGAGGATTGATAACCAGAAGATAGGCGAATATAAGCGAAAGAGAAGCAAAACGTTTTACAAGGATGTGAAAATCAAGAAGAAGCAGGAAACAATAGATAAACCTCTACTCCTGTTCGAAACACCGGCGAGGATAGAAGCCAGAAGATAGGAGAACAGAGGGCAAAGAAAAGGAATCGTTTTAGGAGGATCCGGAAACTAAATCCAAAACAGGAAGCAAGAGATAAACCTCTATTACATTACACAAGATCGGGGAGGATTGGAAACCAGAAGATAGGCGAACAGAAGCAAATGTGAAAAAAACAACGTTTTAGAAGGATCCAGCAACCAAGTCCGAAACAGGAAACAAGAGATAAACCTCTACTCCTGTTCAAAAGACCGAGGAGAATAGAGAATCAGAAGATAGGCGAACATAGGCAAAAGAGACGGAAAACGTTTTAAACGTATCCGGAAATCAAGTTCAAAACATGAAATAAGTAAAAAATAAACTTCAAATTCTATTCAAAAGATCGGAAAGTATGTGAACATGACGATTGTTTAGAGAGAAGCAAAATACTTTAGGTGGATTGAAAATATAATCCTAAAAATGAAACAAGGGAGAAGCCTCTATACATTTTTGAAAGACCAGGGAGGTGTGTAAACCGTACGATAGGCGTACCTTTCTATTCCTATTATACGGGCCTGGTTCTAAAAATTGAGGTGCTATCTCCAAGAAATTGAAAATAAGGCTTTTTTTAGCACAATTGCAGTATAAACAAAAGAACAGGCGTCAGTTATAGGGTTTGCCACACGGGTTAGCCCGGAAACGAATGTTAGCGAAAGCATTGTTTATTTCTTCTTATTGAATATAATTAATAATCATAATGATGGCGATGCGGATTATAGCAATAACTTTAAAGATGATCATGTTGCTGCATCTGAAATAGATATTAAAGCATTGTAAAAAAAACTCTCTATATAGCTGCGCCTGTTATGACTAGTGTATTCAAAAGGCTAAGATTAACAATAAGAATTCAGCTGATGTAGAAAATAAAAAAAGAACTTTAATAGATTCTTCTAGCAGATGATTAATGGATTTCAAAACACACAGATATATATATATATATATATATATATATATATATATATATATATAGGGAGAGAGAGAGTGTTTACGCGTCATGGGTTGAAGCGCAGATATATTACGGCTGATGAGAAAAATGGTTAAAGTATAAAATGCAGAAAATTCTAAAAAGAAAACCTTAGGTAATATTCACTTTATTAAATATTTCTCTTGAGAAGGCAGTAATACGATATTCGAAATCACGATGACAAATCCGATGTGACGCGAAAAGATTCTTACATATATTCATTTAATGTCAGTTTTCAGTGCTTCTATGTTTACGCCGAGATACACAATAGTTTCCCATCGACGCCTTTTAAAATGCATTATTAGATATATGCATATAAGTATGGAATATGAAATCATGCAGAAGGAATAATAGGATATCGTATAAAGTACACAAAAATGAGCATAAACAGGCATCTCATTTTAACACATATATTTATCAAGATTACACAAAAAATATTTTGAAATACTAAAGAGTAAATTTATTCTATAAACTCACCATTGAATTCAGTCACGGCCGCCACACGACTTTGGAATCTCCTATAAATTTATGTGGAACGATCTCCGTGTTTAACTTTCTAAATGTTGCCATAATATTTGCCTTCATATCATTTTTGGTTATACAAGAAATTTTATTAATCTCTCGCTCAACTGCGCACCGACCATGGTGAAATTCAAACCTAGACTCTATGCCAATAAAGCGAACGTTTTAACCATTTGGTGACACGGCTATATATATATATATATATATATATATATATGATTTATAAATACAATATATCCGCTTTGTATTCTTATTTGACAAATACATTTTTCTTTTCATTTTTTATACTGTAATATTACTTCCTTTACTTGTATTTTTATTCTCGATAGGACAAAAGAATATTATCTTCTTTATTCGTAAACACTGTCAGGTAATGTTGCATTTTTTATTTCTTATAGAAACATATGCATATTTTTAATATCGGTAAAACCAACGTAGAGAATGATGCAGATTTTTTTCTTTGAAAAAGTTATAAAATTGAAGAAAAAGTAAAATATTTGCATGAATATTTAGGTGAGTTGGAAACATATTTCAATTTTCTCTTCAAACTATTCACATCATATATATAAGAATGTTTTGCAGAAAGGAAATTTCATCAATTATAAAAAAAAACAGTCTTGAAGAGAGAACTGTTTTGAAACTTTCTTGATAAAGTTCTCATGGTAATATTTTCTTTCCAAATCACGTAATGTCAACAGTTAATTATATATAAATAACATTAGTGAGTACCTAGATGGTTGATCGGTTGAGAATTCCAAGGAATGAAATTATGAATTGTGTGGGTGGTGTATTGAATAATGTCTCGGAATTGTTAAATGAAGAGTCGAGTTCAAATTCTAGCTGTGTTCGTTACGCACAAATACTCTTGGGAATACTCTTCACTATGAGTTAATTAATAAGACTTATGCTACAAAAACTAATTGTAATCTAAAAACATCTTAAAATCTAATAATATTCTCCGGCTTTAAATAACCTCCAATGATTTGATAAGCCGTAGAAGACAAATTAATCAGTCAAAATAACGGCTAAAATTACTGTAAATTGGGCGTGCAAAACGATTGTTCAAGCCTAAAAAATGTTTACAAAATTATAGTTTGACTAATATGGTTGTTATAAATTGCAAACAATTACCACCAAGTTGTAAACAAGTCGGACAGCACTTCTAGAACTATTCTACATCATTTAGCATACAACCAGCATACCTCACTAAAACTTGACTTTGGTGAATATATCTGGCATATTATCACATAAATATGATATAAAATAAAATACTAACACAAATTCACATCTTATTCAGACTAAAGCACATATCGTATCCAACAACTGACAGATTAAGTTTAAACACTGACCGAAGAGCTATTTAACTCAGGTAAAATATGATTCGTCTTAGAAAAGAAAAAAGAATTTTCAGATTTTGCATCGAACATAGAGGAAGAGTAGTAGAAAAAGAAGATTTTGTATAAGCATTTTAATATCAACGATTGATGAATGGAAATAAAAAATAAATTACAAAGAGAGGACATTATGAGAGAAAGATGTCTTTAGAAGTGTTAAAAATGTCACGAATTATAAAACACAAGAAGAAAACATTAAAAAAGAAAATGTATAAAGAAAAAGGAAAAAAGATGAAAAAAAGAATAAGAGAAAATTGGCTTGTCAAATGGAAAATAATAACTGATTCAAAAACAAAAATAAGAGAGAAAGATCTGTCGATACAGATATTTCACTTTAACTCAAAATGACGACTGTTTGAAATTTGCCCGAAGAAAGTAGGAACTATTTTATAACGATTTACAAACCACCGCATACATACATCACTAGTGCGAAATTAGCTGCACTCAATGAGGATCGAACTCACGACTCAACCGTAATTGATCTTTACGCACCACGTTTGTTAACCTTTACACTACTTCGAACTGCCCTAGGTACGCCTTGATAATGTAGTAAGTATTGAGATAAAGAAAGAAAGATTAAGCTATGTTGTCTTAATCCTTCCCGATTTACCTACATATGACAGATTAGTGATTAAATAGACTTCTATTCCATATTTCTCTAGTAGGTAAAAAATAAGAAGTATTAATGAAGTCAGTCTCTCTCTCTCTATCTCTCTAAATCTCTAGCTATCTCTCATGTCTTTTTTGAAACAAAAGAATATGTTTCTTAAATCTAACGAAACATTCAACATTCTTTTACTTTCTCCTTAAATGTTTTTGTTTCAAAATATGTAATAGAAATATACGATGTGTTAACGTCAGTGTTGTATATTTTGGGGATCAACAGAACACAATTGAACTTGAAAACATTTTATTCCTGCCGAAGTCAAAAAAGAACACACGATGATTTCAATCAAAGCTGGAATACTGAAAAATTAAACAGTTTATTGTGTCAACAACGCCGGTTTTCGAGGTCATGAAATATAAACAATAGAATATAATTCAATTAAATTATTCGGTCAGAAGCGAATATTAATTTTCATTAAATTATTTCGGGTTATAAAACAATTAACAAAGAATTTAATTCTATTTTAGTTAGACGACGAGACATATGTTTTGGTTGTCAGAAACAATTAAATAAACAGGAATCGCGTCAGACTGTCAAAGTTGGGAAAAAATTGGATAAACAATAATGTGATTACGCCAAAATGCAACTGGCCAAAAACAACAATGTGTGATTAGGCTTGCCCGGGAATGACGTAATTGGGTGAAGAGCTTGAACTTATATATAAAACCGAGTTTTTCAGCGTCGATACACAGGAGAGCTGAGAGCACACAAGATCAGGACGCGAAGACAAGGCAAGAAAAGACGACTCCAACCGTCACTCCATCGTATGTGCGTGCTTTCTCTGACTACCCCTCTACAAACATTGCAGAGAATAAACTGAATATATTTTTATACACACGTTGTCCGTCGTTATATATCAAGCAGATAATCAACATTGGTTTGCAGGTTATACAGCATACGTCGCTTTGGTATACGTCACTGGTGTAATACATATATCGAACTGATATATTACATCAGGATGCATAAGTTTTCATTTGAGTACAAGGGAGAATAAACCAACTTTGATTTTAATACACTCTGTCCTTAATATTTATTCGGAGAACGTCTGCAATGGCATCTCATCTTCAAAATTTGATTACTATCTGGTATATGAGATATACAAATTAAAAGCTAGTTATTCTTCCTCTTTGTTACGCAATACTCATCTCAAGTTATCAAGAATTCTTAAATTACTCGAACAACTTTTAATCCGTGATCTCAATTAGACAATCTTTTCTCACGAAAAGTTACTTTCTAAAACCACAAGCATGCTACCCTGGTCTCTGCAATCTAAGCCTATTACATATGACTCTGTAATTACTACCTCAAGTGGCTCTTGAGCCTTGTGCAAGGTGAACATTTTTGTAAAGAAACCTTAACTGCGATGTGATTCAGACCAAGAAGTGTAAACCATTATCATTCTAACATATCGCTATAAACTTTGCCTCTAACATCTTCTACATCGAGTGGTTCTTGTATCTTGTGCGAGGGGAACATTATTGTTCAGCTCAAATCACTGGGAATATATTATTCAGACCAAGAAAACCAAGATATTTGAATCGGATTTACTGGAAATCAGAAACTTTGGTCGAAGATTAATTGACCTGTAATGACAAAAAATGTATTAAGAGATTTCAAAGCAAACTTTGTAATTGGGACTGAATCCCAATTTCAAAAGTGCTGGGTTTATTATAAGCCCTAGAAGGGCATCATATATTCAGAAAATCTAGAAGTGGGCATCAAAGGTGCTAGTAGATATGCCGACATATAAACAGGTAGTCAACCCAGCTGAACCTAGCAGACATAAACACAAGTGAACTGAACGAGATTAAAATATCTGAAGACCTAACCTGCGAGATGAATGTAGAGCTCCTCACGCTCTCTCAGGACGATTTGAAAGTCCTCGTAAACCTGAAGGTTTACATATGGAACAGTCTTATTCGATACAACTTTAGAGTTTGTTACATCCTGTCGGAACTGTTTTTACTGAATTTTTGTAATTAACTTCGTTGTTATTTTAATGCATTTTTTCTCTGTGCCGTGTCCCCGCGGGGTGCTGTCGATCATGAATCTCAGTTTTATTATGTATCCTAGAAATTTCAGCTATCTTTCTGATGTTAGGTAAGTGACATTTTATTCGTATTTTCTCACATGTTTGGTTCAGGGTCTTCTTTTTAAAAAACATATTTCTGTTGCTTCAAATCTCTCCTTCATCTGAGAGATTTTTGACCATTCACTGCCATATAGAGGAAAAGCTATTAAGTAAGAGTTTTGAATTGTTACCTTTGTTTTTAATGGAAGGTTTCTTATTTTTGATACATTGCTTAGTTTCAGGAAGGCATCTATTCTTATAAAAATTAAGTGAAGCACTTTTGTTCTTCTGTTAAAACACTTAAAAGGAACGTAAATTGTTTTACTTATTTGTTTTCGGTATCTAAAATTTGTATTATTTATGTTGTGCAGCGCCATTTGCTAACAGCCATGGATTTTGTTATCTTGCAATTGATGTTTAGCCAATTTTTCTCACTCCCTTTCCCTACTTTCTGTAGTGTTTCTTGTAGTTTACTGTCATCATTGACATATTTATATCTTATGTTAAGGTACTGACAGTCATTAACGAACCCTGGTAGAACTTCTATTTTGTTCAGAATCACCTTATGTTATAGGTTGAATAGGTCCGTTAGTATGAACCATCTTTGTTTTACACTTCTTATTTAAGTATTGAATACATTTTCAATTCATAAGCAGACGGTTGCTGCCAGTATAGTTCCTGGATTATTCTAATATCCTTCCCAAATATATCAAGAGTGCCTAATATTTGGCAGGTGCAAAAGTTTTTGACGATTTAAAATTTCACCCTTGAAAATGAAAAACTATGTTTTTGAAAACCTTTATTCATAATAATAACGGCCTTTGTTCTCTATAACTTGATTCCATCTGTGAACGAGGTTATAAATGCCTCGCTTGTAAAATTCTTTAGGTTTTGATGCGAAATATGAATCTAACTCATGTTCAATCTCCTCTCGTTAATCTAAGGCCATCTAAATGGTTTTGTAATCCTCGAAATAAGTGATAATCCGAGGGAGCTAGGTCAGGAGAATATGCAGGATGGGGCAAGATTTCTCAGCCGAATTTTCCTAGATCTTTGGTCAGTAGTGCTGTGTGAGGACGATCATTATCATGATAGAAGATGACTCCCTTTTTCTTCACTAAAGAAGGTCGTTTTTGTAAAAGCAGTTTTCAAACGACAAAGTTGATCACAATAGAGACCAGCAGTAATAATTTGACTTGTGTAAAAGTTCGTAATGGATGATCCCTTCAATATTCCACCATACGCTCAACATGATCGTTTTGGAAAGGAGTCCTGCTCTCTGTTGCTAAACTGGTCTTTCTCTTCGATTTATCCACGATCGCCGATGTTTAACGTTATGTTAGAAAATTCACTTCTCATCACATGTGGCAAGCTTACCTAAAAATGTTGTCTGAAGGTGTGACACTCATAGAGTAGCCTAATGTGTTCTTTAGATGGAAAGAACATGGGTGAGAATATTGCAGAAAAACATAAATGATGCTTTAATAATCTGAAAGAGAAAGATATAAATTAATTATGGTGATATGTTTATGTAATAACAATATGAATAAAATAAATTACAGTGATTTAAAATGCCCCTTTTACAAACCAACAAAAACATTTGCAGCGACCTGATAGTTTCATAAATGCTTTCTGATGTACATCATCAACGCTTTGCATAAACAACTCAAAATAGATTTGACCATGTTGTCAAGTCAATAAGACAAGCCTGTTAACATATATAAATTAAGCAGGATACCTTAAATAAAGAATTCAATGCGAGTTCAGCGTTCGAACTCTAAGATGTGAGACAAGCCCTCTGTCTTGCGGTAAAAAAACGGCTCGCGGCTCGGGCTACGGCCTAGAACTTGACAGGGAAATACAGACAAGCTAAGTGTTCGGTCTATATTTTTTAATCATTTTACCCCAAGCAAGACAGAAGTGTCATTGGTTTGCAGGAGTTTACATAAGGAGTGATGGGAAAGACGTACATGTTACAGGGGTGTCAGGGAATAGATAAGATAAAGATGAGAACACTGGTGTGAAGAGAGCTGCATGAGAGTAGAATGAAAAGAGGAACATTATAAAAGGTTTGTCAGGGAGAGAAAGCGACTAAAGAAGATAAGAGATGGCAATGGACATTGCATTTAAATTCTTGGATATTGTAGCTGTCCCGGGAGCAAGTATGCGGAAGGGAATTTTACAGTCGGGAAGTTTGGGCAAGGAAGCTAATAGAGTAGTAGTTGCTGTTACATTTGATCGGTTTCACTGCAAAAGGGTGGAACCTAGTCGCCAGTATAGTAGCTTGTTTAAATTCGTACAGAGAGTGCACCAGCGAGCTGAGCTCATTTAAACAGAAGCAGTGAAAGTATTTGTAGAAGAGACTGATGTCACATTACGTCGGTAAGAACTTGAGTGAAATTGAGCTACGAGGTCGGAATCAATAACATATCCAGAATTTTTTTTTGAATTTTGTCAAGAACACCGAGATGAATAGAGGGGACATCCGATCAGATGTGACAGCATTATTTAATGCACGGGCGGATAATAGATTTATATTTGTGCAAGATGGATTTAAACAAGAGAAACTTTGAGGCCACACACAATGAACAAACCATCTTAGTAGTAGATTTAACTATGGATTCAATGTAGTCATCCAACTTGAGTTCTATTGATAGAGTTAAGCAGAGGAGGCCCAGTGTTTTGCTTTCAGGGAGACAAGTGCGATCCATGCTGATAGGGTGTAGTAGGAGCGGATGTCTATGGTGGTTAAAGGATAGCATCTTCGTTTTGGAGGCATTAAAATTTATCAGAGTTGTCAAGCTCTCTGTCTCCAGACAGAAAGCTATTTAGTCGTGTCTATGTCTCTTAGCAGATTATCGACCAAGAAAAATACACATGCCTGAGCCAAGTTATGCATGAGTTGAAGGAATTTTGCCCTGGTGTACGCGCTCGGAGACCCAAGTTAAATCTGACATCCCGCATATGTGACGAGGATTTGAATAAATACCTAGAGATCTGCTTAAACTTGAGCTTGTCGATTGTCTTTCGTTGGCCTGAGAATAACTCAGCAGAGGCTATGTCTATGTGTAGAAGCACGGTGGGAGAATATTAAACAAAAATGTGATCCCGTCTATGCTATATGTGGGTAATTTTTACCCGTGTGTACGCCTTTGGAAACCAGATGTTAAACCTACTCTTATGTCACATGCCGCTTTTGTGGGGAGGATTTATGTAAATATTTAGAGTTCCGTTCGAATTCGTTATAACTCCGGACAATAAGAGAATTAGTTACGGTTATGTCTCCGCGCAGAGAACGTACAAGCCTGATCTCGCTTACGTGTAAGTTCGAGAAACTCTACCCTTAATCTGAATTTACCCGGTCGCAGTCAACACGTTAAAAACTGATATTGTGTCGCATGCTGACTTAGTAGAGGAATTTGGGTAAATACCTAGTGTTTCCCACAAATTTGAAACTGTCAATCAATCTCTTTCTGTTCGGGCAGAGAACGACGCAGTCGGGGTTAAGTCTATGGACTGAGATTGACTATGAAAGACAGACAAAATCATTGTCTTCGGGAATAGTTCAACTCGGTCAATGCACCGTCTACGAACAAAAACAAGAATATTCAAGCATGCTAACCGAACCCGCGTATGAGGACCTGGGAACATTTGCTATTTGGCCTGAGTGTACCTGCTCGGGTTCCCCATATAAAGCCCAACCTCGTGTTAAATTTCATCTCTGTAGGGAGGCATTGGGTAAATACTCGGAGTTCCGCTCGAAGTTAATGCTGTCAGACAAGCTTTGTTTCTTCAGGTAAAGAATGATTCGCTCGGGGTCTCGTTCAGTGGACTAGCGCACGGCTGAAAAAGACAGAGAAATTATCTGCCTTCTGGGAGAATTCGGCTCAGTCGTGCATCCGTCTACGGACAGAGACTTGACTGAGAAGAATAGACAAGCTTCCTGCTCGATCCCGTGTGTGCAACGACCGGAAAAAATTTTGACCCTCTCGCACGCCCGACCATTGTATCACTTCCCCCGTCTCAGTGGAGAGACTTTGAGTTAAATCTAGGCGTTTCGCGATAACTCCTTTTCAAGTTCTCCGTCTTGTGACAGAGAGCTACTCAGTCGGATATATATATCCGGTGGAGAATCGACGAAGAAAAATAGACAAACCCGATCCCGCCTATGCGGAGGCTGGACAATTTTTGCTCGAGTGAACGCGCTTGGACTTCGACCCCCAACCCAACCTTGTGGCAATTTCCATAGATAAATTCACATACAGTTGAAATGATGTAAATGTTTTCTCTGCTTAGTTTAGAATATACGAGGAAATTTAAAGAGAGAAATACAGCAACCGGGAAGCAGAGAAAAAAAAAGTATTTTGGACAGAGTTAAAACTAGAATAACTTAAAAAAATGCTGTAATCAGGTTCTACCAAAAAACACAAGAGATATGTGCTTTGAAGGAACGGTAGATATTCTGAGTAAAACTTTGAGTGAGAAAAATTTGTTAATCAATCCTCGTTGAAAGTGTATGAATCCGACGAAAAAAGACGACGAAGATTTTCTCACATTCTGGAATAGCTAACAAGCTGCGTGACAGGTTCAGATTAAACGAACTGACTCCGGATATGTTTGAAGGGTTAATTTTCGTTCAAGAGTTAATTGCCAAAGAAGTCGCCAAAATACGTGCTAGAATGCTGACAAAAATGGAACGGAATAACAAACTAACACTAAAAAATATATCGGACGAATGTCAGAGAATCTTAAATCTTTTACGCGATACGGAGGAAATTAAAGAAAAAAAGTAGGCGCATAGATATAAGCCAAAAACAAATGTGGAAAAATAAAAAATTAAATATTTCAGAATGTTCCATCTAGAAGACGACAGCCCCTTTAATAATTTATAGTGCAACAAGTGTAGAAAAGTAAGACATCGGATGTCACACTGTAAAACTAAAGCAAGGAATGTTTTCACAGAAAAAATGTTCGTACACAAAGATGAGATAGAAAAATAATTACAAAAAACCAAAGAAGATTTGTGTTTAAAAATCAATCATGTGGATGTAAAAATGCAACGGAACACGGTTAGTGATGATACAACTATCAACGAAGTCAAACGGAAAGCAAACGGAATGTCTGTATTAAAAAGAAAAATTCACGCGTAGTATGTCGCGTGAAAAATGATTTGTTCTTGATGAAATGACTTTCAACGTTTCATTTCGTAACAAATATGTAAGGGCTTATGTGTTAAAAAGTACAATAAACATATTCGGTACTGAATGGATGGAATAATTCGAGTTATGGGGTTTACCCATGAGTAGAAAAGTAACCAGTAAAAAACAAAAAAAACAAAAAAACAATGTGAACATTTAAAGGACAAATTTAAAAAGAAAGTTTTCCGGTTGCTCTATCGGATGGTTTGGGTCGGTTTTATAAAGTCAAACTAAAATTTCAAGTTAAAAAATGGATTGACGCCAATATTTTGTAGTAACCGTTCGCAGCATTGGATCAAATCAACAAAGAATTAGACAGATTTGAAAAACAAATGAATGTAATTTAGAAAATTAATCATTTAAAATTAGAAAACCCTACAGTGTACCTAAAGAACAAAATATTAAAATTTGTGTTTGTGCTGATTTTGGACAAGGTTTAACAAGTTCTTATATAACTACGCATTACTAACTCCAGAAACGTTATTGCGAAATTGAACAGTGGATATTTCTTTCGAAACTGGATCTTTCAGAGGCCTATTTGAAAAAGGCAAATTGAATAAAAATGTTCAGGGTTAATAACGATAAGCCCGCAGACGGGATTGTATAAGTTCAACATTTTTCTTTAGTGATAAATTTAGCTCCAGCCATATTTTAATAAGCTATGGACACTATGCGTGACGATTGTCATTTTACAGTTGCTCATCTGGATGAAATATTGATTACTTTTCAACAAGGGACAAGATATCGAGCACTGAGCAATAACTTTTGAAAAAAATATGAGAGTACGGGTTTAAACTCACTGAAGAAAGTGCGAATGGTTTTTGTGTAAAATTAAGTTTCTAGAACAAATTATTGACAAAAATGTTTGTCAAACAGAGCCGTCAAGTGCAATCGCAGTTAAGAATATAGCGTCCCCAAAAAACATTTCTAGGCTACAAGCATTTTTAAGAACTAGGAAATTATTAGCGAATATGCAGAATTTTAGACTTCACTCAGCGATCTGCTTAATAAAAGCGTGAATTCGAACGGGACTGAAAAATGTCGAAGGCGTTTGAAGAAATCAAGAAATACTAATGTCAGTCTTGTCATTAGCGCACTACGACCTATTTGGCTTCAGATGCTAGTGACTGTGGCATAAGAGCGGTAATTCTACATAAAGATATCGACGGTAACATGTGAGCCGTCGCACATGTTTCGCGTTCGCTACTACCAACAGAACAAAATAAAAGCCAGATCAAAAAAGAGGCGTTAGGAATAACATTTACAGTAAAAATTTCACAAATTCATACATGGAAATAGTTTTCGTTTACAGACAGACCGCAAACTCTATTATTAATTTTACGTTCGAAAAAAATGAAAAAGAAAGAAATCCCTATGCTTACAGCAAATAAATTACAATTCTAGGGTGTCATCTTTCTAAATTACCATTTTAGGAAGGAATACGAACTATACATAAAATTCGGACGTGCAGATAGTTTATCTAGACTGATACCAAAAACATACTCAACCGTTTAAGATGACTGGGGTTACAGGATTAAGACGTGAAATAGAAATTGAAAGTAAAAGTAAAAAGGAGAACATGTTCGTTTCGAATAAATAAAAAATGAACTAAAGGAAACTAAGAAAGATAGACGAGTTTTAGAATGGAATCTAGATTAGAAGCTTTCCGTGTGACGTGGTACTAATGCTTTCACGAAAAGTAGTCATACCTATCATATTACAAAACACGGATATTAGATGAAATCCATAGTGGACGTCAGGAAATTTGAAAGATAGAATCTCTGATGAGAAGTTATGTCTTCTTCTTTTTCTATGTGCCATGACCCTTCAGGACGTAGGTAATCATGACTTTCCACGTCTCCCTATCCCTGGTAGCTCTTAGCACGCTTTCTTCGGTTTCCCCACTCAAACTTCGCTCTGTCATCCACCTGCTCATGTTCTTCAAATATGCTACCCGCTGCTTGCCCCTGTCCCCCTTTCTCACTATCTGACCTGTGAGTATCAGATTCTCCAACCCTTCTTCCTCATCACATGTCCCAGGAACTTTAGCTGTTTCTTTCTGTTGCTTAGTGTAATTTTTCATTTCGTAACCATCCATTCCGGAACCTCATCATTGCTCACATGCTCGATTAATATCCGAAGCATCCTTCTGTAGAACCACATTTCAGTTGTTTCAAGTTTTTCTTTTATCCGTGATGATATTGTATAGCATTCGAAGCCATACTGAAGAACAGATATCACATAGCAATCCAGTACGCTCTTCTTTGTTTCTAGTGAAAATTGTCTCTTTTAATACCCTGCTCAACTTCTGGAATGTGTCTTTTGGCCATTTTGATTCGCCTTAGATTCTCAGTGTCACATATTCCATTTTAAATTAAAAGACTTCCCAAGTACTTAAATTTTTGTACCTGTCTGATTTTTGTATCACCAACTTATAATTTGCATTTTGGGCTCCTCTGTTTGTTGATGACCGTACATTTGGTTTTCTTTTAGTTTATTTGTAGTGTTTTCTTTTGACTTTCTTCATCTATCTTTTTCAAGATTTCTTTTAGTTTAGCACTGTATCATCTGCGTATCTTATGTTGTTCAGATTGTGACCACCATTGACGAATCCTGGGATATCTTCTAGAAATGTCTCATTGTACAAGTTGAATAGATCCGGTGAAAAGACACATCCTTGTCTTACGCCCCTTTCTATCTTTATGTATCTGCTGAATTCATTTCCTGTCCGTATGCAAGCCGTTTTCTGCCAGCATTACTCTAATGCCTTTCCCAAATGTCGAGGTTGCTGAACTTTTCTATCAATTCTTTGTGGTGTACTTTGTCGAACGCCTTGGCATAGTCTACAAAACATAGGTAGACGCCAGTTTTCATTTGTATCACCCTTTCTGATAGCTTCCTAAGCATAAATATCGTATTCCCTGTAAACAGGGTCCTTGACGAAACCGAAATGTTCTTGTCCTGATTCTCCGGCCTGATTCTTCTTCGCGCTTTATCCGTCAGGATTCTGACAATGAGTTTAGAACTTATGTCTACTGGAGAAAAATGGATAAAGACATCAAAGAAATTAAGAGATAACCTGTAGAGTTCATGCTCTAGTAGCAAAAGCACTTCCCACGAAATGAAAACATTGACCAAAGACAGATACTCCATGATTAAGACTTCACATATATTTTGCAGGTCTAATAAACGAATCACATTCCTCTTGGTAGTGGATGGCTTTACTAACTTGTCTCATATTTATCTTCCATGATTATAGTAATTTTTTGCATGAACTTTTGTTCAAGATATAGCATCCCGGAAGTTATAATTTCGGATAAGGGTACACAATTCACGGCTTACGAATTTAAAGAATTTTGTAAAATGTTCTCGACTGAACAAATTAATACCCCAAAGTATAAACGGACAAACTGAACGGTTTAGAACATTTTTTAAAGAGATTTGAAAAAAAAAGTACGTAATGTAAAAGTGAGTGAAGAAGCATTACAAAATTCTTGAGAAGATACTGAATAACGTTGAATACAAATACACCAACAGGGATGTCACCATCAGAATTGATGTGCGCAATAAAGATTTAATCGGTGCTCGACAAGTTGTTAATTTGTCACAAAAGTATAAGAACAGATAACAAGGAAATTCAGTAAAAATGTGTTTTCAGGATATATATAAAAATGGAAAAGAAACGTGGGGACATTGTGTAATGATGACACGAATTAAAAAAAATGACTTATATGGTGAAAGGAAAAAATGGAAATGCAAAAGGCAAAGAAATCAGTGAAAGAAAAGGTTTACTGAAGAAAGGACCGCAAGAAAGGAAAAACCTCCGAAAGTTCTGTATGATTTCATTGACTTACGGACAACCTAAAAATGGATGAAGCGTACAAGTAATGAGCAAATGTACGGGAAAATAAGTGGTTGACCCAAAGTGAAAGAAATTCAAAGTTCAATTCGTGGCGAACTCGACAGAAAGTTTTAAGGGATGAATATTATGAAACAACATAAGATATTTAGGAAAATGAAAAATCTCAAAAGGGGAGATATTGCAGAGTAAATAAAACAGCCCCGGTAAAACAAATGGACGAGGCAGGACACCTTAGAGTTTTCTTTATTTTTTTAATTCAAAGAGAGTTCAGCGACAGAGTGCCAAGAGAGCTCAAAATTATCAAGTTAACTGTTTTCGGGCAGTGTACAACTCAGTCGGGGCTTTGCCTACCGATTTCGGGAAATGGGTACCTTTTGACCCTTGGCGCGAGTGCATGTGCTCGGGTTCCCACGTTAAACGTGTTACATCTAGTTTCAATTGGGGACTTTCGGTAAATATTCAGAGTTTCGAGAGATCTGACAGAATGTTAGTGTATCGTTAGAGTTAGTCGAGAAATAATATTAGAACCGTTAGAAGAGTTATAACAACACAGCAACAAAGACTGAATTTTATGTTACGAATTCTGCAATAAATACTTTGTTATTTGAAACGACCAAAGACGGGTGCAATTTAAAAGGAGATGCCACCTGCAATAGTGAAGACTCTCATGGGTGGAAGACTTTGAAAAGACAAAGTTTTGCATAATATATATCTAGTGTAGATCAGAGTCGATACTGCTACGTATTAAAAGCGAAAAGACATCTGTTATGGATTTATTTACAGTTTTCTTTCTGTGAGCGTCGAGGAAAATCCTCGGGCACTTTTCCTCTGACCGCATTTTGTCAAAGACGACACCGCACCCACAGATTTAGAAGCTATTTTGTCAAATAATAATTTGACTGCGTTTAAGCGAAAACTTAATTTTTCGATGGTACATTAGAATTCGTACGTCACAGAATGCCAGCACTTTCTAATATACATTGATTGCAATCGGAAAATTGTCGCTAACATTGTAATTTTTATCACAAGGTTTTTACCGTTTGACTCTCCGGCCTTTATTCGACAATTGTCAATCCTGACAACGTTCAGTAAATTTGGAAATTACCCTTTATTCAATCTGTAGGGGTAGAGTGCTCTCGTTTCGCTGTCGATGTTCAGGGATGTCATGTTTAGTTCTGTTTTATTGTTGCTCAATTATTTATCATCCTGTTCACACTAAATTAAATTACACGCTGCTAGGGACAGGGATTGAACTCAAAATTACTATATCGCAAAGATTCACGAAACAACGCTTTAATTCACTATAATATTATACATATATAGGTAATGACAAATTCTCATCTCTGAAATTCGTAAAATATTTAAAACAAAATTGGATTAAACAGTTTTGGACAAAGATGATAAAATATTCTTTTTATTTTTCTCTCAGTTGAGTCGATAAGGAAATAATATTTAAGCGGGCTTCGTCATCGAAAAAATAAATATATCTTGCGCCTTTGCTTCTCTGTTGCCTTATCTGGAGTGAAATGGTTTAAGAAAGCGTATATATTCTGTTTAGAACAGTTTTTCAGTAAACTGGACCTCACCAGTTCACTGATTCTTTTTGCTCTTTTTAATAAACATGTTTATTCTAAAAGTCATGTTTTAGGTAGTGTTAAATTAAACCAACTTGATTATATCGCTATTTTCACTTTTAATAACATGTACTACCTACTTTTGTTTCTGTTGCTGTTTGGAGAATTTAAGTAATACAGCATTAAGCATTTTTGCTTTTGTATTTCCAGTAATATGATGAAGTATTGTTTTCTTCAAGACAAAAATGATATCGCTATTTTCATCAATATTCTAAGAAAACACTGGTTTACTGATGTTAGTTCAGACATTTCAGAACAAGTTAGACTCTAGACTTGACATTTATATATGAGTTTAGATCTGAAAGGGCTATGTAAAAACATAGTTCGAATTTTAAAGTCAATATTTTAGCTTTGTATCGTCTTATTCTGAAGGGCAAAGATACTCCTAAGACAATCAATGTTGTGTTGCATTTTCTTCATTCCATTAATCCTGATTCATTAGGCAAACAGCGTTGCTACCGGATAAAGTTTATAACATGTTCCAAAAAATAGTTTTTCTTAATTTTTCAATATTTGTGGGATAAGGTAGTATTTGCAGTATTTATATTATTCAGACTATTGTCCTCATCGTTTCCATTTGTACGATGTTTTGGCCGTTGTACGCTCCGGTCTTCTTCAGGTGCTAGGAATTACGAACTTGCCACATATGGTACTTTTTACATATTTTACACCTATGGGATTCTTTCTTTCTATTATTTGTCTGTTTATGATTTTTTTTTCTTTTTGGAAAAATAAGCCTTGAAAAGTTTCAAAATTGAAAATATGAACATTTTTATACCATGAAGTGCCATACGTGATGCACGCCTGGACGATCATGTATCGAAAGAGACATGACTGACTGGGTAATATATTTTTCTGCAGTAGCTTGCCATTACTCACTGCGGTATATTGGTTGCCAGCCAATATTACAGGACCCACACTGTCCTGCCATTTAATCTATAGCTGGATTAATATGTTTGCTAAGGATATTTGCGCGGGCGTGAATGCACGGAATTAAACTGAAATTCGAACTAGGCTCACTGTTTTCTCGTTCTGAGCCACTGTACCATAGCGCACAACCCATAATAAACATACTCAAGTTTAAATTTAAAAAACGGTTGCTATTCTGGATGATTCCAAACTGACATCTGTTGAATAAATGAAAAAAGAATCAATATCTACTTGTTTCAGCCAATCGCACATAATGTAGAAGAAATTTGTGAACCGTTTGGACACTTTATAGAACTATTGTAATGTTTGAATACCGTCTAGAATTATTGACCTGTAAGATTTTAATTTTTTGTGTTAAACGTGTTTCTTTATGGTTTCATTGTATGCCGATTGTAAAATTAAAACATTGACGTATTCGTTTTTTATGGCTTACCAACTATTTTCAGATTATTTAAAGCCAGTAGTTTTAGATTATTAAGAATTAGTTTGGGGTACAATAATCTCTAGCTTGGTGAGAAGAAGACGTGGATTTCTACCATTTCAAAGAGTATTTTTGCGTAAGTGCATATGGAATACGCGACTGCAATTGGAATTCTGCCTTCTCATTGCAATTTCGAGCCGTTAACTATGGCACAAACCTCACATTCTGGCTTACAGCATGTGGTATTCCTAAGCGGTTACTTATCTAGGCTGAAATGAAGTTTTTTAACTTCGGTCCTTTTACGGAAACCGGTGTTTTAACGCGGTATCGCCGTAGACGTGGAAATTAGTTTGTGCAGTCTTTACCCACCTACTCACTGTTAATCGCTATGACATCCCATAATCGATAAAATTTCTTTATTTTTTCCAAGGAAGATTAGTGTCAAATATATTTAAGTGGCTCAGTTTCAAGTAGAACTCCATTAGCTGGTCCCGTTTTATTTTTCTTGTAAGTATTATGTTAACATTCACCAGTAGGATATGAAGATAAAATTATATATATGATTTTCCTTTTCGAAATGTAAACATCATTCCTTCATAAAATACGCATTTTCATGGTAACTGCTCTTACGAGCTTGGTTCCTGGTATTCCGGTCAGATGAATGTAAGCGTGCTAATAGATTGGCATGTAGGTCCCACTCTTTTACCGTGCTAATAGATTGGCATGTAGGTCCCACTCTTTCACCGTGCTAATAGATTGGCATGTAGGTCCCACTCTTTTACCGTGCTAATAGATTGGCATGTAGGTCCCACTCTTTTACCGTGCTAATAGATTGGCATGTAGGTCCCACTCTTTTACCGCGCTAATAGATTGGCATGCAGGTCCCACTCTTTTACCGTGCTAATAGATTGGCATGTAGGTCCCACTCTTTTACCGCGCTAATAGATTGGCATGTAGGTCCCACTCTTTTACCGCGCTAATAGATTGGCATGTAGGTCCCACTCTTTTACCGTGCTAATAGATTGGCATGTAGGTCCCACTCTTTTACCGCGCTAATAGATTGGCATGTAGGTCCCACTCTTTTACCGTGCTAATAGATTGGCATGTAGGTCCCACTCTTTTACCGTGCTAATAGATTGGCATGTAGGTCCCACTCTTATACCACTTGCTAATAGATTGGCATGTAGGTCCCACTCTTTTACCGCGCTAATAGATTTGCATGTAGGTCCCACTCTTTTACCGCGCTAATAGATTGGCATGCAGGTCCCACTCTTTTACCGTGCTAATAGATTGGCATGTAGGTCCCACTCTTTTACCACGCTAATAGATTGGCATGTAGGTCCCACTCTTTTACCGTGCTAATAGATTGGCATGCGGGTCCCACTCTTTTACCGTGCTAATAGATTGGCATGTAGGTCCCACTCTTTTACCGCGCTAATAGATTGGCATGTAGGTCCCACTCTTTTACCGCGCTAATAGATTTGCATGTAGGTCCCACTCTTTTACCGTGCTAATAGATTGGCATGCAGGTCACTCCCCCCACGTGCTAATAGATTGGCATGTAGGTCCACTTTTTACCGTGCTAATAGATTGGCATGTAGGTCGCACTCTTTTACCGTGCTAATAGATTGGCATGCAGGTCCCACTCTTTCGTGCTAGCGGAGTTGGCATGTAGGTCGCACTCTTTTACCGTGCTAATAGATTGGCATGCGGTCCTCTTTACGCATGCTAATAGATTGGCATGTAGGTCGCACTGTACACCGTGCTAATAGATTTGCATGCAGGTCCCACTCTTTTACCGTGCCCCAATAGATTGGCATGTAGGTCCCACTCTTTTACCGTGCTAATAGATTGGCATGTAGGTCGCACTCTTTACCGTGCTAATAGGTGGCGGCTACGAGTCCCACTCTTTTACCGTGCTAATAGATTGGCATGTAGGTCCCACTCTTTTACCGTGCTAATAGATTGGCATGTAGGTCCCACTCTTTTACCGTGCTAATAGATTGGCATGCAGGTCCCACTCTTTTACCGTGCTAATAGATTGGCATGTAGGTCCCACTCTTTTACCGTGCTAATAGATTGGCATGTAGGTCGCACTCTTTTACCGTGCTAATAGATTGGCATGCAGGTCCCCACTCTTTTACCGTGCTAATAGATTGGCATGTAGGTCGCACTCTTTTACCGTGCTAATAGATTGGCATGCAGGTCCCCACTCTTTTACCGTGCTAATAGATTGGCATGTAGGTCCCACTCTTTTACCGTGCTAATAGATTGGCATGTAGGTCGCACTCTTTTACCGTGCTAATAGATTGGCATGCAGGTCCCACTCTTTTACCGTGCTAATAGATTGGCATGTAGGTCGCACTCTTTTACCGTGCTAATAGATTGGCATGTAGGTCCCACTCTTTTACCGTGCTAATAGATTGGCATGTAGGTCGCACTCTTTTACCGTGCTAATAGATTGGCATGTAGGTCCCTTTTACCGTGCTAATAGATTGGCATGTAGGTCGCACTCTTTTACCGTGCTAATTTGGCATGCAGGTCCACTCTTTTACCGTGCTAATGGTGTGGCATGTAGGTCGCACTCTTTTGCCGTGCTAATAGATTTGGCATGCAGGTCCCACTCTTTTACCGTGCTAATAGATTGGCATGTAGGTCCCCACTCTTTTACCGTGCTAATAGATTGGCATGTAGGTCGCACTCTTTTACCGTGCTAATAGATTGGCATGCAGGTCCCACTCTTTTACCGTGCTAATAGATTGGCATGTAGGTCCCACTCTTTTACCGTGCTAATAGATTGGCATGTAGGTCCACTCTTTTACCGTGCTAATAGATTGGCATGCAGGTCCCACTCTTTTACCGTGCTAATAGATTGGCATGTAGGTCGCACTCTTTTACCGTGCTAATAGATTGGCATGTAGGTCGCACTCTTTTACCGTGCTAATAGATTGGCATGCAGGTCCCACTCTTTTACCGTGCTAATAGATTGGCATGTAGGTCGCACTCTTTTACCGTGCTAATAGATTGGCATGCAGGTCCCACACTTTTACCGTGCTAATAGATTGGCATGTAGGTCCCACTCTTTTACCGTGCTAATAGATTGGCATGTAGGTCGCACTCTTTTACCGTGCTAATAGATTGGCATGCAGGTCCCACTCTTTTACCGTGCTAATAGATTGGCATGTAGGTCGCACTCTTTTACCGTGCTAATAGATTGGCATGTAGGTCGCACTCTTTTACCGTGCTAATAGATTGGCATGTAGGTCCCACTCTTTTACCGTGCTAATAGATTGGCATGTAGGTCCCACTCTTTTACCGTGCTAATAGATTGGCATGTAGGTCCCACTCTTTTACCGTGCTAATAGATTGGCATGTAGGTCCCACTCTTTTACCGTGCTAATAGATTGGCATGCAGGTCCCACTCTTTTACCGTGCTAATAGATTTGCATGTAGGTCCCACTCTTTTACCGCGCTAATAGATTTGCATGTAGGTCCCACTCTTTTACCGCGCTAATAGATTGGCATGTAGGTCCCACTCTTTTACCGTGCTAATAGATTGGCATGTAGGTCCCACTCTTTTACCGCGCTAATAGATTGGCATGCAGGTCCCACTCTTTTACCGTGCTAATAGATTGGCATGTAGGTCGCACTCTTTTACCGTGCTAATAGATTGGCATGCAGGTCCCACTCTTTTACCGTGCTAATAGATTGGCATGTAGGTCCCACTCTTTTACCGTGCTAATAGATTGGCATGTAGGTCCCACTCTTTTACCGTGCTAATAGATTGGCATGTAGGTCGCACTCTTTTGCCGTGCTAATAGATTGGAATGTAGGTCGCACTCTTTTACCGTGCTAATAGATTGGCATGCAGGTCCCACTCTTTTACCGTGCTAATAGATTGGCATGTAGGTCCCACTATTTTACCGTGCTAATAGATTGGCATGTAGGTCGCACTCTTTTACCGTGCTAATAGATTGGCATGCAGGTCCCACTCTTTTACCGTGCTAATAGATTGGCATGTAGGTCCCACTATTTTACCGTGCTAATAGATTGGCATGTAGGTCGCACTCTTTTACCGTGCTAATAGATTGGCATGCAGGTCCCACTCTTTTACCATTGAAAAAGTTGAATATAACTGCCACTTCTACTTGAATAGTTTTTCTCTCTCGCACTCCTCGCTAACGAAGCTCATATCCATTTTCATGCTTCTCAGGAAGCCAAAATTTCCAAAAATTTAAATGCAACTTCAGTTGTCATATTCCATCCTCTTGAATTACGTCAGTCTTTATATCTTTTCTCTTACTCTAACCAGCGGTACACTAGTGACGGTCTTGCTTTGCTTGGGACGAACAGATTTTAAAAAATTAAGTCTCTTAATTCACACCTTCCGGCATTATTAAAAACAATTTAGGGCACAGAGCAGGTTGAAACAACCGTTCTCGCTTGATCACCAACGTTAAGCAACGTCGATCCTGGTCATCCTCTATATGACTGAGCGCTTGGAAATGCCTGATGATGTAAAATTAGATAGTGTAATGTATAATAGTTGGAAATTTGAGATCGAATAGTCGAATTTCAATTTCAATTTCAGTCCGCTGTGGTATATTCACTTACGCACTAATAATCTTTGGAAAGGTATAAATCCATCTCTTCTTTCCTTAGCTACAATACCAGGTGTTTTTATATTCAAGATCGGACAGCCGAGTTCCAATCCTAGTTGGTTATGTTATATTCACTTACACCAGATACCTTTAATGTAAGCTATGAATCTACCTGTTTCTCCCTATCTATTGTTTAATTGGTAGAACTTGTAAGAGTAAATCATTATTATCTCTAAATTCTTAGAATCTAAAAACAGATACGGCTTTAAATAACTTGTAAATGGTTGATATGCCATAAAAAACCATTTGACACTCAGATTCTGAAATAATAGTAGTCGTTTGTTCGACAAAGATCTTTTTTGAAACACGCATATAATTGAAGCTTAAGCCGATTTATATTCTTCAGAAAAAGTGAGGCATGTTTTTGTGTCTTTTCTAGATTTCTTCGGGCGGAAATCTTAGCATAATTTCATTTTAGAGTAGACAAACATTCACTGTCGTTTCAGATAAAAATATACTTCTCACTTGCAAACAGAAGAAAATGGCCTATTGAACTTGAAACTTTACATAAAGAGACAATAAAATAATTCTGTTTTTTTCTCTTTCTTTCTTTGGTATTTACGCATGAGGCAAAAGTTTTCAGTGCAAAAGAAGAATAAAGTGGATGTTAATAGAAGATTTAATTAACTTTGAAAAAAAGAATGAAAGAATTTAAAAAGAGCAGAATGTAGATGTTGACAGATATGAACGGACTGACATATATATTGTATTTGATTGTATATGCGTGCGTGTGTGCGTGTGCGCATGCGCGCTTGCGTTTAAATATGCGAAATGATTGAAAAAGATGTAAGTGGACTTTGACGGAGAGCCAGACTTAGATGATTGGAAAATTATTGCGAATAAAAAAAAAAAAGAAAGAATGTGAAAGTTCTGAAGAACGGGAGAAAGAAATGCGAAATTAAAATGAAAGTGAAAATTTAATCAAATTCTTAGATAATTATTTGCAATTTTCTTCAATATGTCTGGAGTACATTGCGACAACAATAAATGAAAACAGATACACATACGAAGAGAGAAAGTAAATATAAAAAAATGTAATAAAGACTTAAATAAAATAATAAAAAATTAAATATATAAAATAAAAAGTATATAAAACAATTAATTTGTAGTTTTATATTCATGTTATCATTATTTTTCAAAAATTAATGACAAACAACGCCGATTCGGAAACTCTATTTTGTCAATATTTTCGTCTGCTTTCTAGAATTCCAACTAAAATACATTAATCTGTACATAAGGAATTGTTTAAAAATTTCGTGCAGGAAGAAAGTAAAACAGAGGGTCGTTGTCGACAAAATATTTTGAGAACAATAATTCGAAACAATTTACTGAGGCTGTTTTGCCATGAGTTATTAATACATTATGAAAGTATTTTAAAATCAGGCATCAACTCTTTAAGTCATTATCAAATTTGACAATGATTAAACACAGTGTTTGTATATATATATATATATATTGACGATTTGCCTGATATATATATATATATATATATATATATATATATATATATATATGTTGACGATTTGCCTGGGAGGTTCTTGCTCATGATCCAATTTCAACGTCGACGGGTCTTATGAAATAAGATTTTAAATATTATCCCTCTCTGTTATAATAGCCTGTAGCAAATAATTTCAACGTACAAATTTTCATTAAATGGATTACAAATAGTTTAAAACTAAAAAAACTACTTACTCGCACATCGACAAACAATTTACTACCAAAGATCATTTTCTATGTATTTAATTGACTTTAATTAGTACCAGTATTAGTGTAGATACTAATACCTTATTTTGGTGCTTATCAGTACATTTTTTCTATAAAATATATCCCAAATTAACCATGTAAACCGAAGGTCGGTGACAAGAGTTTTAACTTTGGTGTACAGTGTGAGAGTCAACCTTCCCAGTTACACCCCATTGTCATCATTTGAAAGTTAAACAATTTCAGTGTAGAGAAAAAATAAATACAGAAGCTATTTAGCATTTGAGATAAACTTGTAAACATTGCCGGTAATGAAGATGTGAAATATTTATAATACCTGTATAAAGATTCAGTAATATGGTAAACACTATCATACACACAAATCAAACTTCCCTTTTGTTTGTATTCAAATTTACATGTATCTTATTTAAAATTAGTTTATATTGTCATGAATTAGTCACCGTTTGTGAGTATTTCAGGCTCCAGAAATGTTTGTTTCTGTAGTATTATACATTCTAACTTTATTTCTATTTATTATTTTTGAATACGTGTTACCATAAATGTGATACTTCTTGTCGGTCTGTGATAAATCTGTCAGGATTAGTGAGGATTTCTGGATACCATCAGATTAGCTTTCAGCTGCTATATACATTTCCCTTCTAAGAATTACATTCTAAAAAGTTAAATAAATTTCTCGGTCAAGATTAGTAACGATTTCAGGTTTCTCTAAAATTCGGTTTCTGTTATAATATGCACTTTCACTTTTCTTCTAATAATTAGATTTTAAATAATTACCAAACGTTTGGTATTTCTCTGTCTGTGATGAAATTGTCACGATCGGTAAGGGTTTTAGGTTTCCATAAGATTAAGTTTCAAATGTAATATGCACTATCACTTCACATTTAATTATTGCGTTCGAAATAGTTGTCATAAATTTGATACTTCTTCTAAGCCCATGGTGAATTTGTCATGATTAGTGAATATTTAAACCTTAGATGATTTGGTTTAAGCCTTAGTGAGGATTTGATACTTTTTTTCAGCCCATAGTGAATTTGTCCTGATTAGTGAGGATTTAAGCCTTAGATGATTTGATTTAAGCCTTAGTGAGGATTTGATACTTCTCAGTTCATGGTGAATTTTTCATAGTTAGTGAAGAATTAAGCCTTAGTGGATTTGATTTAAGCTTTAGTGAGGATTTGATACTTCTTCTTAGTTCATGGTGAATTCGTCATGATTAGTGAAGAATTAAGTCTTAGTGGATTTGATTTAAGCTTTAGTGAGGATTTGATACTTCTTCTCAGTTCATGGTGAATTCGTCATGATTAGTGAAGAATTAAGCCTTAGTGGATTTGATTTAAGCTTTAGTGAGGATTTGATACTTCTTCTCAGTTCATGGTGAATTCGTCATGATTAGTGAGTGATTAAGCCTTAGAGGATTTGATTTAAGCCTTAATGAGTATTTGATACTTTTTCTCAGTCTGTGGTGAATTTGTCACGATTAAGAAGATTTAAGATTAGG
Source organism: Ascarosepion bandense (assembly GCA_037127315.1). Lineage (NCBI taxonomy): Eukaryota > Metazoa > Mollusca > Cephalopoda > Sepiida > Sepiidae > Ascarosepion > Ascarosepion bandense. The sequence goes on along the minus strand of JBBBDQ010000703.1, from coordinate 384,306 downwards.
TTTCATTTGTAATATGCACTTTTATTTCTGTTCTAATAATTAAATTTGAAATAGTTACCAAACATTTGGTACTTCTCTGTGATGAAATTGTCACGGTCACTGCGGTGTTCAGTCTCCTATAAGATTAAGTTTCAGTTTTAATATGAACTCTTACTTTATTTTATTATTAGTTTCTGAATACGTGTTACCATATATGTGGTACTAATTCTCCCTCACAAATTTATTATAATAAGTCATATTTTCATGCTGAAATATACTATTCGGTGGGTATAATTGGATATTTTCGGGACGAATAGGAAGTAAAAGGGAAATAATATTTCCGATTTCTCCCTTTAAGATTTGTTGGAGACGTCTATTGCAGCATCAAAATACATTATTAAATTAACAAAATGGGGCGAAATTTTCAACGCAATAGTATTTGCATTTAATAAAATGTATAACAGGGATACAAATTGAGACAGATAAATTATGCGGATTATGGAGAACACAATGTCACAAGTAATTTTCGTATGTTGCATCTAGAAATTTCATGCAGAAAACCATCTCACAGTCGGCTAGATGAGTTGAGATTGACAGTGATTAAATGATGTTGTCTGGAAAAAAAACAACATTATACGACGCAATAGACTTCTAAAGTATCCAGAATAAGGGACAGACAAGATGTGAAGTAGATATTTCATACGACAATTAAAACAAGCTTCAGGAAGTCAACTAAGTGGATAGTGTAATAAACAGTTAAAAAGGTGAAACGGAAAATTCAAAGGTACATACTGTAGTAGCTAAAGGTGCTATCCAGAAACTAAGCAAGGTAATATAACTCAGGAAAATAACATTAAAATATAAAAGATAAAAGAGTTCTGGACTGCTATAATTCTATTAAGGAAGGATCGAAATACCAATGATAGAACCTGTGTGTATAAGGAGGCTCATAGTCAAATAAAGATCAGAACAAGTGATTGAAAACGCGATGCCAGTTGAGGACCAACAACATTGCAAAATTTTCTTTAAGTCCTATCTAGAATCACTGGATATTCCCGCAGCCGTCTTAGTAATTTTTTCATAATCGTTCAACTTAATGTCAGCAGAAAACATTAAACCGAGACTCATTTCTTCATTCCATCAACATGACTAATACTATTGTTCGAGAGAGCAAAGTTGTACACCGGTGATTTTTTTATATGTTCATCGTAAATGTTTGGATGATATTCTCAGCTAGATTTTATGAATTTAAGCGCAGGACTAGACTGACATGGATGTGCGTTGTGGTACAGTGGATATTGGCTCGGAACGAGAAACCAGGGAGCCGAGTTCGAATTCCAGCTGAATTCATTGTATTTACTTACGCGCAAATACCCTTGGGAAAGGTATTAATCCGTCTCTTCCTTCCAGTTATGGGTTAAATAGCAGGACAGATTGGGTTCTATAGCCTTCGTCGGCAACCAGTCTACCGCAGAAAGCAATGGCAACCTACTGCGGGATAATCTTCTGCCCAGTCAGTCATGTCTCTTTAGAGACATGATCGCCCAAGCGTGTATCACGTATGGCACCTAAACTGACTGACTAGACTGACGAAAAGGTTTCCTCAATTTATAGTTGATCTGTCAAGATATAACTGTAAATTCTATGCTAACAGGTCTTTTTGACAATTCTTGTTTGTGGAACATTTATCCGGTCCCATGTTTTCAAGTCATCTTTTATCTTCAAAAATTCAAATGAAATATCAGTTGTTTTCTTCTGTCTTCGTGATCACTGTTCTATTGTTCTCGCTTCATAATAATACCATTTTTGTTTTCCATTTTTTTCATATCCATTAACACCTTGTGTCTTTTAATAGCTTTACAGTTTTTCTTGGGTTGAATTCAATTAAAAATAAAATCTGAAAAAAGGTGCAATATATTAATCTCTGAAATGTTAACCGTAACAATTCTGATGAAAAGCAAAAATAGGTTATCTAAAGCAATTGAAAGTAAGCTGTTTCATTTTAGAAGCGTTAAAATGAAAAAGCCTTCTCTTATTCCACTTAATAATACATTCAATATCATTTTAAAAATCTTCTGTCTGTTTTAGTTTATTTAAGCTATTATAAAATAGGATGATATAAAAAATATTAATTAATTAATCATCCCTACCTTTTCCCAGTTATTAATACATTCAATATCATTTTAAAGATCTTCTGCCTGTTTTACTTTACTTAAGCTATTAGAAAATGGGATGATATAAAAGATATTAATTAATTAATAATCCCTACCTTGTCCCAGTTATTAATACATTCAATATCATGTTAAAGATCTTCTGCCTGTTTTACTTTATTTAAGCTATTAGAAAATAGGATGATATAAAAGATATTGATTAATTAATCATCCCTACCTTGTCCCAGTTATTAATACATTCAATATCATTTTAAAGATCTTTTACCCATTTTACTTAATTAAACCTATCAGACAATGCAATTTATATAGAAGAAACTTAATTAATTAATAAATCCTCTCATGTCCCACTTAATAATACATTCGATATCATTTTAAAGATCTTTTACCCGTTTTACTTAATTAAACCTATCAGACAATGCAATTTATATAGAAGAAACTTAATTAATTAATAAATCCTCTCATGTCCCACTTAATAATACATTCGATATCATTTTAAAGATCTTTTACCCGTTTTACTTAATTAAACCTATCAGACAATGCAATTTATATAGAAGAAACTTAATTAATTAATAAATCCTCTCATGTCCCACTTAATAATACATTCGATATCATCTTAAAGATCTTTTACCCGTTTTACTTAATTAAACCTATCAGACAATGCAATTTATATAGAAGAAACTTAATTAATTAATAAATCCTCTCATGTCCCACTTAATAATACATTCAATATCTTTTTAAAGATCCTTTCCAAGTTTTACTTTATTTAACCTATCTAAAATGCGATGTGATAAAAGATACTTAATTCAGTGTAAAAAAAACTTCTCTGTCCTAGTAAATAACTGAAATAATCAAAGCTTCAGAGAAGTGACGTCACTAATCGACTGCTGCAACAAGTTAATTTAATGATGAATCTGCAGATTTTTATTTTTTATTTTATTGTAACGTAGCAATCGTTGTTTTACTTAAGAATCTCATATGACAACAACCACGAGCACAGGTCTGCGACATACGTCATACCTGATCTGCGTTTGGGTTGACCGATTTCAAGATTTACAAGGATTTAACACTGAATTTGTATGACACTAAAAACCTCCCTGCCCGCTAGTGGAAACTGTCGACATAAATTTCTGTAATTCTCTTTTCTCTGTTTAGTCATGCAAAATGGGGAATTGCTGATTCTTTTGGTATATTTGAGAATCAAAACACAAGTAGCGGAAAATGTTCCAACATTGGAAGCATGTTCTATTATATTAGATTGCTCGGAAAATAGTGTCTTATTTTAGCATGAACATTATAACTTTGTTCAAGTAGGTTCTTTGTAAAATAATCTCTGATTTATAAAAAAAAAAAAGGAAAAAATTAATCGTGTTCTCTTATATATTATTGTTTGGGAAACAATGTGCCCATTTATAATCACCGTTTTAATTATTTTTTTGTATACTTGGTTGTTAAGAAAATAAAGTCCGTTTTTAAAATAAATCTTTTAATTTTTTTTTATAATATATTATAACAGTTGCGCTAAAAATATATTACTCATGATTAAAGTAACTTCTTAGGTTTTTGGTAAAGGAGGATCCCAAAATGCTAATTACAGGTTGGGGATACTAAAATCAAGCAAATACAAAAAAATTCAACTTTGCGAAGTGTTCTAACGCAAGACGGAAAGTGCGACACTGAAATCCGAAGGCGAATTGTATTGGCAAAGAACGCATTCCAGAAGCTGAGCATAGTATTAAGAGACATGAAAATTTAGCTAGAAACGAAGAAGAGAGTAATAGATTGCTCTGTGATGTCTGTTCTTCAATATGGCAGTGAATGCTGGACAATATAATCAAAGATGAATGGAAAACTTGAGTCAGATAAACTGTGGTACTAGAGAAGACTGATGTGGATATCATGGATCGAGCATGTGAGCAGTGATCAGATTTTAGAAGGATGGAAACGAAAAAGAAATTAATATTTAGCCTAAAGAAAAAACAGCTAAAGTTCTTGGGGCATGGGATGAGAAGACAAGGCAAGGTGAATCTGATACTCACAGGTCAGATAAAGAGAAGGAGAGACAGAGGAAAGCAATGGATAACATATTTGAATGGCCTGAGCAGGTGGATGACAGAGCTGGGTTTGTGTGGGGTAACAGGAGAAACCGTGCTAAGATCTACCAGGGATAGGGAGACGTGGAAGGCCATGATCGCCTACGTCCTGAAGGGACATGACACATAGAAGAAAAAGAATTCTAATATGTTAAGTTTTTCGAAAAATGATGTCAGATTTTAGAATTAATAATTATTCGGTTGTTCGGAAAATAAAGTGCGGTTTTAGAATATACCTTTTGTGTTGTAATATATTAGGTCATTCGGAAAATAATACCCTATTTCAGAATAAATCTTTTAATTTTGTTCTAGTATATAATTATAATAATTACGGAAAAATCATATTAATAATTTCTTAGGATTCAACTGTCCTCATTGTTATGATTAATAGAAGAGATGCGTTAATGTTTTCGCCTGAGTACAAACTGAATCATATTTTTTGTAAAGTGTTGTCAATATTAACAGATTATGATGTAAGGATTAATTTGTGATATGACTGTACGGTGCTATTTTCTGAAATTGCCTTGTGGGGATACGAAACTTGAAGTTCAAATTGTTAGAGGACGTCAAACTGACACCTGAAAATACTAGTCGAACAAACACTATGTCAAACTGTCAGAGAAAATTCCCAGACAATAGGTGCCAACATCTCAACAATATCAGATCAACTCAAAGAAAAATTAGCAAGGTGAAGAAACTTATTAAATGTGTTCCACATAAACGCAGTGGATGTCTTCGACGTTTTGAAGTGCGTTCGACACTGCATTTGCGAAATTTGAATGATCCATTTCTTGATCAAATAATCCCTTGCGATGAAAAATGAACGTTTATATGACAATTGTAAACGGCCGCTCAATAAGCTCTCATGACTAGGCATTCAAACAGTTTCCAAAACCATAACAAAGAAGATTATAGTGACTGTCTGGTTGTACGGCATGGATATTATCCATTAGAACATTTTTAAATCTAAAAAAAGTCATTGTCAACTTTACTGCCAGCAAAGGGATGTAATGCGCATTCAGTTAAGCAAATTGCGACAGAGGCTGATCAATCGACAATGTCCAATTCTCGTTCATGAAAATGCTCGGCCACATGTTGCCAGAATGACACTGAAGATACCACCGCCTTGGGACACGAGACATTGCCACACACAGCATATCACGCATTTACTTTTTTATGCAAATTTTAAGCCAGAAGCCCTCTGTTCCAAAGAAACTGCAAAAACTGCTTTTAAAGATTCTTGGCATCCAAAGCTTTCTTCTTCTTCTTCTTCTTCTTCTTCTTCTTCTTCTTCTTCTTCTTCTTCTTCTTCTTCTATGTGCCTTGTCCCTTCAGCACGTCAGCGATCATGACTTTCAACGTTTTCCTATCCCTGGTGGCTCTGAGCACGCCTTCTCCTGTTGCAACGTGCAATCCTCGTTCTTTCATCCACCTAATTAGGTCCTTCAAATATGTTATCCCTTGCTTTCCCCTGTCTCTCTTTCCCACTATCTGACCTGTTAGTATCAGGTTCTCCAGGCTCTCTTTCCTCATTGCGTGTCCCAGGAACTTCAGCTTGTCTCTTCCTGATGCTCAGTATTAATTTCCTTTTTGCTGCCATCATTTCCAAGACCTCATCATTTCTCACATGTTCGATCCATGAGATTCACAGCATCCTTCTGTAGAACTACATTTCAGTTGCTTCAAGTTTTTCTTTCATCTTTGATGGTATTATTGTCTAGCATTCACTGCCATATTGAAGGACGGACAACACGTAGCAATCCAGTACTCTCTTCCTAGTTTCTAGCGAAATTGTCCTGTTTCTTAATACCTTACTCAACTTCTGGAAAGCTTCCTTCGCCATGCCAATTTGCCTTCGGATCTCTGTGTCGCACTTTTCGTCTTCTGTTATTCCCATGTATTTAAATTTTTGTATCTGCTTGATTCTGACATCCCCGACATGTATTTGACATTTTGGGCTGCCCTTTTTACTGATGACCATGCATTCAGTTTTCGTGCAGGTTGATGGCAGAAATATATGTCCAGGTTTCTAATTTTGAATGATTTAAACAAAGTTTAAAAGTATTTATTCGGCAAGAGATAGATAGATAGATAGATAGATAGATAGATAGATAGATAGATAGATACGAAAGCAGTGAATTAGATGCTAAAAGAACATGTATAAATATCTGGTAGAACAGTTAGAAGAGATAGCAGAAAGACAAATGTTACTAAAAGCTACAAAGAAAAAGAAGTTGTGGAGACTCATGACCACCCCCTTCTTTGTAGAGATATGGCACATTGAAGATTGAAGATAAAGATTTAACAAGACATGAATTTTATATTTGCCAATATATATTTAATAAATGTATAACCTACTGAATAAACTATAATTCAATATTTTAAGGTAGCATTATAATTCTTTTAAGATCTGAGGCGATAAATAATCGAGAATATTCTAATTTAATTGTGGAAATGTCGCTTTCTCTCTGTAGCTTGAGCAAAAATAATTCCGTTAGTATAAATTAATATATAAATATGAAAGAGTTAAATATAGATTATTGATTTGAGAATGGAAATGATTTTTTGTATACTGCGTCGATTCTGTCTACGGAATTAGCCAATACCTCATCTTTTCCTGTTTGTAATATACTGTATATTAGTTAATACTGGAGATGCTGAGGATACCATGGAGTTATATGTGAGAAACGATGGAGTTTTAGTGAAAATAGAATAAAAAAGAACACTTATACTTAATATCAGGAAGAAATAACTGAAATTTCTAGGATGCATAATTAAGAAAAAATGTTTGGAAAATTTGATACTCACAGGAACGAGTGAAGGAACAGAGGGAAACAACACATAATCTACTTGGTTAGTTTGAGTAAATAGATGTCAAAACAGGGATTAGTAGAGATAACAAAAAGGGAAAGTTTATTAAGATATGATCGCAAATGTCTTCAACGGATATGCCACGTCGTCGATTTCATAATGGAGAAAATGACAACAAAAATAGAACTTATACTTAACATCAGGAAGAGACAATTGAAATTTTTTAGAAAATAATGAGAACAGAGGGCTTGGAGATCTGATACTCGCAGGATAGGTCGAAAGCAAGAATAAAAGAGGAAAACAACGCATAATATAATTAGATAAATTGGTAGCGGAGAAATAACAGAAAAAACAAACTTAGTAAGAGCTACAGGAAATAGAAAGTTGTGGAGAACCATGATTGCCTATGAACTGAGGGGACACGGCACATAAATAAGAAGTTCACGCGGAAAGCAAATTTAGTCAGCTTAACGGTAATGGCTGTTTTATTGACGTTAATATTTTAACCCATTAATGTTCACAGTCCCAAAATTATCGACGGTGTGCTTTAACGTATTATAGCTCAGTCATTTAAGTGCTATACGGAATACATGCTTCGGCGATCATGTCGCTAATGAGACATGATTGACTGACTTGAAGCTTTTCTCGCGGTAGGTTGCCATTACTTTGTACGGTAGACTGATTACCAACCAATACTACAGAACACAATCTGTACTGTTAATTAACCCGTAGCTAGAGGGATAAGAGAGGGATAAATGCTAGTTCCAAGAATATTTGTACGTAAGTGTATGCAAGGAATTCAACTGGAATTCGAACTCTGTCACCGATTTTTCTTTCCGAGCCGATATCCACTGCACCACAACGCACGTAGAAACCTACTACTACTAAATGACTGGCAATACTGGACAATTTCTAGAACATATAATGAGGACAGAATATTTAGCAAATGTGACTCTCACAGGTTATATTTAAGTCAAGAATGGAAGGCAGAAAACAATGAATAAAATACCTTGTGTAAATGTGTAGCAGAACATTGACTGAGAAAATAATAAAAATACAACAATTACTGAGAAATACAAGGTGTAAGAAGCTGGGAAGAGCCATAATCGCCCACCTTCTCAGAAACATAAAACTCAAATAACTAGTATTTAATTTTTTAGACGGTATTTTTAACCACTTCTGAATTAAAGATAACGACAAGCTGACACCCACGTGAAATTCATTGTTTCAATCCATGTAAGCTTTGGTGTTCTCAGACAGGATACGAATAAACGTTGTGTTAATGTGTTATGCAATTCACTTGCTATTGTGTACAGTTTTCTTCTTCTTTCCTGGGATATTACTGGGTTAAAACAAGATTTTACGTTGTCGAGGATTAATATGCGATTTTATGTTAAGAAATGAATAGGGTTTTTTTCATAGAACATTAATTCGGGATTATATGTTTGATATTAATATGATTAATAATGATTAATATGATTTTACGATAGGCGTATAAAGTCCATGGAACACAGCAGTCAAATCATAAGCATATTGACTTTTTTTTTTGTTATTCTGCTGCCTTTTTCATAGCTGAAGGAGGACATAGATGTTCTAACTTAGATGAAGCAATTTAGACAACATTGTACGCCTTTCAGGAGCCAAGCAAACCATTACCGATAATTCTCGATCAGAACCGAATCTTTTTTCTCTCGTTACATCACCAGGTAGCACACATGACACCCTACACTAGTCTGTTAAAATCACTTTTTAGAAATCTTTTTATATATACTGTGTAGACCAGCTGATAGATTTAATGAGGCGATTCGAATTCAAAGGATGCTATACAGTTTCAAAGAGATTTATTATGCGTCATAGTGACGATTTAAGCATATTTGTAGACCAGGTAGCTTTTTACTATTCTTGTAACTGGTTAAGCGTTTCAGTTTTTGATTGCGTTTCCATTCCTCAGAAAAAAGTAAAATATATACTTTTTCTATTTATTAGATAACGTACAGAATACAGATGCTTTTACAACATTTTCTGTTTATAAAATGTTCTCTAACTTGAAATTTGTAAGTTTCTATTATCTAATAATTATGACAAATTTGAACAATTAGCAGTTGCTATTGTTTAATTATTATAAAGGAATTAAACAATTATGACACCACCACTCTCGCTGGCCGTAAGTTAGTCGCACCTGATTCTGCAGCTGCTCGCTTCTATTCCGCCCTAGGTGATCGAAGATGTCAACTGATCAGCGAAATCCTCAAGCTACTCTGCCACGTTGTCATTTCTGATCTTAGAGAAGTTAAGGAACCGAGGAAAAAGCGGTGGTTGACTTTGTGCTGCATTCCCCGATAACTGAAAATAAGAGGTGGTTGTGTGTACATGCAGAAATAAGGGAAAAAAGTAAGAACACAAAAATTAACAAGGCAGTACCGAAGGCCAGTCTATGTGGACTAAAGACGATATTAGAATTCTTTGTACATAAAGAGAGAGAGAGAGAGAGAGAGAGAGAGAGAGAGAGAGAGAGAGAGAGAGAGAGAGTAAAAAATAAAATAAAATAAAATACAATCAAACTTTTTAAGATTCCACAAACTACTCGAGGCTAACATGTCTGTCTTTGCTAACAGGAATACAGTCTTTATGTTCCCCATGCTCCCCTGCCCTCGGGTTTCTTTTTATAAGTGATGTTCAGGTCAGTAGCGTGTGGAAGAGAGAGAGAAGGAAAATTTGTCCGCGTTTTCACTCCGCGCGTTCCGACGAGTCTCTGCGTTGTTCTGACTTCTTCACTTCTGGCTTGATTTTCAAATCCGTTATGTTTATGTTGAAAATGTTTTAATATGGCGTAGGGTGGTAAGTGATCGGAATGTTTCTTCATTAAAAGTTAACGTCAAGTTCGTACCTCTGGCTTAAAACATTCACGTACGGTTCTTAACATCCAGGAAGCTTGGAGACATGATTGTGCTACCTTTATAGATTCATCTCACGGCGTTAATGCGTGAGTGGTCTCTTTCCAAAAGTAACCGATAATTTCCACTCTCGGTTGATCTTTATTTTCTTCCTCAGAGAGAGAGAGAGAGAGAGAGAGAGAGAGAGAGAGAGAGAGGACGCAAGGTCATCTGATTTTTCTAAAATTGTTATCAATTGATACCATCTCGTAAATGCCCTTTCTCTTGGCCACAGCAGCGGTTACTTTCTTCTTCTTCTTCTTCTTCTTCTTCTTCTTCTTCTTCTTCTTCTTCTTCTTCTTCTTCTTCTCAGCCTTTCCTAAAAAAATAAAAAATAAAATATACACACAGAGTTATTCTCCAAATATCTATTCCTGGGTTCGAATCCAGGGTCCGTCGATACTTGTTTTAATGTGTGTGCATACACTTACAGTGTTACACAATTTGGAAGTCCATAAAGATTTTGAATAATTAACAGTTTCTACTGTCTAATGATCATGGCAGATTTCAACAATTAAAAGTGTCTGCTCTAATGATCATGACGGATTTGAACAATTAGTAGTGTCTATTGCCAAATGATTATAAGGGATTTTAACAATTAGCAGATTATTACGTCTAATATACATGAGGGATTCAAGAATTAGCGGTTTCTATGGTCTAATTATCATTATGGATTTTGAAAAAAGTAGCAGTTTCTTTTGTTTAATGCTTCTCAACGATTTCAACAATTAGCAGTTTCTATTGATTAATGATTATAGTGGATTTAAACAATTAATAATTACTAATGTCTAAAGATCCTCAATTATTTAAACATTTATCAGTTTCTATTGTTTCATGATTATAAATGATTGCAACAATTATCAGGTTCTATTGTCCAGGTATTATAAAGGATTTGAAAAATTAGCAGTTCATAATATCTTTTGCCCACGACAAATTTAAACAATAAGCAGTTGTTATTGTCTAATGATTATAAAGAATTTAAACAATCTGCAGTTCTTAATGTCTAATGCTCATGACAGATTTGAACAATTAACAGTTTCTAATGTCTAAAGATCATGAAGGATCTGAACACTTAGCAGTTTCTATTGTCTAATCATCAGGCTGGATTTAAAAAAAAAGCCGATTATAATGACTTTTGCTCATGACGAAACTTGAACAATTAGCAATTTCTAATGTCTATTGCCAATCATTGATCTGAACAATTAGCAGTTACTAATGTGTAATTTTTATGGCGGATTTGAACAATTAGGAGTTTTTAATGTCTAATGATCGTTAGCTTTGAACAATGTCTGCGTTGTCATAATTATTTCATCATCACTTCATGATTCATATAATAATTGTGGAAATGAAAGAATATCACCCAAACTGACGTCTTCGTTTTACAGTACCGTAAGTTATTCGACACCATTGTAAATCTCTGTGAAAAACTCTTCTCTGATTTATGTTTAAATTCTTCTACTTTATGTGTCATGTCTTTTCAGGATATAGGTGTTCATAGCTTTTCACAATGTCTTGTTCTTTGCAGCTCTTAATATATCTAGATCTTCCGTTATTTCTCCTAAACTCTTTTTCGTTACCTATTTACTCATCTTATGTACTCATCATATTTACTCATCTAACATGTTATACGATGTTTTCCTCTGTCTCTCTTGCTTTTAATCTGTTTCGTGATTATCAGATTTTAGAAGCTCTTCTTCCTTATTATGTGTACCAGAAATTTCGATTGTCTCTTCCTGATGTTAAGTATAACTTTTTTGTTTTCAATTTCTCTTGTTACTGAACGCTTCCCAATGCTTTCATCCTAGCCAGGAAGTCCTTACTTCAACCCCATTCGTTCCTCTTGTTCTCCCCTGGTTCTCCCTGCTTACTCGGCCGCAATTGCTCACAGAAATTATTTGTTCCGGCTTTATTGGAGTCAAGCGTCTGACCATAATAGGCGTCTTTTTGTCTCTGCTCGTAATGAGTGCAAGAGGATCCGAAATTATGCTAAGCTGTTGTTGGCTGACAGGATAAAGCAGCGTATAGCAGCCCGCAAGTTCGACTCCAAAGACTATTAGCGGCTATGCAAAATGTGCTAAACAACAGCAAACCTTCCATCACTCTTTTAATCAATATATTTGAGGTCCTCACACAAAGCCGAGTGTTTTACTCGCAGATTCTTCTCCATTTATACATTTGATTCGTTTGAAGGATCTCGGTGGTCTCTAATATTACTTAAAGCTTGACTTCCCATAATTGGAGGTGACGGAATCCAAGTTATCGTCATGAAGAAATGTGCTTCTGAACTCCGCTTTGTTCTCTCCAACTCTACAACAGCTGTGTCTACTTCTTTCTCCTCTGCTTGATGGAAGTCCCCCTCAGTGGTTCTTTTTTTAAGAACTCTGGAAAATCCTCAGATCATATCTAATTACTACTCTGGGAGCCTCCCACAGATATTTGGTAAAGTGTTTGACGCTGTTATCAATGTTCAATTTGTTCAATATCTCACAGCCCACAGCCTATTCTTCGACAAACAGTATAGCTTCCGGATCGCCAAGTCTACCGCTGATATGTTAAGTTGACGACTATCACAGAATATATATACAAGGATCTCGATAAGAACGGCGAAGGTCGAACTGTTCAACTAGGTATCTCCAAAGCATTTGACAGAGTCTTGCACTTGGCCTGCTGCGCAAGCTATATAGCTATGGTATAATTAGACGCTTCTTTGATTTAATCTAATCGTTCCTATCAAATCACATAATGAAGATTGTATTGAAGGGACATGCTTCATGATCATATAATACGAACGCTGGTGTCTCTCAAGGCTCTATTCTAAGTCCCACGCCTTTTTTATCTTCATCAACGACATCCCTGATGTAATCAAATCCCAAGTAGGCGTCTACGTTGACGATACCACCACTTACTCCCGCCTCGATAAGAAATCTGCCGAGTCTAATAAAAAGCAAACCTTGCTACTGATCTTGAAAAGGGCACCTAATCTGTGGTGGACTAGGTTAGAAATGGTTCATTGATTTTAATTATTCCAAAACTGTTATGCTTTAACCATCATAGACAATCTCTCAACCCCCATCAACATGGATCAGTCTAGTCTCCTTGAACGCAAAACACTGCGCCTCCTCAGCATAACTCTCTCGGCCGACCTCAAGTGGAATGACTAGATTTAATCTACTGTTAAGAAGGTCGGTTCACTGTGTCAGTCCAGGAAGTTTTCTCGTCTGAATCCATCGTGCATCCGCCCGTGCTGTAACATCTGCTTGGGTGTCCCTGCTATTTATCTTGGGGTTCCCGGCAAAATCAAAGAGAATCTACAATGTAATCGATTTCAACCTGGCAGCACGACTCCAGTCACTTTCTTACCGATATGATGCGGCTTCCCCCTGTCTCTTCTACGAATACTTTTATAGTTTCTGCTCAGCTTCTGCTTCTGCGTAACTCCCTGGTGCCTCCTCTGCATGAAATTACCCTAGCTGACTTGCTATTACGTTCCACCCTTATACAGTAAAAACAATAAAATATAACCGCAACTTCTACTCTAGTAACATCTTTTCATGCACTTCTCGTCTGTGGAACTCTCTTCCGTATACTTGCTTCCCTGATAACTACAAACTCTAAGATCTTAAAAGTAACGTCAATTGTCTTCTCTTATCTACTTGACGCTAATCTTTTCCTCTATACCCCTGTATCTTGTTCTCCCTTTCTTACTTTACTCTCACGCAATCCTCTTCATTCCACTGTCCTCATCCATCTCTTACCCATTCTCCAACGCCCCCTTTGACGTGTTTCGCTTTCCTTGTGTTCTTTCTGCAAGCAAAACTTTCTTCTGTATAAATTTGTGATTTTTTTTCACTGCGAATATAATTGTCACCACCTTTTTTAGTTCTGGCTGTAGTTTTTTTTTTACTTCAAGTAGAGAACGCAAATCATATTACCTTCATTGTATTTATATAAAATTACTGCTCCTCTACCGTCATCTCTAGAATCTGAAGACACTACTATTTTTGCTTTTGGATAGTAGTGTGCTAAGTATAAATCTGATGTTAATCTTTTTTAATTTTTTTCAAACGTCTTTTGACACTTATCAGTTAGGTTGCACGTTAAATTTCCTTCAGTAGATCGTTCAGCGGATCTCTCAAATATTGCATATTAGGTACATAAATGAAAATATAGTTTGCTAGTCCAAAGATATTGTTACCGAGTTACGCTTGTTGAGGGAGACATTGTTAATTTCCTTTGCTCTCAACGGATCTGGTTGACGAATATTTTTTCAATTATTTGTCCTAGGTACTTGATGTGAGTGCATGTTGCATACACTTAGCTATGGCTTAAATTACAAAACATACTGGGTTCCGTATTCTTAGTTGGTAACCAGTCTACCTCAGCCGAGATTTAACCTTCCACATCTGAAATATTAATTAACTTTCTTCTGTGCACAATTTTATTACGCTTGTCTGCATTCACAATTTTTATCCTGGATTTTTTCGCGAGAACTTGCAAACCATTTTCGACACGTTTGATCAATCACAGAGACTTCTTTATAAAGATTACAAATAATATAAGGCGATTGATATTCTATCTTTAGATTTTGGCAATTGAAATGCAGTTTATATTTTAATCTTTTTTAAAAATGCATATTATCTCGAAAATAGTGCTTCTAAATAGTTAACTCAATCATGAAAAATTATGTGTAAAATCTATTAAGTGAAATGACTTACATCACAATGATTTACGTAACGATAAGTTGAAATTGCACCTTTTACGATTAAATAGCATTATGTAATCTAACGACCAATAATGATCGATGTGTTCGATCAGTGTAATACATTTCATTCGCTATATCCAGACAGAAGTATATAAACATCATAAAGGCTTTCATTATTTTTATTAGGTCGTAAATTATCAAAGACTACCAAACAAATAAATTACGTTCTTCTTTGTGCTGGTTCGTATAGGACACTGGCGATCATGGTTTGCAATAATGTCCTGTATTTTCTGGCTCTAAATAATTGTATTTTTGATATTTCTTCTAACTTCGGTTTTAGCATATGTTTACCCAATCTGTCTGGGTAGGTTACCATGGACAGAGCACGTGACCAACGATGGGGTGTTTGAGAGGATGTAAAGAGAAGAAAACTTATCCTTAAAATCAGAAAGACACAGGCGAGGTTCCTGCGACACGTAATGAGAAAGGAAGGCCTGGAGAATTTAATAATCACACAACGAATAAAAGGAAAGCAAGACAGAGACAAGCAGTGCGAGACCTACTTTAGATTTCTGAGCAAATTGATGATGGAGCGTGGTTTGGGAAAGATACCAAAAGAAAATATATTGAGAGCAACAAGAGACAGAGCCAAGTGAAAATTCATGACCGCCTACTTCCTGAAGGAACACAGTACATGGAGAAGAAGGTTATGGGTTGTTTTACTTCTTCCCTCTTAACTCCAGTATATACTATTTAAGCTGTTTCTTCCTGGTGTTTATTCTATATTTCGTTTTAATTTCTAGTTTCTCTAAAACTTCGCCATGGAGTACTGCTGCCATTTATGGTCAGGTGCCCCTGCCGTTCTCCTCAGTGTTCTTGACAAGCTCCAAAGGAGAGTCTGTAATGTGATAGGTACTGATCTGGCGACTCGACTGCAGCCACTTCCTCACAGTCGAAATGTGGCCTCCCTTTGTCTCTTCTATAAATACTTTCATGACTTCTGCTCGGTTGAGCTTAAGTCACTGATGCCTCCTCAACAGGTGTTTACTCGTGCAACCAGACTGGCAACTAGGTCCCACCCATTCACAGTCAGGTTAGCCAAATGCAGACGACAATTCTACTCCTGCAGCTTCCTCTCTTGCACTTCTCGCCTGTGGAACTCGCTCCCGTATTCTTGCTTTCCTGACGGCTACAACCTCCAGAAATTTACATGCAAAGTCAATACCCATCTACTAACCACTGGCCTCTAGCTCTCTCCCCTCCTCTGTATAACCTTCTCTTTCTCTCCACCTATGTATCTGTCATCGCACCTGCTTTCTCAGCTTTCTATTGTTCCTTTCTAACTAGTTTGTACTCCTCACTCTTTTCTAATTAATCTTTTTACATTTATGTAACCCCCTGCACATCAGTGGCGTTTCCGCCTTGCTCGGGGTGAAATGATTAAAAAAAAAGAAAAAATTGTACAGTCTATGATTTTCTCAGCATCGGTCTGGAGAAGTATACTAGTATACCTTCAAGTCTCTTCATCTGAGAGGAGTTTAATAAATTACTTAACGTTGTACATAAGCAGTGAAATATTTTGTTACCCACAAACATATCTATTGAATAGCATACTTTTAATTTTAATTCTCCACGTTTGAATGTGTGCATTGTTCAAGAAAGCAACATATATGAATCTGTATATTTATCGATCAGAGAAAAATAATGTTGTTTTTATGACATTGAAGACTATTAATCTAAAGCAGTAATGCGATCGATTTTGAAGAATCATCCCAATTCTTTATTAATTATTTCATGCTAGGTCGATTTTCTTCGCATATAACAACGCAGTAGACCGAGCGATGTTGTAGAAAAGTAAACGAAGAAGCCATTAAGTATGGAGATATCACCAAGTTTGATGAATGTTCAAGAAAAGGAAAAATACTATATTGTGCATATGACTATCTACATTTAATGTACTAATCGCTCGGATTTTAACTATTATGTCATTATTTAAGTACTAATATTCAATGAATGCGATGTGAAAGCATTTAATTGTTCATACGATCATAAATATTCAATCATTCACGTGATAAGTACATTTTTAAATATTCTTACTTTTTTATAACTTTTTAGTTGTACCTTTAAAACTCGTTTAATGATTCATACCACAATGTATTTTAATTATTCATGGGATTGTAATTTTTAAGTTAAAGGATTATAATGAGTTTAATGAGTCATATGATGGTAACATATTTTAATTATTCATACAATTCTAACTTTTTATTGTTATGATTTAGATGTTTATAAGGAGTTTAAAATTTATACGACCATATATTTTAATTATTCATACGACTGTAACTTATATGTCTATAACAAGTTTAATGCTTCGTACAAAAATATATTATAGATATTCATACAATTGTAACTTTTTATTTATGTTTATAGCGTGTGTTGAGTGTGCGTTGTGGTAGGATGTGTGTTAAGTGGATGTGCGTGTGGTAGGATATGCGTTGCGGTGCAGTGGATATCGACTCGGAACGACAAATCAGGGAGCCGAGTTCGAATTCCACTTGAATTACCTGCAATTACTTACGCACAAATACCCTTGAGAAAGGTATTAATCTGTCTCTTCCTTCCAGTTATGGGTTAAATAATAGGACAGATTGGGTTATATATATATAGCCTTGGTCGGCAACCAGTCTACCGCAGAAAGCAATGGCAACCTACTGCGGGATAATCTTCTGCCCAGTCAGTCGTGTCCCTTTCGAGACATGATCGCTCAAAGCGTGTATCACGTATGGCACTTAACTGACTGAAAGCGTGTTTAATGATTAATATGACAATATATTTAACAATTCATACGTTTTTAACGTTTCATTTATATATTTATACGTGCTTAATATTCATACGACAATATATTTTAATCATATGATTGTAACTTTTGTTTAAGTGTTTGTAACTCGTTTAATGATTCATACATATTTTAATTATTTATGCGAGTGTAACATTTTATTTATATTTTTATAGCGAGTTTCATTATTCATACGACAATATATTTAACTATTCATACGAGTGTAACATTATTTATATAATTATAATGGGTTTAATGTGTCATGCGACAATATATTTCAATTATTGTAACTTTTTATTTATATATTTATAATGATTTTAAACGATCGTTCGCACGTAAAAACCTGGCTTTCCCACGCAAGCGAAGTGAGCTCTTTCCTTACGATTTAAGGGGCCGTCTTCCGTAGCTCCTCAATGAGATTTCAGCTGCCTAACAAATCCTTGTCAGTTGAAATAATATCATCACTCACACCAACACACACGCACACATAGAATAAGAATTCAACTGATAAATCCCTGTCAGTTGGATAACAGCCAAGCACATCTAAGAACACGCTTTTTTATATATAAAATACATGTCCCATGTGTAGGCATGTACGTCGATGACACAACAATCTACTCTCGCATCGATCAAAAACCAGGTGTGGGCGACAAAGCGAACCTCGCAACCGAGCTTTAAAAGAACCTCCAATCCGTAGTGGCCTGGGGTAGGAAATGGCTTCTAAAACGAAGCTGTTATCAACTAACCACCATAGACAATCGCATCTACCTCCCATTAGAATGGGACAGGCTTGCCTCCCAGAGAGTAAAACACTACGCCTCCTTGGCCTTACACTTTCGGCGGACCTCAAATGGAATGACTATATCGAATCCATTGCCAAATCTGCCGCTATGAAAGTCGGCTCCCTGTGCAGGGCCCGGAAGTTTTTCCCACCTGAATCTATTCTACACATATACAAATCTACCATCCGCCCGTGTATTGAATATTGCTGCCATATCTGGTCGGCTGCCCCTGCTGCTCTCCTTGGGCTTCTCGACAAAATACAAAGGAGGTTCTGTAACGTGGTTGATACTGACTTGGCAGACCGGCTGCAACCACACTCTCATCGGCGTGATGTGGCTTTCCTGTGCCTCTTCTACAAGTACTTTCATGGCTTCTGCTCCGATGAACTTAGATCACTGGTGCCGCCTAAGCACGAATTTACATGAGATTAGCAAGTAGGTCCCACCCTTTTACAGTTAAACAGATAAGATGTAACCGTAAATTCTACTCCAATGGCTTCTTTTCTCGCGCTTCCCGCCTGTTGAACTCCCTTCCACAAATTTGCTTTCCCGACAGCTACAATCTCCAGGTGTTTAAATGTAAGGTCAATAGACACCTCCTATCACACTAACTCCCAATTATTCTCAGAACACTCTCATCAACCCAACCCTCATTTTCTATCACCCCCCCCCCCTCTGACATTTCATATATTTAACCATTCTCGGTATCCCTACCCGCCTATCACCCACCCTCTGACGTTTCCTATATTTAACCATCCTTTCTCCACTCTATGTAGCCCCCTGCGCAGTAGTGGCAGTGACATGCCTTGCTCGGGGTGAAACGCTTATATAAAAAAATATTCATATAGCTTTGAAAAATTATTCATATGATTGTAGTATTTCACTTATTCAGATAATGATTTAAGTATTAAGAGCATTCGTTAACACTTTTCTTATCTCTCATAAACTTTTATTCGATTTAATCAAGCTCGTTCGGTAGGTTATGCGTTGTTTTTTTGTCTCTCTTGCTTTCAGTATGTTCATGAGCATCATACTTTACAAGCCATCTTTCCTTATGATGTGCCATAGAAATTTCAACTCTCTCTTTCGGATGTCATTTTTGTTTCATTTTTCTCTAAAATAACCTCGTTGCTCAGTTTCCGTCCATAGAATGCTAAGCATCCATTAGTAGAATTACATCTCTGTTGCTTCAAGTCTCTTCTTCCTCACCGAGGACATTGTCCAGCATAAAGAGACTGACAATCCGTAAAAGTTCAGTATACTTTTCTTTCTTTCTCAAGAAAAGTTTCTGTTTCGTAATAATACTTTGCTTGGATTTTGGAAGAGATATTTTGCTCTCATAATTTCAGAGTCTCAAATTCAACATATTTAATTATTTGCACTTGTTTGATTTTGGTATCGCCAATTTGAATTATGTATTTTTGTAATTATAAATAAAGTTCTTAATGTAGCAATAAGTGATAAGAGCAAAAAAATATACAAGTGACTGTGGAGAGCTAGGGTATATATATATATATATATATATATATATTCGTCATTCACACACAAGCCTGTTTCGCTGTATCACAGCTCATCAGAGTGGCTGATATATATATATATATATATATATATATATAAACTTATTTATAAATGGAATTTGTTGGTGTGTGTGTGTGTGTGTGTGTGTGTGGGTCCGTTACCTACAGACTGCGAAACGGCTGAACCGATTTTCTTGACAGGTTACACAGTTATACTACAAGCGTCTGCGAGTGTTCTTAGCTAGGTTTTGTGTCGAGGTACCCTCGATAAATATCGAAAATCGATAATCGAAAAAATCGTGTTATAGAAGGAATGGTCTTAGACAAAGACATAAGAAACGATATGCAGATGTTTCAAGGTTGCACTTCCTATAATAGTGCAGAAAATTGATAATATATATCTATAAAAGGCAAGATGTTTGTGTGTATGTCTGTTTCTCTGCCTGTATGTCTGTATTTTTTTCAGCCCTTTAATTTTAGTTTTTGCTTCGGGTTTGGCTCTAAATAGGTATATTTGGCTCTAAGTAGGTGTAATTGTAGTTCTTAGTCTCAGCCATGATACCATTTACTCAGAGAACTTATTTAGCCTTCAAAATTCAGTTTACGAGGAAAAAAGCTTATTTGATATCGATACCAGGAAATCAAAATTTGACTTACATCCATTCATTTTTCTTTCAGTCTAAGGTTTCGCTTTAAGTGGAAAAAAACTGTTGCTTTTCCTTTTTCGTGCCAACGTCATAGGAATTTGAGCTCCTGGACCATGGATTAGTTTTAAAGCTTTCATTACACCCGAGCAACGCCGGGCTATACTATTAGTATATATATATATATATATATATATATATATATATATATATATATGTATATATATATATATAAAGATACATGGAGAAAAGTGAGTGAAGATGACAGTCTCGAAAATTAAGAATGAAAGCTTAACTATGTCACCATTCAGCTGAATATTTAGCCACTCAGCGATATGCACAAAAGCTAAAAAGCAAATTGGTAACCTCTAAGATAAGCAGGAGTGTTTATACAGCTGCAATAGTCAAATCCCTTCACACCACCGTGTATCAATTTCGACCTTTTTAAATATTCAACCACCTGAAGACTTTGCGCAGTGTGGGTACCATCATTGTTCGTCGCCACACCGTAAATTGACCTTTCCTTCTAATCTGCAGCAAAGCGAAGTCCAGGCTTCATAATATTTCGTCTGCATCAGGTGAGACGAGATTTACTACGCATAATTACAATTTGGTCTGGCTAAATATGTCTGAACAACTCATGTCATTTTCATTCAATAAGAAAGAAATCAGGTCAGCTTAGAGAGATGAATTTACATCACGTGACACTGCATATCGGATGTGCGTTGTGGTGGATAAATCGGGGATCCGAGTTCGAATTCCAGTTGAATGCCTTGCATTCACTTACGCACAAATACCCTTGGGAAAGGTGTTTATCCGTCTCTTCCCTCAAGTTATGGGTTGAATAATAGAACAGATTGGGTTCTATGGCCATGGCTGGCAACCAGTCTACTACAGAAAGCAATGGCAACTTACTGCGAGATAATCTTCTGTCCAGTCAGTCATGTCTCTTTCAAGACATCATCGCCCAAAGCATATGGCACTTAACTGACTGACTGACTATGCATAGTCACTTGGCTGATCAGTCTCCAAGCGCCGCCAGAAGACAAGTGGACATTGATAATGATTAAATCTACAAATTCATGAATTAAAGAAATTAAATAAACGTTTATTTTATACTCATGGCTACTTTTGTTTTTTTTTCTTTTCCTAAAAAAATTGTTATATTTTCTTGTGTTGAAAAACAACATTACATTAACAATTTATGTTGTCTGGAATTTGGGCAAATTAAGCCATTTTAAGCTACTGCATACCAGACGTATTGATGATGATCTGTTCACATAACCATAACATTACAGTATACTCACACGTACCAAATACACATGCTGATATGATTAAATCACATCCTTTATATTTTTCATGAATTTCTTAGTTGATTGTCTCATTCGATACGCCTTTTTTCTTGCATTCTTTAACAAACAAGCATGTTTATTAAACTTGCATAAAGATTCCCGGCATAAAGTTTATTAGAACTGTCATATAGTTATTTTTGTTCAGTGGAAAAGTTCCCATTGAGCCCGAATGATCCAGACGGCACTTATATTTAATACGAAATATTATAGGAAATTGAATACAGAATTGCAAGCTGTCAGGTATTTTCCATTTGAAAACTTATAAACTTCTACTCAATTCTGTGTGTACAAGCATAAATATTAAACTAGAGTAAGCAAATAGAAAAGTTTTAGAGATTTGTAAAAATATTCTTGTATTTTTTTAAATATATGGTTAAGAAGTAATTCAGTTTTCGGAAAATGGCTGAGAACTTGGAGCAGTGAAGGGGATTCTGTAAGTTTGTCTATTTGCCAAGACCCCCAATCCTCTTCACGTTATCCATTCATACAAATTATTTTGTGTGGTTTATTTGCTTACCGGCATATCATCTTGCAATGGGTCATATAAGGCAGGAATTTTATTATCTTGTATATTTTGGTAATTTTTTAATATTAAAATCCATTGCTAGATATTTATTTTCTATTAAACTCATACATATTTTTACTATTAAAGTCTATTGCTGGTATTTTCTACTATTAAAATCCATGCTATATATATATATATGTATATATATATATAGATTTTAATAGTAATATATATATATATATATATATATATATATATATATATATATTACTATTAAAATCTATTGATACAAAATCTATTGCTGTTATTTTTACTATAAAAATGTATTTTATACTTTCATAGTGTTTTGTCTATAGCTGGGATCTGAACAGATATCACCACCAAGGCTCAGGATGGAACTGGGAACCACAGCAGTGAAGAGTAGGTTCCACGCTTCTAAAAAAGCCTATGACATTTTTGTTCAAATAGTATCTGACTAAAATCAGATAAGTGACAACAAGTAATAGCAAATAACTTTGAATGCATAATTGATTTTCTAAAAAATGATTGTGATAAACAAAACCAGAAATTATTTTTAAATCAACTTAATGACATTAAGAATATCAGAATATTATCAGAATGATCAGTAAAAATGCAGACGGACCTGTACTTGTGTTTTATAAATTGCGCAAATAAGCTTGATTAAATACACCACAAAAATTTGTTAGAGAAGCTCAGGAACCTTGACATATTTGCAAAGGATATTTGAATAAAAAAGGACCGATACGGACAGCAAACCGCCCGCATACAAATAGAAAAGGGTTTTAGCAGATATGCAAAAATAAAAAGTGGTGTAAGACAATTATGTGTGTTCTCACCAGACTTATTTATCCTATACAACGAGGGTATTCCGAGAGAATTAAATGTTCTACAAGGACTTATCCTTAGATGTCACAATCTTAACAACAAAAAACATGCAGATGATACAGTGTTGAAAGCAAACACGGAAATAAAACTACAAAGTGTCGACAAGAGGTAGTCAAGAAAGGCGAGAAGAAAGAAACCACATGAAAACGAACAAAACTTGTCTATGTTATTTAATGAAACATACATCAATATATATATATATATATATATATATATATATATACATATATATATATATTGTGTATTTAGAAAGCAATCCCTCTTTTATGCAAGCTTCGTTAAAAATAACGGACAAGGTGCTCTGGTTAAGTTTTTATATAATTTTTCATGTGATCTTATAATTTTTTTCTTAAATTGTCCGATGTTTTCTTTCTCCAAGCACTTTCGACTACACTTTTAGCCATTATCAAGAATTAATTTTATTTTACAGTTTACTGAATATATAGATTGTTTAGTACATTATGAAAACCTAATGCTTGATGTTAGCAAAAGGATGAACCCAACATGCAAAATACAAATCGCAGATTCCAAAATCAGACAAGTAAAAAAAATTAAATATTTGGTCACGGTTCTAATAGAGGACGGAAAGAGCAATACTGAAATCCGAAAACGTATTGAGATAATCAACAATGCATTCTCGTGAAGTTATAGGGAAATGGTTAATGTTTATTAATTCGGCCTTGCATCATACATAATCGAAGTCCCTACAGCATAGGATTATTTCGTTATCATCATCAGAAGGTTGGTTGGCTGCAGAAGGTTAGCAGCAGGCTGGTTGGAATGTTGGATGTGTGTGGAATAATGGAAGAATAAAAAAAACACATTTTACATGTTAAAATAAAAAAATTATTGATGGAAAAGAATAACAAGAATTCGTAGAAGTTATTGTTCAATTAGATAGTTGACGGTTTCAAATGTTTTAGAAATATTCGTAAGTGTAATTTGTTGGAAAGAGTTATGCATACGTATGTAAATATAAAGATGTGCGTTGTGGTACAGTGGATATCGGCTCGGAACGAGAAGCCGGGGAGCCGAGTTCGAATTCCAGCTGAATCCATTGTATTCACTTACGCGCAAATACCCTTGGGAAAGGTATTAATCCGTCTCTTCCTTCCAGTTATGGGTTAAATAGCAGGACAGATTGGGTTCTATAGCCTTCGTCGGCAATCAGTCTACCGCAGAAAGCAATGGCAACCTACTGCGGGATAATCTTCTGCCCAGTCAATCATGTCTCGAAAGAGACATGATTGACTGGGAACAAGCGTGTATCACGTATGGCACTTAACTGACTGATGTAAATATATATGAACGTTTATTTGGTAGTAATATCTTTGAATGGAGAAGAAGTAGTAATAAAAATCAGCACACGAGAAAGACGGAGAAAGAGGACAATGTACGATATGAACTTAAGTCAGGGTCGACTTGAAGTTTCTAACATAAAATATTAGTGTGTCGTCTCTCAGTTCTTGTCTGGCTCTGACGAATGAAGCCTTTATAGTCATTCAGATATTTCGCACTGGATCGCGAAGTCTTTTTGGTCTTGCAAATCGCTTCCATTGATCAGAAAATCAATTTAATCTTTACTCGCGAAATCGGTTTTTAACATTTTCTTTAATCACGTTGTCAATCCTTTTTTTATTTGGCAAAACCAGGTTTTAAACACGTCATTGTGAATTTTTGTAAAAGTGAAGAAGAAAGTTGCTTTTAATTCTTAATTTCCTATCCGCCACACCAGAAGCTAGGCAGAGTATTAAGAGACAGAAAAAAATTGTTAGAAACAAAGAAATGAATACTGAACTGTTACGTGATGTATATATCATATCTGGCAATGAATGCTAGAAGATATCGTCAAAGATGAAGAACAAACTTGAAGCAACCGAAATCTGGTTCTAAACAGTGATACTGTGAATGCCATGGAAAAAGAAAATGAAATAAAAAAGGAATCATAATTAACAGCAGGAAGAGAAGAAATTTCTGGCAATGCCATGAGGTAGAAGGTCTTGGAAAAGCTGATACTCACAGTACAGACTGTAGGAGTGAACGTTAAGAAAACAACCTACAAAATACTTCGTGAGCTTGACTAAGTGGACTGCGAAACTTAGAGAAATAACAAAAAGACAAATTTTTAAAAGTGAAAAAGGAAGAACAGGAAATAATGGAGAGACATTATCTCCTTCAGCATGAGGGAACATGGCAGATAAAGAAGAGAAGAATTACACAAATATCATTTAGATATGTGCATATTTTGCTAAATGAATAGCACACACAATGTATTGCATATTTAAATATAAATGTATCCAGAAGATTTTCCTGAGACGGGTTAATTAATATTGTTTTTATTGTGAAAACATTGACATGCATAATAAAATCTGACATTCAGTCTAATTGATCAGTGAAGCGTGAGCAGTCGGTACGGGAGTCGCCCTTTCTTGCGTCGTGAGGAGCAATTGATGCGCGCACAGACGCCACGTTCATGGTTTGTAAGCTAAAGTTTTTATCACACATTCTTGGGTTGCCTTCTCTTCAAATCCACTGCACAAAAACCTGTGATGTTTACGACGCCTTGGAGCCGCGTTGTCTGTTAGTGCCTTTGGATTTGCTTTGAAAATCACATACGCTAGAACTGTCTCGTCGAAAGTTAATGACCACAAGTGTGTAAACGAAGAGGAGTGGATCAAGAAATGAATAAAAGGAAGAACAACGAGAAAAATAGTAAAAGCAAAGAAAAAAGAAAGGGAAAAATAAAATTTGAAGGAAAGGAAATAAAAACGTAAAGGGTATAGAGTGGAGAAAAAGAGAGAGTCTAATAAAGAAAGGAACTATCAAAAGAAGAATAAATAAAAGCAGTGAGAGTAAGTAAAACGGGAAGAAATAGAAAGAGGACAGAGTGAGAAGAGAGCGAACGGAAAATGAAAAAGCGAACAAAGAAAGATATTACTGAGATTTTCCATATCATATATATATATATATATGTAACTGCGAATGAAAACCAGGTTAAGAAAGAAAGGAATAAAGAAAAGAAACAAAGAAAGCTAATTCGAAAGAAAATGTTCGAATAAAAAAAAAGCGTAAAGTGAGTGAAATCGGTAGAAAAAAAGAAGAGTAAAGATAAAAAGAAAAGGAATAAAAAGTGAAATAGAGAAGAAGAAAAAGAAGAAAAAGAAGTGGCAATAATTTCCTCTCTATTCTTAATTTAAGCTGCCATGATTCTTGGGCAAAGCAATTCATTTAAATATTTAATAAGAGTTCAGTTTAGAAAAATGATGTCCCGGGAGAGTATTCTCCAAGAATAATACTCACAAGACAATTATTCTCTCCTGGATGTAGCTTACATATCTATAAGATTATTATTCAACCATGCTTAGAATATTGCTGTCACATATGGTCACATATGGTCTGGTGCTTTTGCCACATATCAAGAGATCCTTGATAAAATCGAAAGAAGACTCAGCAACAGTATTGGCCTGATCTGTCGTTTCGGCTTCAGTCAATTTCACTGACTCCTTAATAAAGTTTCTCTTTTCTAAATCCTACGTCACCTAGTAATTCCATGTGTTCTATGGCATTTACTGACTTGATTAAGATTATATATATATATATATATATATATATATATATATATATATATATATATACGCAGACAAATACGTGTCGCTGTATCACACCTGATCAGTACGGTTAGACATCCGATTGCTTCTACCCAGGATTAAAACCTGATCGAATTGACATCATTCGGCGATTCTACCTCTGAGATATGGGCGCTCGGTAGAGGAAGTCGGACTTTAGTGTGTTATATATATATATATATAGCGTGTTATATATATATATATATATATATATATAGAGAGAGAGAGAGAGAGAGAGAGAGACATTGATTAATATGACAGAAAATGAATGTCTATTATATTTAATCAGGCGACGTTCTAAACATCGTATTTTGGCTGTAATTTCAGGCGAGAATAAACAAAAACATTTTTCCGAAAAACAGCCATGTAGATAATATTAGACAGATTTTCGTCGATAACACAATAATACTCACACATACACACAGTGAAAAGAACTTTCAGATATTGGAGACCATCTACATTAAATCAAAGCAACACACTTAATAAAATCATATTTCAATCTAGTCACAACAAATTACATTGGATTAAGACATATGCTTCTGTAAACATTTCGGTTTCTCACGCAGTGTGACGTCATAGAACCGGATAACAGATTTCATGACCTGTGTTTTTTATTCGGTGATTGTTACCCTTGCAAAGTTAATGTTTCATGTCAACGCAAGATAATGATGGTGGATATCTTGATGTTAAAGTTCCTGTAACCTCTCTGGAGTTCGCTCATGTGAGCCGGAAGCTTAGAACAAGCATAATAATAAAATATCTTTATTTTCACAGTAAATTAAAGCCAAAATACGATGTTTAACACGGCTCAGGATTAAATATAATAAACATTCATTTTCTGTTATATTTAACAATATATGTTTATAAAATTATCCGCTCCCTCGATACAGACTATATATATATATATATATATATATATATATATGTATATATATATATAATTACTTAGTTTTTGGTCATAATAAAACGAAACCAGTACACCGTTGTATTAAAAGTGTTCAATAAAATGATATTGTAGAGCATTAAAAAGATTCTTAATTTGTAAATTAGTTATAATATGACCTAGTTTTCTACCATGTGGGCTGTTCAGGCGGTTTGCAATAACTGACTTTATCGTTTTTTAATATACCATAAAATGCCTGTTAGGTTCATACAACCATGGATGAGAAAGTTATAATTTCTTATAATTTTTAAAATTGCGCGTGCAAAAAATCCCCGTTACGTGAGCGTTCAAAAAATCCCCTTTAGGTGAGTTTTCTTAAAAATCAGTATAATCAGTTATTGCAAATCGACTGAAGACACAACTTTGTAGAAACATAGGTCCCTTAATAACTCGTTTACAAATTATATATATATATATATATATATATATATATACGTCTTAGACCTCTCGACCACAAATAGCCTCCAGTCTAAACGAGGTTTTATCAAGCCTATATAACACAATTTTCGATCCATAGTAAACAAACATATCTGCTCTGAAATGTATCATAATGTCAACAAATGTAAACAGGTTCGAATCCTGCCGAATGGCATATATATATATATATATATATATATATATATATATATATATAATATGCACAAACAGAATCATCCACATACTGTATCTGATCTGGTGCTCTTCCTATATATTTCGACGGTCACAATAAAAATAAGGGCCTGCAATATGATCTCCCCTGACCTAGTAACTTTTGACCTTTCTGATGAAGTTTTATCCTTTTTGTTTTGACCGCATAAATTTAAATGTGCTACTCTCAAGTCGGTGCAAAAGTTTTTCTCCGGTTTGTCTTTTCCGGGGCATTTTAGATCATTGTAATTTATTTTATGCATATTGTTTTTATTTAAACATATCACCATTAATAATCTATAACTTTTTCTTTCAGATTATTAAAGCATCATTCTTATTTTTCTGCAATATTCTTACCCATGTTCTTTCCATGTAAAGAACACATAAGGCATACTCTACTCTATGAGTTCCACGACACCTTCAGACAACATTTTTGGGTAGGTGATGAGAAGTGGATTCTCTACAATAACGTTAAATGTCGACAATCGTGGATAAATCGAGGAGAAAGAACGGTTCAGCAACCGAGAGCAGGACTTTATCACAAAAGGTTCATATTGAGCGTATGGTGGGGGCATTGAACGGATCAACCATTACAAACTTTTAGACAACAGTCAAATCATTACTGCTAGTCTCTATTATGATCAACTTCGTCGTTTGAAACCTACTTTGACCCGAAAACGACATTCTTTAGTCAAGAGAAAGAGAGTCATCTTCCATCATGATAATGCTCGTCCTCACACAGCCCTACTGACCAAAGATCTCCGAGGAGAATTTGGCTGAAAAATCTTGCCCTATCCTGCACATTCTCCTGAACTAGCTCCCTCGGATTATCACTTATTTCGAGGATTACAAAATCATTTAGATGGCCTTAGGTTAACATCACGAGAGGAGATCGAAAATTAGTTAGATTCATATTTTACATCCAAACCTAAAGAATTTTAAAAAGTGAGGCATTTATAAACACGTTGACAAATGGAATCAAGTTATAGAGAGCAAAAGTCGTTAATTTTATGAATAAAGATTTTCAAAAAACACAATTTTTAAATATCAAGATGAAATTTTAAATTTTAAATCGGCAAAATCTTTTGCGCCGACCTAATAAATTGACGAGTATGTCATGTCGTTTTAATATCTTACGATCGCAAAAGTTAAACAACGTTCAGGAATGTCATCTGTTTCGCTTTTCATTATCCTGCTTACTGGCCATTTTCAGTGAGGACCATAGTTTAGCATTTTTCACTAAAACATACTTTTTCGAAAACATCTGAGTAATTCAATTGTTGGTTTTAATAACATTGATTCACGTAAGATCAACAATGTAATAAACATCGAACCTGATCAGTATATAGATGGGTTACCGCAGGAGCTGTAAGCTTGGATGTGCGGGTGGTGCAATAAGCAACGATTCGGAATTGTTAATTGCAGAGTTTAGTTACTATTCCCGTTGGATTCGAGATATTCATTTTGCCTTTGGAAAGGTATTAATCTCTTTTATCTCACCAAGTTACCGGTTAATTATGGCGGACTTTGTCATTAACTCATTATTATCTCCTAAAACTTTCGTGCAATTTAAAATATTTTCTGACTTCAAATAATGTACAAAAGGTTGATAACCGTAAAAAAGCAAATCTATATAATAAAACCTATATGAACAAAGAGAAGACAAATAGTAACATCCTTTGCGCCATCTATTCACTCAAATTCGTCAGGTAGTTGGTCCGCTACTATACTCTGCCCCAGTGTAAAATCTACTAAATCAGTGTCGGAGAAGAATTACCATTAAATTTTTTTTTAGAAACGACAAATGGAAATTACGTCATGATGGTGAGAACTTGACAAGATGCCTGTTCAGGACCAGCATAACAGATCCTTCTTTGGATTTCTTCTACAATGTCGCTATATATATATATATATAATCATTTAATTACTGAGCTTTTGGTCATAATAAAACTAGACCAGTATTCAATTGTATTAAAAGATGTTAAAAACAATTATATTGTAGAACTTTTGAATATTTTTCATTTGTAAGCGAGTTATTATCCAACCCAGATTTCTACCATGTAATGTATTCAGGTGGAGTGGAGTAAAAACAAGGGTGGAAAAATATGTAGACTGTGCCAGGAAAAAGATAAATATTATGTTATTCTCAAACAAAAATGAATTACTGAATGAAAGAACAGAAAATATGACTAAGCGTAACAATACTATAAAATATAGATTAAAGTCATATAACCATAGATGAAAACGTTATAACTTCTAATTTTGAAAACTGCGCGTTCAAAAAAAAAAAAAAACCCTTAACGTGAACGTTCTTAAAAAGAAAAAAACGCTAAAAATCAGTTATCGCAAAACACCTGAAGGCACCAAATGTTAGAAACCTAAGTCGCGTAACAACTCGTTTACAAATATATATATATATATATATATATATATATATATATATATATATATATACTAGTAGTATAGCCCGGCGTTGCTCGGGTGTAATGAAAGCTTCAAAACTAATCCATGGTCATGGAGCTCAGACTCTTTGGACGTTGGCACGAAAGACAATAAAGCAATACTCGAAAGACTAAAAAAGCAATAGTAAACAATCGCCCGTTTCACACTCCATCCACGTCTATTGAACAGGTGAAGAGGCTCATGCCTTTTTCCCCGTTTAGGATGTGGTTTCCGGTTTTATCTTTTCCAATCTTTTCACTTCTTTTTCCTGTTTTTTTTTTCAATTGGAGTAGGTAGACGAAACTATCGCCCGGTCCACACTCCATCCACGTCTATTGAACAGGTGAAGAGGCTCATCCCTTGTTCCACGTTTAGGATGTGGTTTCCGGTTTTCTCTTTTCCAATCTCTTCACTCTTACGTAGCCGCCTTGCTCGGGGTGATATGATTAAAAAAAATAGTTGTTTCCAGTTAAAGCGAAACCGTAGACTGAAAGAAGAATCAATAGCTGTAAGTCAAATTTTGATTTACTGGTATCGATATAAAATTTTCAGCACTATTGTGCAACCTTGAAACTTCTGAATATCGTTTCTAATGTCTTTGTCTATGAGTGTATCAAATTTGATTAAAATTAGACCACTCCTTCTATAACCCGATTTTTTTCGATTATCGATTTTCGATATTTATCGGGGGTACCTCGACACAAAACCTAGCTAAGAACACTCGCAGACGCTTTTAGTACAACTGTGTAAATTTTCAAGAAAATCGGGTCAGCTGTCTCGGAGTCTATATATACCGGAAAACAGACACTCACAGACAAAGTTCCATTTATATATATATATATATATATATATATATATATATATATAAATTTTTAATTCAATTTATCGCCTGAAGACACCAGATGGTAGAAAATTGGGTTGCGTAATATAACTCATTTACAAATATATATATATATAGAGAGAGAGAGAGAGATAGAGAGAGAGAGTGTGTGAGAGAGAGAGAAAGAAAGAAGAGAAAAAATAATTGAAGAAAAAAATGATGGCAACAAAAGAAAGAAGTTATAAAGATACCTTTACATCCACTTCATATCATTATAGGAAGCATCTTATCTATCCATATATATAACCCTAAGTTGTAAGGCTGAAATTCGGTTTTATATGGTTCAGTCAATCAGTTAGGTAACAAACGTGATGCACATTTGGACGATCATGTCTCTTTCGAACCATGACTAACTAGGCAGAAGATTTTCCCGCAGTAGTTTACCATTTCTTTATGGCGTAGACTGATACACAACCAAAGCTAGAGAACACAAGCTGCCTTGCTATTTAATACACAACTGGAAGGAGAAGAGATGGATTAATACCTTTTCTAAGAATATTTGCACGTAAGTGAATGCAACGATTTCAACTGTAATTTCAACTCAGTGTCGATACTGACTGCACCCTCGACATATTTGCGAAAGACATTAGGGTAATTAGGAATCTCTACTGGCAGCAAACTGCCTGCATACGAACGGGTAACGAATTCAGCAAATATAAAATGATAGAAAGGGGCGTTAAGGCAGGTATGTGTATTTTCACTGGATCTATTTAACTTGTAGAGTGAGAATATTTTGAGGACCCTACATGTTATGCCAGGATTTGTCATCGAAGACCAGAATCTGAACAATATAACATACGAAGACGACACTGTGTTGATTGCAGACACCGAAAGGAAACTGCAGGACCTCCTGCAGAAGATAGCTGAAGAGAATGACAAGAAGGGACTACAAATAAACTGCAAGAAAACCGAATGCTTGATCATCAGCAAAAGGAGCAGCCCAAAGTGCCAAATACAGGTAGTGGATGTTAAAATCCAGCAGGTACGAAATTTTAAATATATGGGAAGTGTTCTGACTGAAGACGGAAAGTGCGGCACAGAGATCCAAAGGCGAATTGGCATGGCTGAATAAAATATTAAGACACAGAAAACTTTCACTAGAAACAAAGAAGAGAGTACTGGATTGCTATGTGATGTCAGTTCTTCAATATGGCAGTAAATGTTAGACAATACCAACAAAGATGAAGGGAAAATTGAAGCAGCTAAAATGTGGTTCTAAAGAAGGATGCTGTGGATATCGTGGACCGAGCATGTGAGCAATGATGAGCTGTTGAAAAGAATGGTAACGAATAGGAAATTAATATTGAGCATCAGGAAGAGACAACTGAAGATCATGGGACATGCAATGAGGAAGAAGGTCTTAGAGAACCTGATACTAACAGGTCAGATAAAGGGAAAAAGCGACAGAAGAGAACATCGGATAACATATTTGAAGGGCCTGAGCAGGTGAATGACAGAACGGGTACTGCGAGACGTAAGGGGAAAAGCGTGCTAAGAGCCACCAGGGATAGGGAGACGTGGAAGGCCATGATCGCCTACGTCCTGAAAGAACAAGGCACATAGAAGAAGAAGAAGAAGAAGAAGAAGAAGAAGAAGAAGAAGAAGAAGTCCTCCTGTCGGATAACCAAAGAATTTTGAACTGAACCCTTTTTACCGTGCTGGGTTCGATGGTTTTTATTTAGCTTAAGAGATATTTCATATCAATTAAAATTCAGTATAACGTGTTTAGAAATAAAGCAAAGGGTTACTGAATTGTTACGTATTATCCGTCCACTTGTATGGCAGTGAACGCATGTCAATCTTCTTAAAGATGCAGAAAACACTTGCGGCAACAGAAGTATACTGAGAACACCATGGATTTAACACGAGAAAGTTTTGCCGAACATACTTCTACGGAATAAACACGTTTACTTTTATAGAAACAGAGAGTTGAAAGTTCTACTTAGTCCTGGAGAAGATGTTGATCACAGAATATATTGCAACCAAAAGAGAGATAGTGGAAAGCAGCGAACAACCTACCTAACAAGCTTGTGTAAATAGTTATTAAAAAAGTGATTAAGAGTGATTATAAGAAGACAAATATTTCTTGGAGGATAAAAAGTTATGGCGAGCCATGACCACCCATGTTCTAAAAGTAAACTGCACAAAGAAGAAAGAGATTTTGGAGATGTTTGTCTGTTACTCCAAGCGAACTAGAATGGATATATTTCAGTATTAACCGATACAATGAGTTGTACTTACAACTGCCTGATTTAAATATGATTAATCCATCCGTTCATTTGGGTCTTAGTTATCGAGAGTGTTTTATATTTAATGTATCATCAGAACAAGATGTTAAAAATATTCGGTAAGTTAAGTAGAATAGGAAATATTGTGAACAATATTTTACACTGAGATCTTTGTCGGATCAGGTGTGTCGCATTCTAGGCTGAGTCAATCGTTTTTTTGTATTTCAAGTTTTAATTAAGAATTTAAACAAATCACATAGGATAAGCGTTTATTCATCTGAATATATCCCGTCATATTCTAATGTCATCACTGATTAAGAAGCTCAATTTCACACGCTTCCAGACAGTTGAATATCTATCCGCGCTTTAAAGGAACCACGTCTAAATAAAGGTTGGTAATTGTATCGTGCAGTTCTGGACTGTATGCAAGTTGCATAAAACTTCCACTTCCCTATGATCGTCAAGTTTACGCTTTTGTCACATTAGCAGTCTGTAATGTTTCCATTATCAATGTCAAAAGGTGGGCTTTCAAACAAACATATACTCGTTGCAATTCTTGAAGCAGGAAGCACAGTTTTCATAGTAATACCATCTGAAACAAGTTCAAATACAACAGCGCCCTGAAATTCAGCCAAACATACAATATGACTTTTTGTTTAAACCGCCCTTGTCTGATTTCTTCTTCTTTTTCTCCCATGTGCCATTGTCTATTCAGGACGTCGGCGATCTAATCTCTCTATTTCTTTGTAGCTCTTAACAAACTTTCTCTTGTTACTTCTCCCAAATCCTGCTCTGTAACCCGTTTGCTTAAGCACATCATGTATGCCATGCTTTGCTTTCCCCTAGCTCACTATCCTTCTATTTTCCTAGTAAGTAGCAGATTCTGCAAACCATCTTCCTCAGTACGTGTCCCAGAAAGTTCAGTGTCTTTAACTGATTTTAAGTATCAGTCTCTATTTTGTTTCCATGTTCTACAAAAGCTCGTCGTTGCTAAGAGTTTCTGAAGCTTAACCAGAATGAAGTCGCTTATTATGATTACAAAAATATATCCACTTTTCCTATCCATTCAACGCTAAGACGAGCATCTTAGAGATTTTCCCGTAGTTGTTTTCAAATGTTCACACGTCTTTGAGCCTGCTCATTGGTCCGTTTTTTGATCAACTTTGCGACAGTAAAAAGGCGCAGTTATTAATAAGAGTTGAAATTAACGCACGCAAGGTTTCACAGGTCTAGCATCAAACTTTCATATTCAGCTTATCCGTATAACCGCTATAGTTCGAACCATTTTGGGTGCCTCGTACTTCACATTATGTACTTTCATTAAACTCAACAAATATCGATACAGATTCATTTTACCCTAAATTACGATGAGTATCTCTATATGATGTGCGTTGTGGTTGTGGTGAAGTGGATGTCGGCATAAAACGAGAAATCGGGAAGCCGAGTTCGAATTCCAGTTGAATTCCTTGAATTCACTAAGGCACAAATACTCTTGGGAAAGGTATTAATGGGTTAAATTACAGGACAGATTGGGTTCTATAGGTTTGGCTGGTATTCAGTCTACCGCTGAAAGTAATGGAAGTCTACTGCGGGATAATCTTCTCCCAAGTCAGTCATGTTTGTTTCAAGACATGATCGCAAAGCGTGTATCACGTAAGGCACTGAACTGACTAACTGATTTGCTTAGCTCGACATTTGTTAATAATTTTGCCTATTAATGCTTTTGTTCAGCAATTGGTGTACTTTTATTTCCACATGCCCAGACACACACACACACACACACACACACACACACACACACACACACACATATATATATATATATATATATATATATATACACACATACATACACGCATATACATTACCGACCATAGGTTTGGGACCACCCAAATTTTTAGCAGAATCAAATTCGCCGAGTTTGTATATTTTGTTATTCTTATGCAGATGTCAAGTAAAAAAAAAAAGTATTCTTTTCAACTTTAAAGTAAACATTTATTCAGTTTGCTACTTGACTCTTCTTATTGTGATCAAGTTTCTGCCGAAAATACGATTTATTCAGATATAATTACGGTATAATTTATTTTTGTAAACCATATTACTACGGTATAAATGGCAATTTGAAAAAATACCTCAGGTTGAACTTCTTTCAAAAGAAAGATATTCTGAACGTGTTATTGCTAAAAGATTAGGCCTATCAAAAAATGGCGTGCATTATTGCATTCAACGATTTCGTGAAACTGAGTTAAATATTGACAGAAAAAGATCTGGTACGCATAGATTAACATCTATTGTAGAGGATAGGCACTTGATCATATCTAGCAAGAGGAATAGAAGAGAAACCGCACCGGAATTAACAATTGAAATGAATTCTACTCGTCAACATCCAATATCTGTTACTACTGTTATAAGACGACTTCATTCTGCTGGGCTTAAAGGCTGTGATTAAAGGCTGGGCTATTAAAGAAGGAGAACAAGGGAAGAAATTGAACTTCCTATAAATAAACAAATGCTGATTAAATGCTTGCAGGATGTTTGGAAATCACTTTCTTTAACTTATTTTTATAAGTTATTAGAAAGAATGCTTAGGATATGATCTGCAGTAATAAAGGTTTGTGGTGGTTTCTTTGATGAAAAAAAATATAAATTAACTTTAATTACATTTGAAATTACTCTACGTTAAATTGGTTTTAATTATTATACAGTTGTGAGCAACAATGAAATATATCTATATTTATTTTTCTAAAACATAAAATTTTTATTTCTTTCTCTTAGAGAATAAATCTAAGTTCTTCCAAACTCATGGTCAGTAGTGCACATGTACACATACGCAAAACTATTTACATACGCACACATATAAACACGCACATACCAACATATATATATACGCATACATAGGTGTATATATTTTATTCTGTATAGCCCTTTAGGATGCAGTTGATCATAACTCTCCAAAACATCCACTTCTGTGAATGAAAAAAACTTCATTCAGGTTGATCCCTGAATGTAGTTTTATTTCATCAACGCAGTGCTCGTTTTTCGTTTTAACGTTCTTTCTATATTTACATGAATGATCTGCCTAAATGAATCATTTGGGAACATTTCTACTGATGATACAATGCTATATGCGTGAACCGTTAAAATTCTAGATGAGTAGAATTTCGAAAAAAAATTACTAGCCGCATACAAAGCCGCAAAAAACAAAGTTATTGACATTCCTCATCACCAATTCGAACCAGAAAAATTAACTAATCACACTGACCACATCTTTTCTCAGGGATTTCCCGTGCCTTTAACGCCTATTAGGATTTCAAGCCAATTCAGAACTCTTGGTCCTGGGTATGACCTTAAACTGCATCCAGCAGCTAGGCCTCTGATTGAGAGTTTGTGAGGAGCATGGAACCACCTCTCAGTTGCTGTTGTTCCCAGGTCTACGCTGACCCGGGGTGGGAGCACCTGTCAGGGTCCCAGCTATGGGCAAATAGTTAACCCCCAAACTGGGGTCAAAATCTTATGAAACTATAAAAATAGACTTTTATAGAAAAATATACATTTTTGAATAAAAATATTACAAACAATGGTGTTTTGAAGAAAAAAATATTACCGTAACGCATTTTTGAAGGAAAAATTATTACCAGCAATACATTTTTGAATACAAGACATTTTCAATTTCTAAAAAAAAAAATCATCAAAATCTGACTAAATCAACCGTCTTACTATTACTAAACATTAAAAAATCCTTAAAACCGTACCTTTTTGGCATTAGATAACCCCATAGATGTTGATATGCCGTTAAACAAAGCTCAAACTCAAACTCAATTCAGACCTCAAGTGGAACTAGTACATGCTAAATATACTGGGAAAAAGGTTGGCTTTTTAAAGATTTTGACAAGATATAGCAGAACGGGTTACAGCAGAAGCTTTTTAGCTATGGAATCACTGGAAGATATATTTATTAACAGCCAGACATGTGTGTCTCTAGCAATCAACACAGACAACCTCCAGAGGTCACTTCTCAGATCGCTCTTATTACTCTACATATTTACATCTACTCGACTCATGTTTATTAGTTACTTGATTATTTTAGCATCCATTAATATTTATCAATGAAGCATCATGTTACTGCTAAAGTGAGTATGAACCTCACAGGATGCGTCATAATTGCCATCTTGTGCCTCAGCAAGCTCGTTGAATAGAGGCACAGACTCATTTTACCGTAAATAGCTATAAGAATTTTCATTCGCTTAAATATTATCGAAAATTGTCGAGGGATAAAACCTTAGATCTTCTGGCCATCAGCTGCTGTTTTTATCGATAAAATGTGAGTAATTTGGAGACCTAACGAGTAAACAGTAGGATAAACTGATTGGTAGTAACAGTAGAATCCTATGATCTCCTTCAAATCAAAGAAGGCTCAGTGTTGATAGGCGAGGAATTCTGTCTCCAAGCGCGAATTATTGATTCAAAGATGATTAGTTTATGATCAAGTTGGCCGACGAATATTTGTTTTATGACTAACGGCGGACAACTGATCAGAATGAAACGGAAGGCGGGCTCAAGGAGAGTTGGGTTAATTCAATTACAGAAATATTTGATATTCTTAGTCGATTATTGAATTTGA
This sequence comes from Ascarosepion bandense, assembly GCA_037127315.1. Classification (NCBI taxonomy): domain Eukaryota; kingdom Metazoa; phylum Mollusca; class Cephalopoda; order Sepiida; family Sepiidae; genus Ascarosepion; species Ascarosepion bandense. The sequence goes on along the minus strand of JBBBDQ010000703.1, from coordinate 345,714 downwards.
TTTTTCCACGGAAAGTCTTCAGCAACAAAATCTACTCTATTACAACAGGAAGTTGTTCATGGTAACGATTACAGTCACTGGAAATTAAAAGAAACAAGGGCTGGTAAACCTCAAGTGTTCAAACAAAATGCGGGTATTCATGATATTTCTTTTGGGAAGAATAAATAATAAGGGCGCAAAAATGCTGATGAATATCAAGGTTTACTATAGTAAGACTAATTAATAATGAATATAAATTATAATTATATTTTATGCATATATTTAAATTTATAAATGCACACTCACATAAAGTAAGTACAGTTGGATGCAATTTTATGACAAGGAATAAAACCATGAATACAGATACACACACGCGCACACACACGTATATAAATTAGAATCTTTGAAATTTGGTAATAATATATTTCACGGCTCCAGCCGCTCCTCACACCAAATTCATGCAACAATGAATGTTTACAATTTATCCAAACGATGTCAAATGAAAAAAAAAAAGAAGAAATATTAAAAAGAAGAGAAAAGAGAAAGAAAAGTAGAGAAAGAAAAGTAGAAGAAAAGAATAAGGGCAAAGAGACTTTAACTTAACGTATTAGATCTTTGATTCGCACAGCGTCTTTGATCTAGATTCACCAAAAGAAAAAAAATCGTTTATGAAAGAAACGAACTTTGACCCGAATTGTCTCGAATTGACAGTTGACTGATTAAATGTATGGCATTGAAATTTAAAATTTAAAAACTAGGGGTTGACTTTACGCTCGAAAAATAATTGTTAGTTTTTCTATTTAATTTTAATCGTAATAATAATAGTAGTATTATATTATTGGAATTGTAGTAATAATAACGTGGTAATAAAGAAATTTAAGTCTAGAAATGAATAATAATTAAAACTTTAAATATTTAAAAAAATTAAAACATATAAATTAAAAATTTAAAAATAATTAAAAAATATAATAAAAAATAAAAAATAGAGGTAAATAAATACCTAAAATACGTAAACAATAATAGAAAAATACTATTACTAATCATAATAAAAATAAAAATAAATATAAAAACAAAAATACTAATCATCCTAATAATGAAGATAACATACAACGATAAGTGAATATAAATAATAATAATTATTTATAATAAAAACTAATTGAAAAAATATAATATATATACTTATATTCAAATATATTTAATATGTAGCTATTTTCAATAAAAGTGAAAATAATAATAATAATAATAATAATAATAATAATAATAATAATAATAATAATAATAAACAAACAATGGTATGAACATCACCCAGCACCGGTTACAGAAATAGAAGATGTAACCATTCTATGGGATTACACCATCTACACAGACAGAAAAATTGAAGCAAACAGGCCAGACATTATTGTTAAAGTCCAGAAGGAGAAAACTTGTCTATTAATTGATATGGCTTGTCCAGCGGATTGTAACATAGCAATCAAGGAATTTGAAAAACTGTCAAAATATAAAGACCTGGAAATTGAAATAGAAAAAATGTGGAAATTGAAAACAAGAGTTGTGCCAGTGATAGTAGGTGCAATTGGAATGATAAAAAATGGAACAAAAAAACACATTGAAAGAATCCCTGGAAACCCCAGCTTAAGAGATATACAAAATATTGTCTTATTAAATACAGCCCACACACTAAGGAAAACTTTATCTATGTAATGCTAGGGATGATAGGGAAGATAGAAAAACATGAAATGGAGTCATAACAACACGCCACGACCTGCCTTAGGTCTCCCCGCAGACTTGGTTGGTAGTGAGACCAAAGCAGAAATCGAAATATGATGAATATCATTAATATGATGAATATCATTAATCGAAATATGATGCATATCATTAATAGCACTAACCAGTCAACTTAATAAGACAGAATGTGGTTATAAAATAGGCCAAAAGAAAATAAGCCATCTATTTTACATGGATGACTTAAAGTTATATGCTAAGAATGATAATAAGCTGGAAGGTCTTCTGCAAACTGTAAAATGCTTCAGCGAAGACATTGGAATGAAATTTAATTTGAATAAATGTGCTAAAGCTACAGTTTTACGTGGATCAATACAAGAAACATCCTCAATTAGCCTAGACCCTGCTGTAACAATAAAAGAATTAAAACCAGAAGAAGCTTATAAATACCTAGGTGTAAATGAGAGCGAAAACATTCACCATAAAAAAATGAAAGAAATAGTGCGTAAAGAGTACTATAGAAGGCTACGAATGATATTAAAAACTGAATTAAATTCACAGAACAGAGTTATGGCCATTAATAGCCTTGCAATCCCAGTTGTCCAATATAGCTTCAACATCTTAAACTGGACTCTAAACGACATCAGACGAATGGATGCTAAAACAAGAAAGCTTCTTTCTAAGCATAAGATGCATCATCCAAAGGCTGATGTACACCGTCTATACATACCCCGTAAAGAAGGTGGAAGAGGTTTTATTCAGCTAGAATTGTCATACAAGACAGCGACTGTTGGCTTACTAACATACATAGAAACAGCAAAGGACTGGATGATAAAATTATTCAAGCAACATGAAGAAAGAAAGAAAAAATAATCAATAATAAAAGAATGCAAACAAATACAAACAAGATTTACATTTAGTAGATTCTGTAGACAAACAAAACAGAAACCAAGAACCAACTATTGCGGCAAAAATATGAAAATGAAAGCCAAAGATAAAGCACTTGAACAGATGAAACATCGCTGGCAAGAAAAAACCTCTGCATGGCCAATATCCAGAACGTGCCAATAAATCCAATGTTGATAATGTTTATCCTCATCGCTGGTTAAGTGCATCTGGATTAAATTGGTTTACTTTAATTTTTTTTCAATTTAGCAGCAATCTCTTTGACTGGACTTTAAAACTTAGCAATTCACTATCCTATGTTATGATTTTATTTATTCATTTTTTTAATTTGAACAGGTCAAGAGGCTCATCCCCTCGTTCCCTGTTTAGAATGTGGTTTCCGGTTTTCTCTTTTCTATCTTGTGCGTTTACTCTGATGATGCCCCCTGCACATCAGTGGCGTTACCGCCTTGCTCGGGGTGATATGATTTAAAAAAAAGTCTGAGACTGAAGGCTTTATACTTGCAGCGCAAAACCAATGTCTTTTTACTAGGAACTTTCAGGCAAATATTATTCATAATAATGTGTATCTAAAATGCAGGTTCTGTGATAAACACCAAGAAACAATAGACCATCTAATCTCAGGATGTTCTGTACTTGCCCCAAATGAATATAAAAATCGTCACGATAGAGTGGGGCAATATTTACATTGGACAATGTGGAAAATCTGTAAACAAACACTGATATGAATGGCACTCAGCACCGGTTACAGAAATAGAAGATGTCACCATTCTATGGGATTACACCATCTACATAAACAGAAAAATTGAAGAAAATAGGCCGGATATTATTGGTAAAAAACCAGAAAGAAAGAACTTGTCTATTAATTGATATTGCTTGTCCAGCTGATTTTAACATAGCAACCAAGTAATTTGAAAAACTGTCAAAATATAAAGACCTCGAGATTGAAATAGAAAAAATGTGGAAATCGAAAACAAGAATCGTGCCAGTGATAGTAGGCGCACTTTGAATTATAAAAAAGGAACAAAACAACACATTGAAAGAATCCCTGAAAACCCCAACTTAAGAGATATACAAAATATTGTCTTATTAAGTACAGCCCACACACTAAGGAGAACTTTGTCTATGTAAAGCTAGGGATGATAGGGGAGATAGAAAAACATGAAATGGAGCCATAACTGTCTTCCCGCAGACTTGGTATGTAGTGCGACCATAGCAGATATTAAAATATGATAAAAAATGACCTAATAATAACATTAACAGAGTACCTATGATAGTAATAATGATATAAAAAATTGGAGGGTATAAAGTCTTAAACAGGACATTCTAGATTATTTTCAAAAACAATCTCATAAGTTTAGATTTTATCTTGTTCAATCATCCTATACCTATTTTTATGCCTACATTTAAAAATCAGTTTAATATTCTGGTTTAAAATTCATTTGAATCTCTATATTTGATAATAGCTATTTCTCCTCCAAGCATAAATAACATCGCTCCCTGAAATTGTTAGGAGTATGAGCATATTTAATGATCCTCCATATATAGGTGTTAGAATTTGTCAGGCAAATAGTAAACCCGCACCAGAAAAAACAAACAAAAAAACGCTATGAATTATATAAATATATTTTAATTACAAGGCCAACAATATATAAAAATTCACCAACAATATGCATTCATAGTAACATTATCAACAATACTATTTGCAAGCAAAATTACAAAAGATACATAATATAGAAAACTTAACAACACACAAATTTATAGCAAAATTACCAGCAATACATTTTATCTATAGTTGATGGCACTTTATTGACAGTCATATTATTGTGTTCAAAATTTTAAAACTTGTATAAACCTATGAGATTCTTCTTCTTCTTCTTCTTCTTCTTCTTTGCCTTGTCCCTTCATGACGTAGGCGATCATGGCTTTCCACGTTTCCATATCCCTGGTGGCTCTGAGCACGCCGTCTCCTGTTACACCATGCAATCCGTGTTCCGTCATCCACCTGATCAGGTCCTTCAAATATGTTATCCGCTGCTTTCCCCTGTCTCTTTTTCCCTCTATCTGGCCTTTAGTATCAGATTCTCCAAGCCCTCCTCATTTCCAAGATCTCATCATTGCCCACATGCTCGATCCATGATATTCGCAGCATCCAACTTATATAAAAGACATTATCCATTTCTTAAGAATTCTACAACACTATACACCGTCCCCACAGATGGACATTGATACTTAACTTTCAGTAGCTGTCACCCCATCAAGATAAAAAAATTACAATCTTCAGTAAATGTTCACTCATGAAACATATTTTTGATGAGCTACATGCGTTTCAACAAGTTGATTGAAGAAAAGCACTGCATTAATGCTCTGATTGGTTTACAGAAAACTTTTCTAGATAATACCAATTGCAGACCACCAGACAGTCACCATAATGTTCTACTGATGCAAACATGACATTTTAAAAATGTTTAGGGGATCCATCACGATCAAGCAATTGACATGATCGTTTACGGTTATCATAAAGGATCCAATTTTAATTGCAAGTGATTATTCAGTCAAGCAAACGAATCATTGCTCTTACGCAGAAAGAGCAAAGAGCACACTGCAAAATGCCTAAGTTCCTAATGTTTATAAAGAACATGAAGCACTTATTTATCGAGATTTTTCACCGTGCTAATACTTTGCAAATGACGTGAGATCATTGCAGTGCTGACATCAAGTATCTGATACATTTCTCTGACAGTTTGACGTGGGTTTACTCAATAACTGCTTGCAATTGTTCTTTGTCAAGATTGCATGACTGTCCTCTACATTCTTCATCTTCAAGGCTCTCATCATCAGTATGAAATTTCTGGAACGATCTCCGTACTCTCGGATCACTTGTAGACTCAACTCCTCATGCTCTTTTGATATTGGCAAAGGTTTCTGCCTAAGTTTGTACTCATGCAAGTAAAGTAAAGTAAACGAAGATCACATTTTGTCATGTTCATAATTATGGGCTCCTACGCTTCAAGAATATCTATATCTAAAAAAAACTCTGAAAGAGCACACATTAATTATTATGTATATCAAAATTAACTTAATATATACAGTGAATACTATTTTTTAATAGCTGCTATTATGATTCTAATAACCTAATAGGATTAAGTTACCTTCTTAATAAGAATTACAAACACAAAACTATAAAAATCAATCATTAAAGCTTCCAAACAAAACAGAAATATTCTTCTAACCTATAAAACAAAAAAGAATCATTCGAGAATTCAAATGTTTTTTTAATTCCAGTATTTACAAGCTTTCGTACGTCTGAAAATTTCCGTATTTCAAACGAACAAATTATTAGAAAGATATTCAGCTAGAAATCTCTTAACGCTAGGCGTAATCGCCCCACAACCTACACTAACTCCTAGCATCAACTTCCATACATAATTCACAACCTCACCAAGGGAACATCACCTGCAATAAGCCCCGATGCCAAGGCTGTAAACATATAATCACCGACAGGCTTTTCACACCTCATGTCAGTCGAACAATATTTAAATCACCGGTTCTGACTTGTGTCATTTCAATTCTTATAAATCTTTACTTTTGCAAAAAAAGAGGGAAAAGTTTAGAGAAATAGGAACTGAATTCCGTCTTCGGTTCAATGAGCAATAAAAAACCATCAAAGGCAATAACAAAAATTTCTCTAGGGCTACACAAAGAATTATATCATACGATTAATAGACAATTGTTTCGTTTTATACATACATACATACATATAAATACATATATGTGTGGGTATGTGTGTGTGTTCTAAAAAGTATTCAAAGAACACCTTTCTATAAGAGAGGCACTATATATCAAACAATTTTCCTCTACCATCAATCTTAAATTATTTTTAACAATGGAAATTGAGTGTTGAAAGTACTTAAAAAAAATGCAGTCACTCACGTGATGTCCAGCCGCACGTGATACCTTTAAAGAACGCTCCTTACAAAAAACAAAAACAAAAAAACACTAAAACACAAAAAATTACGTTACAGTCAAACAGGACATAATAATAACACCGGAAAAATATCATCATTGAAAATGGCCTGTGAAGAAACTGAAAGCGTTTGGAAAGTTGAAAATGACAGACTATTTTTATGCTGCAAAAAAGTTGATTTGTTTAACAGCACATCAGCTGCCAACTTTTAATTTTCTTTGGAGATGTGAATTAATAAAGAACTATGTTATTTTGCTCTCATAATTAAACACATAATAGATGATACTCAGGTGCATATCTGTATGGACATAACTACTACAGGCGGTGATGTGTGCAGTGATTTTAAGTTATATTTTGCAATACAGTCAGTCAGTTAAGTGTCATACGTGAAACACACTTGGGCGATCATGTCTCGAAAGAGACATGACTGACTGGGCAGAAGATTATCCCGCAGTAGATTGCTATTGGTTTTTGAAGTAGACTGGTTGCCAGCCAAGGCTATAGAACCCAATCTGTCCTGTTATTTGACCCATAACTGCAAGGAAAGTACGGATTAATACCTTTCTCAAGGGTATTTGCGCGTAAGTGAATGCAATGATTTCAACTGGAATTCGAACTCGGCTCCCCGATTTCTCGTTCCGAGCCGATATCTAACGCACATTTTGAAATACAGTTTGATTCAATTATATTATATGGATTAATGTGATCATTTTATTTTTTGGCTGTCTATTTTGTTTAGCGGCATATCAACCCTTATGATTCATTTAATGGCAAAATCTAAATAATTTGAACACAAATTTTAGGCTTCAAGTAAATATATTTTGAAAGCAATTTCATGTCTTCAACTATAAGAAATATGTTGCTGGTATTTTTACAATTAAAATGTATTTTTATACTTTCATGGTTATTTTGTTTGCTGGGGATGGATTTCCCATAACTGCGACTTTAACTGTCATTATCTCCACGGATAATGGTGAACCTTGTTACATCGGCAATTAAGAGGTGGTTACAGGTTCTTCAAAACCTTTATTCTCCTGATCAGAATCATTGCTGTCCATTGAATAGTTTGTTGTGATACTCAGGACTCAATAAATAGTCTCTGTAATATACTAGCTGAACAAGGAGGAGAAAGAAAGTACGATATAGCTAAGATCTACGACGGAGAAGAAGTTGGGGAGAGCTATGATCACTCATTTCTAGCACATCCTTATCGTTTTTTTCCTGGATCAGTCAGTAAAGTGCCATACATAATACACGCATAGGCTATCATGTCTCGAAAGAGACATGACTGACTGGAAAGAACATTATCCCCCAGTAGGTTGCCATTACTTTCTGCGGTAGATTGGTTGCCAGCCAAGGCTATAGAACCCAATCTGTTCCGTTATTTAACCCATAACTGGAGGGAAAAGACGGATTAATACCTTTCCCAAGGGTATTTGCTCATAATTGAATGCAAGGAATTCAACTGAAATTCGAACTCGGCTCAACGATATCTCGTTCCGAGCCGATATCTACTGCACCACAAGGAGGTGAAAAAAAGCAAATTTAGTCATTCATGCCTTTATATCTGTCTTTTCTATAAATATTTTCACGTTTTCTTCTTTGACGAGATCCTTTCCCTGGTGTTCCGACCAAATTAATTTACTCGTACTACTAGATTGGCATCTAGGTCCCACCCTTTTACTCAAAAAATAGTCAAATATAACCATCAATTCTATTATTCTCGCACTTCCCGTCTGTGGAATTCTTTTCCGTGTACTTGCTTCCCTGATAGCTACAAACTCCTAAAGTTTAAATGCAACGCCAATTACCATCTTCTATCTCCCTAAATAACATCCCCACGCCCTAATTCCTTTTCATCTCTTATCTCTTTTCGGCATCCCCTGTAACCTGTTTCTTCTCGAATAAGTGGAAATCCTCCTGAGCTTGGGTTGAAATTATATTATAATGATTATAAAAAGATTATTACAGTAAAAAAAAACTTCTAAAATGACTCTTTCAGATATGACTAAAGAAAATACGACTGAAATATAACTATTGAATTTTTACAATTATTAAAAGCATATTTTGAAGTGGTCAAAAACTTATATATAAAAAAGTTAGAAAAGCAAATTTTCTCAACCTTTACGATATTTGAACACCGAGTGATGCCAATTTTTCAGTAATAAATATGAAACCCATTTTGCTTGCTCGTGAGTTTTTTCCAATTGGTTTACGGATTCACCGCTAATTTTCTGCAATTCGACTCTATAATTTTAACATCTCCGCCGAAACTCTGAAATTGTTAACATTTATTTTCCTAGGTAATAGCAGGTAGGTTCGCCTATCATATGGTTTACCCTGTTCTTTTGAACAGGAATAGAAGTTTATTCCTTGTTTCGTGCTGAAGACTGGGTTTCTGGTTTATTCTAAATTCTACTTCAAATCTGTAGTTCTAATGACTCTGCTGAAACTGTGAAATGTTGTATTTTTTTAAAATTTATTTTATTCAATAGATATGCATAGGTTCACCTATGGTCCCGTTCAAACCCCGCCACGGTCGTTGGTAAAAGAGAATTGTTTGGATTAGGTTTCTGGTTCTTTAAAAAATTCTTTCTGGTCTTTCACTTTCAGTAGCATCTTGCGTTTTGAATCAAATCGGTTAAAAAATATGGGCAATAGGACGGTTTCGATTTGAATGTTGTTGGAAATGCAAGTTTTTATTATGTCTCAGTTTTCTTTTTGGTTTTCTTTCTTTTTTTAAATCGTTTCACCCCAAGCAAGGCAGTAACGCCATTGACGCGCAAGGGGCTACATAAGATTAAAGGATTAGATAAGAGGAGAGTAAAGAGAAAGACGAACCAGTTACAGGAGGTGTCAGAGAATGGGCAAGAGAAGGATGGGAATGCAGGTGTGATGACAACTGCAAAAGTAGAGAGAAAGGTAAATCTATACAGGGTGATGCAGAAAGAATTGGAGTCAAGTGGATAAAAGATGAGTATTGACATTGCATTTATATTCCTGGAGGTTGTAGCCGTCAGGAAAGCAAGAATATGGAAGAGAGTTCCATAGGCGGAAAGTGCAAGAAAAGCAGCTGAGGGGGTAGAATTGTCGGTTGCATTTGGTTGATTTAATTGTGAATGGGTGGAACACAGAAGCCACAACCCGCCGGTGAGAAAGTGGCTGGAGTTGAGCCTCCAAGTCGGTACCTATCACATTACTGATTCTCCTTTGGAGCCTGTCAAGAACACTGAGATGAACAGCGGGGGCGCCTTACCATATATGACAGCAGTATTCCATAAACAACACCCATAAGCTATCGCCAAATTTTAGTTCATTGAATTTTCTCCTACGGATTAGCAACGAATTCAACAGATTTACAAAGTAAGAAAGAGGCGTAAAACAAGGATGTGTCTTTTCGCCGAATCTGTTCAACAGCGAGAATATTTTGAGGCCTCTAGATGCTATGCCAGGATTTGTAATCGGAGGCCACAATTTGAACAGCATATGGTATAGTGCTGATAGCAGACAAGGAAAGGAAACTACAAAATCTCCTACAGAAGGTAGCTGAAGAGAGTGACAAAAAAGGACCACAAATAAACTGTAAGAAAACTGTTTGCATGGTCATCAGCAAAAAGAGTAACCCAAAATGCCAAATACAGGTGGGGGATACTAGAATTGAGTAAGTAGAAAAACTTAAATATCTGGTAAGCGTTCTAACAGGAGATGAAAAGTGCGACACAGATATCCGCAGGCAAATTTTCTAGGCAAAGGACGCGTTCCAGAAGGTGAGTAAAGTATTAAGACACAGAAAACGTTCACTAAAAACAAGAAAAGAGTACTAGATTGCAATGTGATGTCAGTTCTTCAATATGGCAGTGAATGTTGGATAATATCATGAAAGATGGAGGAAAGACTTGAAGCAGCTGCAATGTGGTTCTACAAAAGGATGCTGCGGATATCATGGACCGAGCATGTGAGCAATGATGAGGTGTTGGAAAGAATGGCTACGGAAAGAAAATTAATATTGAGCATCAGGAATGGACAGATAAAGTTCCTTGGACATGCATTGAGAAGGGAGGGCTTTGAGAACTTGAGAATAAAAGTCCAGATAAAGGAAAAAACAGAGGAAAGTAAGGGATAATATATTTGAAGTGCTTGAGCAGGTGGGTGACAGAACGGGGGCTTGGAGACGTTACAGGGGAAAGCGTGCTAAGAGCCACCAGGGATAGGGAGAAGTGGAAGGCCATGATTGCCTACGTCTTGAATGGACAAGACACATAGAAGAAGAAGAAGAAGAAGAAGAAGAAGAAGAAGAAGAAGAAGAAGAAGAAGAAGAAACTAGGCCTGGATACGTGTTGTGTGGTTTAACAGAAGAATGCGTGCTAAGAGCCACCAGGGATAGGGAGACGTGTAATATCCGAGTGTCTTTTGAGCAATATTCGGACTGATTACGACTATTGTAATATAAACCTCTCCTGTCTGTGTTGTACGTTCTGTTTTCTCTGTCATTGTAACTATTGTTCTGTTCTGGATATTGTGCTGCATAATACTGCTGCACACTTTATCTGTGTATCGTGTTCACCTCGGCAATACAACAGGTTTTAGTTAATGTCCAATAGAAGCATGTATTAAACGTCTAAATAGTGTTAAAGAATATCCGCTTGAAATTTTCTGGTAGATTTGATTTTCAGATTTTATCTATTTTATTCAAGGCGGTTCAAGCTTTAGCTATGCAAATTTTCATATCCTTGGGCGAGATGCAAGTGGAAAAATCCATTCTTTCATAGCATGCGTATTACCTATGCAAAGATGTCAGTATTTTACTAAAAGTTAAAGTTTAAATTAAAATTCAAACACAATATAAATACTTTTATTATCGTAGACCAGCAGTATAGCCCGGCGTTGCTCGGGTGTAATGAAAGCTTTAAAACTATTCCATGGTCCTGGAGCTCAGACTCTTTGGACGTTGGCACGAAAGACTAAAAGGCAATAGTTGGTTCCAGTTAAAGCGAAACAGTTGACTGAATGAAAAATGAATGGATGTAAGTCATATGTTGATTTCCTGGTATCGACATCAAATAAGTTTTTTTCGTCGTAAACTGAATTTCGAAGGCTAAATAAGTCCTCTGAGTAAATGATATCATGGCTGACACTAAGAACTACAATTATATATACTTAGAGCCAAACCCGAAGCAAAAACTAAAATAAAAGGGCTGAAAAATATACAGACATACAGGCAGATAAACAGACACATACACAAACATCTTGCCTTTTATAGATATATAATCGATTTTCTGCACTATTGTACGAATTGCATCCTTGAAAATTCTGAATGTCGTTTCTTATGTTTTTTTCTACGAGTGTATCAAATTTGATTAAAATCGGACTAGTCCTTCTATAACCCGATTTTTTCGATTATTGATTTTCGATATTTATCGGGGGTACCTCGATACAAAACCTAGCCAAGAACACTGGTAGACGCTTATAGTACAACTGCGTAAATTTTTCAAGAAAATCGGTTTAGCCGTGTCGGAGTTTATAGGTAGCGGACACACACACACATAGACACACATGCACACACTCATAAACACACACAGACAAAGTTCCATTTATAAATAAGTTTAGATATAGTTATAGTATATAAAATCCAGTTCTATTCCTTTACCATTATATCTTTTCTGAAGAATATCATTTTACCGTATATAAAAGGAACTTATTTTTGTGCACATAAAACCATTTTCTATTTTGACCAATAAAATTCTGATTGTTTATTTTCTTTCTTTATGAGCTTAGCCCCCTTTAACCCTTTTTTTACACGAATTCACTCGAACAATTAGACTGGCAACAAGGTTTTGTCGTTTTACAGTCAAAACAACGAAATGCAGTTACTTATACATTATTAGCTTCTTTTCTCGCACTTCCCACCAATGAAACTCTCTTCTGTATACTTGCTTCCATTATAGCTACAACCCCTTCTATTTACTTGCTTCCTTGACAGCTACAATCTCCAAGAACTTAAATGTAAAGTCAATAGTCATCTCTTATCTCACTAACTTTCATCCTCACTCTCATGCTTCCATCCATTTCTGCAGTATTCTCACCCCTCTCCTACCCGCTTCCTGACACCTCCTTTATTCTGTCATTCCTTCTCATAACTTTCCTTTTATGTAATCCCCTGCACAACAGTGGCAGTATAATGCCTTGCTTGGGGTGATGCGATTATAAAAACATTACTTAAAAGTTTTAATGCAATGTCAGTTTTCATCTCTTATCCTCCTTGATTCCAATCCTTTTCATATCCTTTCCCCAACAACCCTTGTCTCTTGTTATTCGCAATTTTCTTTCTACTCCCACGTAACTCCCTAACAAATGAGTATTCACATACTTCTCTTAACTATTCTTTGTTACTCCCTGTAGCCGGTTCCTCTTTCTCTTCGCTATCCTCTTATGCAACCTTTCACCTCTCTTCTTATTTAGCCTTCTCCGCACTAGTGGCAGTACTGCCTTGCTTGGAATGAAACGATTATCATAAAAAGGTAAACAGAAGATCTATATCATTCCAAGACAATTTTTCATTGATAATTTTCTGCTGACAAATTTTTTGAGAGCATTAAGCTACCAAAAAAGAACAGATTATTTCTTCATTAAATCTCTTTTTGATTTAATCTTCTTTAGTTTTAAATCCTATTTGTTCGGAAATTTACAAAATAGTTTACCAAAATTAAACTTTCTGAAGTATTTGCTTACATCTATGATATGAGAATTTATCAATATTTACAATATTTTACATTAAAAATTAATGACCTTATTTTACTTATTATTATCACAACGTTTCTGCCATTGGTGGCTCTGGCACTTCTTCAGGTCTATCGATCTAGGTTAGTCTGCAAGATGTTTTAAAGTTAACACTTTATTTATATCCCCGAGGGTTGTTTTCGCTCGCCTGCCTGTACGAAATGATAGCTCCTGATATTCTTTTTTATTTGGTACTGCGCAGTTATTGCTCTCTCCAATTCAACTGAGTCTAAGTCCTGGTGATTGAACTCAGAACTATGATGCTACTAAATTCATATACTAAATCTTTAACCCACATGTTTTATATCCAATAATTGCTCCTTAAAGAAAGTAACAGTCGTAGGAGTTGTGAGTTATGATTATGATCTAGTGTTTTTTTTTTGTTTACAAAACAATTTAATATAATGTACAGTATCACTATAAAGATATATATTTAAAAAATGTATATACACATTCGTAGCCTAATTATCCGTAATTGGCAAAATATAACATGATCAAAATCTTTTGGATTTCGTAGCATAATTAGAGACAAAGGGTCCATTAATTAAATAAGAATTTCATCAAAAACCAAAAGAAAGTATTTACTTCATTATATAGAGGAATTCGTTGAAATATATTTTTACGAAATAATTTAGTTTTCATATTTATTATATATAATAATAAAGTTTTTCACTGTTTATGACTTGAAATATATAATCATAATAATCTATACAAAATTTATACTTTTTTAAAATGCTCGTTTTTATTTTATGTAAGAAATATTTCGCTGAATCTTTCGTTACGGTAAAATATTTCGAAAATAAGACACTGTTCAGTTGATAAATACATTACAAATATGACGGAAATAAAAAGATCAGAAATAGAAAGGATTTTAGGTTAAAGAAAAGGATAAATGAGAATAAATTCGAAAATGAATAGACCTTGTTTACTACTACTGACATCAAGTGTTTCGAAATGTTTTGGTGACGCAGTGTGTGTGAGTGTTTAGGCAAAGATTTAGGCAATAATCAAGTCACTGAAATTATCTTTCTACATTGATGTCAAGGTAGTTTTGCTTTCCGTTTGCTTATCAGAGAGAAAAAGCAGAATTTAATTTTTACGTACCTAAGGACGGTAACCACCACTCATAACGCTCATATATTGATTTTCATGTGTCAGTATAAGTATATATATATAAAAACTTCTGGCCATTCGTTGAATGTTAACCTGGATTGATAGACATTACGAATTCCAAGAAATACAAGGAAAAACGTTGTGATGATAATAAGAAAAAATGGCTCATAATTCTTAATGTAAATAATGCAAATATTGATAACTCCTCATTTTAATGTCTTGGCCTTATTTTTAGCACAAGATATCAATTACGACTTACTAGTGAGTTTTATCCTGTCTAGGTGCTCCATACCTGTGGCCATGTTTCTTGTCTAAGCTATACCAAGTAACTATATATTTATTTAATATATATATATATATATATATATATATATATATATATATATATATATATATATATATTGTGCATCGCTCATTCAGTAAAATGAATTAGAGAACTCTGGCTATTGGGCGCGTATAATGATAATATATGCGCTAAAAGTCTGCCTTCTTCTACCGAACGCCCATAGCCCAGAGGTAGAATCGCCAACTGACGCCAATTCGGTTGGGTTTCAATCCTGGGTTAAAAAGCAATCGGAGTCTAACAGTACTGATGAGCTGTGATACAGCGAAACAGATCTGTCTGTGGATGACAATATATATATATGTGCGTGTGTGTGTGTGTGTGTGTGTGTGTGTGTGTGCATGTTTCGCTGTTTTTCAACAGATGACATTCCCACAACTGCGTCCGTGTAGTTTTAGAGGGCAACCCATTTATAAGGAAGTCTGAAAATCATTGCATATCATTTCACCGAAATATAATCAACTTTGTTTTCTTACCGTTAAACATGTCGGATTTCATGCCAAAATGCATTAGCGGGGAATATCAGTGCACTACTCTATTCAAAAGTAATCTGCAGCTGAAGCACACAGAATTCTTATTTAGGCATACGGTAAGCATGCTTAGTCGGATACAACATGCAGAGATTGGTTTATTAGACGTTTAAACATAATGATTTTGAAGTTGAAGATAAAGAATCCTCCGGTGCACATAAAAGTTTGAAAACAAAGATTTGGAACAATTACTTTACAAAGACACATGTCAGGTGCAAACTAAATTTGCGGAATCGTTAGGAACAGATCACCCATCAGTCTCGAAGCGTTTAGAAAGCATTAAGAATGATTCAAAAGCGAAGTCATTGGGTGACATACGAGTTGATGCTGAGACTCGAATGGCGTTTAGACACATGTGAATAGCTACTTCAACAGCAGAAAAATTTTTTTGGCATCGTATTGTGACTGGCGATGAAAAGTGGATACACTTCAATAAGCATAAGCGTACAAGATCATGGGGTAAATCTAGCCATGCATCAACATCGATTATCCTTGGTGTGATCTTCTGCTCTGTTTTTGTGAGGATCAGCTGGGTGTAGTTTATTGTAAGCTGCTTAAACCGACATTATTACTGAAGATTGCTATCGACTACAGTTGATGCGTTTAAGCCGATCAGTGAAGAAAAAAGGCTGCAATACGAACAGACACATAAAATAATTTTGCAACATAACAACGCTTGTTCAGCTGTTGCAAAACGATTGAAAACCTACTTAGAAACTCTTAAATGGGAAGTCGTACCCCACCTACCGTATTCACCAGGCATTGTCCCGTAAGATTACTTGTTTTACTCGATGGCCTGGTTGAAAAGCACTCTTATTCTTATGAAGATACTAAAAAAGAGGCTGTCTCGTAATTAGTCTCAAAAGATGTATTGATTTTCAGCTGTGGAATTTAAATGCTGCCAGCATGATAGGGAAATGTAATCTCTAAGGATGGTTAATACTTTCAATGACATGTTTCTCACTAATAGTAAACAAAATATCACTTTTGATGAACATTCAGCGAGAACTTATTCAATGTCATAATAGATAAGTATTAAAGAGTTAATTTTCGTTTATGGTTTTTCGTATGTTTGTTTAAGCATTTATATGTGCCGTAAATTTAATTAAATCCGGACGTCTGTACATTTGGCTCCATGTCAAAAAACTTCTTGTTTATAGAATGTTATTTAAAATTATTTTAAAAGGCCAGTAAAAAAATGAAAATTCTGTTGTTCAAAATGAGGAAAGAAGTCTTCAAGAATTTAAAGGGTAACATTATATTAAAGACAAGATATTTAGATGGAAACAGTGATTAATCTATGAACCTGTTTGTAAATCTCTAATAAGTGATCGAGAGAAATAGTAATGTAAAACGTATTGCTCAGAGCTACAAACAATAAGAAACTATGGAGAGTCATATTCTTTTCATGTTCTGGAGATACTTGACATATCACTGTTCTGTAGAGAAGTTAAACAGTGTTGCGTTAATAGTAATTACGCTATAATGTGTTTTTTTATATTACGGGAGCAGACATAAAAATAGCAATATCCTTCTCTCTTTCTCTACATATATATATATATAATGGTTTCATCCGAAGCAAGGCAGTATTGCCACTGGTGCACAGGAAATTGCATAAGAGGCAATAGAAAAGTTACATAAGAGGAGATCGAAGAGAAAGAGGGACCGGTTTACAGAGGGGGTGTCAGAGAATGTGTAAGAGAAGGATAAGATTACTAGTGTGAGAGAGTTATGTAAGAGTAGAGTGTAAGCAGAGAAGAACAAGATACAGCGGGTGTTGTCAAAAGTATAAGAAAAGGATGTGAGTTGAGGAAATAAGAGATGGCAATTGACGTTGCATTTAAACTTTTGGAGACGGTATCTGTCAAAGAAGCAAGTACACGGAAGAGAGTTTCACAGGCGGCAAGTGTAAAAAAAGAAGCCGAACGGGTAGAAGGGGCGGCTGCATTTGGTTGTCTGGTACAGCTATAAGTCAGTTTGATTGTATTTTTATTGAAAATTGTCTTTAATATTGTATTAGAAATATATATTACTAATACAATATTTACACTCTCACACCCTGATTGAGCACTCTGGTAAAATAGTAGACTTTGATAAACAGTAGCAACTCTGGCGTGTACGCATCGCTCATTGAGTGAAATGAATTAGAGCACACTAGCTATTGGGCGCGTATAATGATATGCGCTAAAAAGTCTACCTGCTTCCACCGAACGCCAATAGCCCAGGGGTAGAGTCGCCGACTGACGCCATTTCGATCGGGTTTCAATCCTGGTTAAAAAGGCAATGGGTGTCTAACCGTACTGATGAGCTGTGATACGGCGAAACAGATCTGTCTGCGGATGACGGTATATATATATATATATATAGTTTACATAAGAGATAAGGTATTATGGTAAAGTTTTTATGTATTTTTTATGCGATATTGTAAGTTATTTGTTCCTTTCAAAACATAAATAAATTAAAAATTCCATCTGTTCTACTATAGATCAGTTCGATCTCAATTAAACACACATGGAGACATAACAAACACTATCTGTAACTTACTTAAAATTAACAGAAGTATTATTAATCGAAAAGAAAAATCTGTTACTTAATAATAACGACAAGGAACACGGCAACAATGTGCTTACCATGATCGGAATATAAAACATACAGATGACTCTACACACATACATAAACACATATTCATATTCATTTACAAGTGAAATAAAATTCACCGTTGATACTAGCTTAAAGTATATGGACATTTTTGATATCATTTATCTTTTAAAAGAAAAAAATTATATAATCACAAGAAAATATATATTCAAATTCAACCATAATACCTTGTCTGTCATTTTTAATGAAATTTACGTGAACTAGAGATTGCTGCCCAGTTAAAGCGAAACTGTTGACTGAAAGAAAAATGAATGGATGTAAGTGAAATTTTGATTTCCTGGTATCGATATCAAGATGTTTTTTTCGTCGTAAACTGAAGTTTGAAGGCTAAATAAGTCCTCTGAGTAAATGGTATCATGGCTGAGACTAAGAACTTCTCACACTCTGATTGAGCACTCTGGAAGAATGGTAGACTTTGAAAAACAGTAGCTACTCTGGCGTGTACGCATCGCTCATTCAGTAAAATGAATTAGAGCGCACTAGCTATTATGCGCATATAATGATAATATATGCGCTAAAAAGTCTGCCGAACGCCCATAGCCCAGAGGTAGGACCGGCTACTGACGCCAATTCGGTCGTGTTTCAATCCTTGGTTAAAAAGCAATCGGAGTCTAACCGTACTGATGAGTTCGACAATATATATATATATATATATATATATATATATATATATATAGATAGACAGATAGATAGATAGATAGATAGATAGATAGATAGATAGATAGATATATTAACGATTTTTTGCACTATTTTAAGAACTGCAACCTTGAAACTTCTGGATACCGTTTTTTATGTCCTTTTCTATGAGTGTATCAAATTTGATTAAAATCTCACCACTGCTTCTATAACCCGATTTTTTCGTCATCAGATTTGGGTTGAAGAGACGCATTATAAGTGGGTCAAATCCATTATTAACTCTTTGCCCGGTAAAAAGGGAGCCATTTATTACAGACCGTCAACTAATATAAAGGATAACAGCATGAAGAGCATCAGACTTCTTGAAATTGATCCTTGGACCGCTAAGGAAAGACGTGGGAATCATGTTTCGTCATGTGACTGTTCTCATCAAAGCAAAATAGTTTTAGAAATGTGGAATCTCACCACACTGAATCAATGTGATCGATTACAAAACATTCAGCATGAAATGATTATGTCAAATATTGATATCTTCGATGACGTGATCAAATAATAGAGATTTTGTCAGCGACTACCACAGGGTCATATATGCAGGTAGTGGAAAAGTGGGAGGGAAGCAGGACTAATTCTAGTCAAAGACATAAAGCAATGTGTTCTGTAATAGTGTCAGCTATTTGTTAGAATAATTATTTGGTTAAACTGAAAGAGAAGCCGTGTACATTGACAACACAAATTATGAAAGAAGAAATTGAAAAGCTTTACTGTACACTGGACAATGGCATGTGTCAATACATATCGAAGGAGATTGTAAACGTCATTGAGAGGATGAATGCCAACGTAAGGAAGGTGTTAGGTGGCGAAATAGTTGGAAAATTGGGACTAGGAATGTGGAGGAACATGTTTTCAAATGGTGGACAGGTATCAACCAAGTTGTCCCCAACGCACGATTTCAAGTACACCCAAAGCGATTATGAAAATGAAGAAGCCGAGAAGGAAAAGCAAAAAAAAGCGATCGGCTATCTTCTTTTATGTGTTACGTTTTTCAGGACGTAGGCGATCATGACCCTCTACATACTCTTAACTCTCTTAGCTCTTAATACATTTTGTCTTGGCATTTATCCTAAATCCTGCTTTGCGTCTGTCTGCTTAAGTCTACAAGTATGTCACGCTTTGTTTTTTCCCTGTCTCTCTTTCCTTCTATCCATCCTGTTAGTATAAGATTCTCCAAGCTCTTTTTCATCACATTATCAATCCAATTCCTTTTTTTCTCGCATGTTAGGTCCAGGGTATTCTCAGCATTCTTCCGTAGAACCACTATTCTCTTGCGTCGAGTCTTCCCTTCATCTTTGAGTAGATTTCCCAGCATTTGCTGCCATATTAGATGTTGTGGTACAGTGGATATCGGCTCGGAACGAAAAACCGGGGAGCCGAGTTCGAATTCCAGCTGAATCCATTGTATTCACTTACGCGCAAATACCCTTGGGAAAGGTATTAATCCGTCTCTTCCTTCCAGTTATGGGTTAAATAGCAGGACAGATTGGGTTCTATAGCCTTGGTCGGCAACCAGTCTACCGCAGAAAGCAATGGCAACCTACTGCGGGATAATCTTCTGCCCAGTCAGTCATGTCTCTTTCGAGACATGATCGCCCAAGCGTGTAACACGTATGGCACTTAATTGACTGACCTACCATTGACATTTTCGTCTCTTCTTTTTGCTGATGACCATGCTTTCAATTTTCTTGTAGTTTATGTCTATTTTTCTTGTCATTTTCCTCCTCGGCATTCTACAGGAGGATTTGTAGTTTCCTTCCCGTGTTTTTTATCTGATCGATTATATAATCTAAACTTATTTATAAATGGAACTTTGTCTGTGTGTGTGTATGTGTGTGTGTGTGTCTGTTACCTATAGAAATGGCTAAACCGATTTTCTTGAAAATTTACACAGTTGTGCTATAAGCGTCTGCGAGTGTTCTTAGCTAGGTTTTGGGTCAAGGTACCCCGATAAATATAAAATATCGATAGTCGAATAAATCGGGTTATAGAAAGAGTGGTCCGATTTTAATCAAATTTGATACACTCATAGACAAAGACATAAGAAACGATATTCAAATGTTTCAAGGTTGCAGTTCTTACAATAGTGCAAAAAATCGATGATATATATATATATATATATATATATATATATATATAAGGCAAGGTGTTTGTGTGTGTGTATATTTATCTGTCTGTATGTCCTTTATACAAATGCACAATTTTTACCCGATTCTCACCAAACTTCACACAAACTTTCTTTAGGCTGAGTCTGATCTCCAGAACCATGGGTTAGTTTTAAAGCTTTTATTACACCCGAGCAACGCCTGATTATACTGTTAGTGAAAAATAATAGAATGTAGTTTTACATTAATTTGCCGATAGTGATGTGTAACCTCAGAATAAAACATTTGAAATTAAAAAAGTTCTTAGCTTTTTAAAACAGAAATAGCCAAAAATGTTCTTGGCTTTTTTTAAACAGAAATAGCAAAAAAAAGTTCTTGGCTTTTTTAAACAGAAATAGCAATACAACACACTTCTGAACTACCATTCTAACAAAAAAAAGAAGTACAGAAAAAATCCAACACTACAGGTGAATAAAATATAATTTGCAGTCCGATACATCCAAGAGACGTAAGACCTTTCTCAACAATACCAGCGAAGAAGATTAAAACAGAATCTAGCATAATCTGTATCCATCTTACAGGCACAAATTCGACGTAGTCAAGACCAAGTACAGAAATTGAGCAGCTTAAAAGACCAGATGAGGCCAATTTTCTATCACCTCCACTGTGAAGGCAGTAACGAACAATCAATCTACACTAGCTAAATACCTCTGAGAAGTCAGTACTAACCAAGATCACAAATTTGCAACAAACATCAAGTACATACAAAACATCATATCTGTAATCGAAGAAACAGACTTGAACATCCCTCATACTCGGATAAATGGGCAAAGATGGAAAGTGAGATAGATAATAGACAAAGTCAAACCGCCTAAATCAAATATCACGAAACTGGAGAGGCTGACAATCAAATGCCTGCAGAGGAATGCCAATATCATTATACTTCCAGCTGAATAAGGCAATGTCACTGTAGCGATGGACAAAACAGAATATACGGGAAAGATTTCATTATAAATAATAGCAATAATAAAGACAGACTACACAATGAAAATGAAAAAAACTCTCGCAGATCATACTCAGGACAAAGCTAATATCCTACCTAAGATATACGGGCCGTTTTCACAACGTTACAGCAAACTACCTCACATATATACTCTTCCCAAAATTCACAAAGCAGGTATTCATCTTAGATGAATTGTTAGCAGTCAAAAGACTGTGTGCTACCCCCGAGTCACTTCCTTACGGTTATATTTGACCATTAATAGAAAAGTCAGCATCATACGTCCGACAGTAAGAAATTAAAAATAATGAAATTTTCTGTTCGAAATTCCAAACTGTATCATTGGAAAAAGTCCAAAGCGTGAAACGGCTGAATTAGCAGTGAATATAAGTCAATAAAGATCTGGACGGCAGACCGAAAAATGTAAGCACTTAAATAGTTAAAATATTTCATCTCCGATATATATATATATATATATATATATATATATATATATATATATATATATAAGAAAAATTTAGGCAGACACGTTATTTCATGGTAAATCGGAAATATAGCCCTATTTCAGGCAAACCATCATCAGCTTTCGTCTTTATTGTTCAATAAAAAATTAAGGCAGACACGTTATTTCATGGTAAATCGGAAATATATCCCTATTTCAGGCAAACCATTATCAGCTTTCGTCTTTATTGTACAATAAAGACGAAAGGTGATGATGTTTCGCCTGAAATAGGCCCATATTTCCGATTTACTATGAAATAACGTGTCTGCCTTAATGTTTCTTATATTTACTCCATATGTATTTATATACATATATATTTAGTGCTCTCTTAGAGAGTCATCTTACCACTGTATGTACAGGATACTCCTTTGGATTTTTCTATATCTACACAGCATGCTGCTATATATATATACATAATGGATACGTAATTTAATTTTTTCGTTTAAGTCAGCAAGAGTTGGATATTAGAGAAACTATTTCGGAAAAATATGAAATATATACTCAGCATATATATAGACTATTCTGTAGAGAAAGGGGATAGTAATTTATTTCTTATATTTAATTTTAGAGATATGTTCTTGATGCTCTTCAATCTGTTTCTTTTGATAAAGTACAAAAGCTCAACCAATCTTTGGATAAGCAACACAATCCCGAAACATGGAGAATGCTTTTCACATTAACTCTTAAATATTTTTTTTCATATATACAGGTGTTATTATTCATGAATTGATACTAAAGTCTAATTAGCTTCTCAAAGATTTAGAAGGTTACGATATTTCTTGGAGTATTTGCATTTAAATAAATCTGGAATAACAAACTAAACTGCTGTGTGTGTACATCTCGTGCTTCGCCAGGAGAAAAGAGGCGAACATTGGTTGAAAGAATACACAACTCTATTGTTCATAGAATCAGGTCTGGTGTATCACACTGTTAAATATATTAGATTTTGAAAACTAACATATTTTATTTCCATTTTTATTTTCTGTCTGAATTTCTGACATGAGGAGCTATCATTATTTATCCAATATACATTCAGACTATTGACTTCTTTCTTGTATTTTTAACTTTTAAGTTAAAAATTTACAAATTGTGTATATGTTGAAAGAAAAAGAAACATTACATTTGCACGTAAAGATAAATTTCACCACTCTTATGTGATTTGGAGTGCACGATCATGCAAGCTTGTTCTGCTGTTTAACTCTGGAACACTAACCATCAATTAAAGTTACACCACTGCTAACGATGGGTATATCATACCCGATTTTGAAAATATCAAAATATATTAAATATAAATATTTATTTGAAATATTTTACATGTAGTCACTTCAAAATTTGTACTTTTAGTCAACATTAATAGGAACTGAAACACATATTATCTAGGTAAGGAAATCAGGTACTGAAACGTTCATTAAATTGTAATTGTAAATGGCGTCATTTGCGCTGGGTACTAAATAACCAAAGTTAGTGTTCTCGGGTTAAGGTTTATTGTATTGTTAGCATCGGTATCGTTATAATGTGCTTTGTGGTGGGGCTCAAATGTAAAATCGGTGAGCCGAGTTCGAATCCCAGCTGGATCATTTGCATCCACTTAAGCGCAAATAGCCTTGCGAATGGTATACATGCATTACTTCTCCGTCCAGATATGGGTTAAATTGCAGGAGAGATTGGGATCTACAGCCTTGGTTGATAACCAGTCTATCGCAGATTGCAATGAAAACATAGTGCTGGAAAAGTTTCTGAAAAATTTCTGAAAGAGGCATCATTCCCCAATCTGATATCATGTATAGCACTGAACTGACTGATCATTATAATGACACTGTTATTAATGAATCGTTTAAAATACTATAATTCATAAACCCTTATTAACCATTTCTTCCCAAGCAAGGCAACAAATCCACTAAGACTCAAGAGATATTTTTCAGAAAAATTCTATGAGATAGATAGATAGATAGATAGATAGATAGAGAGAGAGAGAGAGAGAGAGAGAGAGAGAGAGAGAGAGAGAGAGAGAGAGCAATAAAAATCAAGAATTAAGAAGACAAAAAATAACAATTAAGATTGCACTTAGATTTTTGAAGATCAAAGTTGACTGGACGTAATAGGTCGGAAGAGAGTTCCACAAATAGATGTGCAACAGAACAAACCATTCAGGTTTATTCAAAAACTTTTTTAATCAGTTAGTCCCAAGCATACCAACGAAGCTGCTAAGAAGCAAGGGGTTACCGAGTATTATAGAATTTTCGAAAACATAATATTAAGAAGATATATATATATATATATATATATATATATATATATATATAAGAACAAGAATAAAGACAGAAGCTAACAATTGAGATGACAGTTAAATTTATATAGATTAAAGTCGACTGGAAGTAACAGGCTGGAAAATATTTCCAGAAGCGGGAAGTACGACAGAACAAACCATTAGCCTAGAATTTACGTTCACATCTACACGTAGCAACTGTAAAATAATACGACATTGACACCAATATAGTCTCTCAGTCAGTTAAGTGACAAATGTGACACGCACGTCGGTGATAATGTCACGGAATAAACATGACTGACTTAACACAAGATTATCCTGTAGTAGGCTGCCATTACTTTCTGTTGTAGACTGTTTGCCAGCCAAGGCTATAATGTCAAACCTGTTCTGTTATTTAACCCATAACTGGATGGAAGTAATGGATTAATACATTTCCCAAGTGTATTTGAGCGTAAGTGACTGCAAGAAATTCAACTGGAATTCGAACCCTCCTCCCCCGATTTCTCGTTCCGAGCAGATATCCACTGCACCATAATGCACAAATCTAGATCCTATAGAGGGAAAGTCATCATAACAATTGCCATGAAATATTTTATAGAAAAGACAGATAGATGTCACATTACGACAGCGGGAAAGTAACTGAAGCCGAAATGTCAGGTCACGGCAAATGATATTTGCAGATTTTCTTTGAATTTTATCAAGAATCTCTAAATATATAGTACGATCACCAGACCAGATTTAGCAGCAATATTCAAATCAAAGACGGAACCAACTTTACCAGCATTTGACACTGACTTAACTTCTTCTTCTTCTTCTTCTTCTTCTTCTTCTTCTTCTTCTTCTTCTTCTATGTGCCCTATCTTTCAGGACATATTCGTTCATGGATTTCCATGTCTGTATATCACTGATGGCTCTTAGCACACTTTCTCCTGTTACACCACAGAACCCTCATTCTGTTATTTACCTGATCAGACCCTTCAAATATGTTCTCGCTGTTTTCTCCCCTCTCTTTTTCCCTCTAGCTGGCCTATTAGCATCAGGTTCTCCAAGCCCTTCTTCCTCATTGCATGTCATTGGAACTTTAGTTGTCTCTTCCTGATGCTCAGTATTAATTTTCTTTTCGTTTCCATTCTTTCCAAAACCTCATGATTGCTCACATACTCGATCCATCATATTTGTAGCATCCTTCTGTCGAACCACATTTCAGTTGCTTCAAGCTTTTCCTTTATTTTGATGATATTGTCCAACATTCACTGCCATATTGAAGAACTGACATCTTTTATTTGTTTCTAGCAAAATTTTCCTGTTTCTTAATACTCTACTCAACTTCTGGAACGCGTCCTTTGCCATGCCAATTCGCTTTCGGATCTCTGTGTCGCACTTTCCGAAAAAGTGGCGAAAGCATTTCTGTGTGTTTTCAATAATTTTCTAAAAATGATGGAACATATGTTACAATGTCTAATCATGTGAAGCTAAGTTTAATTCCCTTGAGATGCTGAGGTATTTTTTTATTTAATGACAGTATCTGTAACAAATACTCGAACTCGATAATAGTCGTGATTTTAAATAATGATTTTAAACAATTTACCAACGCTTTTAAAATAAAGGATTTTCGAAAGCTAAACTGAGAATTGTAGGTTTGTATTTAAATACCTAGGACGTATTTTGAAACAGGATGGAAAGTGTGACACTGAAATCCAGACAAGCATTTGCATGGTGAAGCACGTATTTCGGAAGCTAGCAGAGTATTGACAGACAGATTATTTTTGCGTAAGTGAATGCAAGGAATTCGACTGGAATTCGAATTCGGATCCCCGATTTGTCGTTCCGAGTCGATATCAACTGCACCACAACGTACATCCTTTACCAACATGCCTAGAGCTTAACCAGCGTAATTTGTTTATAGTAAAACCAATAAGAGTTACCTCATTTGATGACGATTGCCTCCCTTGAATGAGGAACTCTCTTTCACTTAGATGCTATAGTGATCTTAACGCGTCTCCCTCTTCAAGCTCAATAAATTTTTGCTGATGACCATGCATTCAGTTTTATCGTAACGCTTTTACACATGGACACATTCTTCCATTGTTCTTTTTTTAAAACGATAGAATTATTTCCACTGCATTGTATAGTTCGGAAACTAACACATCATTTTTCTATATCACTCATGGCAAAATTGTAATTAAATCATTTAAACAAAGCTACTTTTTTTTGTCATTTTACCTTTCTTTTCTTTTCTGTTAGACTTAATAACGATACGCCAGACGACATCATAGAAGATCCCTTTCCTCCATAGCAATTTGCAATTATCAGTCTACATCAAGAGACAGTTTACTCAATTTAAAATCAGAATTAGACATCCCGTTGGTATGTGTATGGTCTACCTAGAGACTGTGCTTTCTGATATTTCATTTATAAAACTGAAATATTTGAAGTAAAAAGGCGTGAATCCAAAAAGTAATACAATATTAAGAAATATACTTTAATAACCGAGATTATTAAATTTAATGATCATTATTGACAGATAAAATCCGATTTAAAATATTTAAACTAAAAATATCGAATACTGAAATAAATGATAAAACATTTATTTGTCGCTTCAAGTGACTTTATTTTACTAAAAAGCGGAAATGTATCGAAAAGCGGATAGCTTTTGGAAAATCAATTTTAACTTTAAAAAAATTATCAATAAATACACAAACCAGACAAAATGCTTGCTAATAAAAGTGTTGTCTGAATAAACAACACAGCTAGCAAAAATCGCAAAATTTAAAATTATTACTTGTCAATCACGTCTATCGATTTTCCGTCGATGTACTGTGTCATTGTTTTTTTAATTGAACATTTCTGCATGAAAAAATATATATCTACTGACTTGAAATTCATTGCTATTTCCTTTCGTATTTTGTTTTTTTATTTCTTTTAATTATAAATTTATTTTCATTTTAATCATCCATATGGAGTTTAATCTTTACTTTTCACCATTTTTTTTATATTACATTAATTACAGTGAATTCGTGACCTTGATTTCAGATTTGATTGAGTCAGAATTAAAAATGACAGTTTTCAGTGTTCAGCAAAGACGAAAGAAAAAATATATACTAAGAATTTGATTTATTAATCGCGCCATTTGCGAAATTGACGAATAAGTAGCAAAAACGAAAAGAAATATGAAATCACTTGTAATGATTTTTAATTCCGAAAATGTCAAAATAATTTCAATTTAAATCAAATGTGATTTTAAACTGAAAGTTCTTATAAAAATTGTAACGATTAATTTATCAATTTTTGACTACTAAAAATGATTTCACTCCTAGCAGTTACCAATTCTAATATCAAATCTGCTTATTCCTCGTCTGTAATGGTAATGAGAGTCATTATATCAGCCGCTTCTTTATAAAGAAACATTCGCCATTCAGTTACCGAGCAACCAGTGCTCCGCTCTGTCGAAGTTTTTAAAATCTTTTTTTTTATTAAAATATTTTTTCAGAAATACACGTACCTTAAGCCCAGTAACTATTATAAATCTTTCACGTATAGATATGATTTCTTTTCTATTTTTTTTTTATTTCGGTGTAGTTTATAATGTCAACCTCTTGGTTATGTCATTATTTCTGCTTCGCCTTACTGTAATATAACAATCTGGCCCCACCCGAGAAGAAGGCTGTTGCAAGCGGGGTTGTTTTCCGGTCGTTGAAAGGAACGGATGTTTGTTTGACCTTCCGGCAGTAGCGGAAATGGCTACAAGAGGCAGACAGAACAGGTGTCTCTGAGAATTACGTGGACGTGCGTGGGCGAGGCAAAATCCGGAAGTACCGGTTTGGAGATTATAAAAAGACCTCGGCGCACGGATTTCAGAGAGAGACGCAGACAGAGACAGACGAGAGAGCCAGACCAGACCAGAGGAGCAACAGATACGACGACCCCCCCCCCGTCAACCCTTAGAAGCGCGCTCTCTTAATTCTCTGTCCCCTATGCTACACGGTTCACCGTCATTAATAAAAATATAAGGCATATATTTTTATATATATGCGTGTTTGTTGTTATTGATATACAACATTACATTTCATATCTATTTTATTTAGTGAAATTGTTGTACATCCTCAGTAATATGGTTTCTGTTATTTTGTACGGTTCCTTTTTTGTGGTTGTGTTGTGCCAGTTCAAACAGAGAACGGAACTTGCAATACGGAAAGCCGAAGATGTATTAGCATGATGCATTTTAGAAGCTGAATAGTGTATTAAGAGACAGGAAGATTTCACCGAAAACAAAGAAAGGGGTATTAGAGTGTTATGTGAGGTCTGTCCTTTAATATGGCAGCGAATGCTGGACAATTCCATGAAAGATGAAGGATAGATTTGAAACAATCATATGTTTGTATGAACTATCAGTTGTAGACATCCTCTTATACTGGTAGATAGTTAATATGGCTTACACTGAATAAAGCCTATAGGATTTATCAAGGACCTTCTTTCTTTAAACCTAGTGTTCTGGCGCTATACAATATGAAAAAAAAAACTATTACGTAAGAGAAACCAGACCTCTAGAAGACTTTCATTGATAGCAATATCTAAAATGTGTATAACATGTAACAAGAAGGGGATATGTATAATCAACATGATGTTTCACACTGCATAAAAATAGGGTTAGGGTAGAAGCATTCATTAATACTGATGAGTCCGATAAGAGTTGATGGAGTAGGAAAATATAACTTAATAAAAATCGTCTTAAGAAAAAGATTTTATAAAAAGTCGTTAGTAACGTTCAGTAAAAGGACACGCCGTGTCACTTACATAGTAACAAATCACTTACATTCCATCGGTGAAAAGTAAGTTTTACTTGAACATCTTTTTCCCGTGACCCAATGCTCTGTGGAACCGACTTTCAAGACGATGCTTCCCCGATCACGACAATCTTAACCTGTTCAAAGCTAGGGTTATCTTCCACTCCGCTACGCATAAAATGCTTCCTTACATCGAGTGACCACAGTGCCTTGTAAAGGCTGAACCTAACTTTAAAAAAATATTCAGAAAGTTTGATTGTCAATTAAAGATGACTGTATTCTTATAAGGATGTGCGCTGTGGTACAGTGGATATCGGCTCGAAACGAGAAGCCGGGGAGCCAAGTTCGAATTCCAGTTGAATCTATTGTATTCACTTACGCGCAAATACCCTCTTCCTTCCAGTTATGGGTTAAATAGCAGGACAGATTGGGTTCTATAGCCTTGGTCGGCAACCAGTCTACCGCAGAAAGCAATGGCAACCTACTGCGGGATAATCTTCTGCCCAGTCAGTCATGTCTCTTTCGAGACATGATCGCTCAAGCGTGTATCACGTATGGCACTTAACTGACTGATATTCTTATAAGAAAACTATTATCATTACATTTACCATTCAGGTTTAGCAAATTAATCTTTTTGTTTTATAATTAAGTTATGGCTCCAAATTCAAGTCATATTTGAGGTAACTATCTTTTTATTCTGCGTGAATTTTTTTTTTGATTGAAGGTTATTCAACATTTAAATGGAAGGTTATTCGACTTTTCCTTTAGATTAAACGATACTTAAGCCTAGATTCTATTTAGTTCACCTAAAAAATGAAACAGTTTTTAATGCATCTTACAACTTCATACCAAAAATAGATTATCCGATGGAACATCAAAGAAGGCAGCATATCCAAGGTATTCTATGGAGATGATCGAATAATGCAACAGCATAACAAACAATAAATGAACGATTTACAGTGCTACATCGAAAAACTATAAGTTGAAAAAAATATGTAGATCCAAAATCAATATCAAAAATTCATCTGTAATAGAAGCGGCGTTCTGAAAAAGAAATCAAACTCACATAAATAGACAGGCACATATATACACGTAAATACAAAGTGATAAGCATACATGCAATGACATGAAGTAAATCATCGACTCTAGTTCAGTTAGCCCTACACATATATTTATATACGTAAATACAAATTTATCATATAATGGCTTATGACCATACCAAACTGAGACACTGGTTTTAGTATTTACTGGTTCAGTAAATAAATCTTTGACTGATTAAGAATACCAAGTGCAGTAAGTTTAAATGTGCGGGTGGTGTAATGGTTAACAGCTCAGAAATGGAAATCAGTGAGCCGAATTCAAAATGCATTTGATTTCGTTGTATTTCATGACTTTTATCCTTAAATCATAATTATCTACAAAAATACAATCTAAAAATATTTTCTGGTTTTAAATAACCTATAAAGCTTTCGTTATATTCGCTCACGCGCAAATACCTTATAAATTCACCTCTTTCCATACCTTATGGGTGAATTAGTTGGAATTTTATGAATAAAATCATTAATATTTCTAAAGATTTCGGGTTTTAAATAACCAGCAAATAGTTGATAAACCTTAAAAAACACACCTCTGAAAAAAGTATCAATCTTATGAAATAAATCCTGGAATAAAATCAAACAAAATTTTATATAAATGTGAAGATATTTCAGCAATAATATCTACGTCATTTAAAATTTAGATATAAACATGATTTTACTATAGTCACTTAGTTAACAGACCTGTGTGTTTGAGAAAAAAGTCTGATTATATTTGTTGGTGGAAATTATTGTCGGCGACAATTTGAGTCGTCAAAATTTACTTTTCATTTTTTCAAAGAAATGTTTTCACCTAAATTTGTTTGCTGTTACGGTTGTTTGTTAAGAAAACAAAATAAAAAAATCTTTAGCTGTTTAGAGTGGCTCATTACATACACTACGAGGAAATGCAGACATTTGTAATTTTAACCTCAAATTTTGAAGAAGCGTATATTTAGATATTTAGCCGCTGGTCATATCTTTTCTAATGTGAGAATTCAAATAGTTGCTCTGTAAACATGACATATATTTGATTATTTTGCTCATCTGAGCGATACAATCTTACCTAGTATATTTACAATAATATTGTATTTACAATTATATTATATTTACATCAAATTTTTTCGTTAGGTAAACAAGCTTTAGCCCGCCTGGTTGGTATGCTAAGATAATTGCCTTTCTGAAGTAGGCGCTTTTGGTGAAGTTCGAGTCTAACTAAAATCTGAAAATATCTGAAAACTGATTTTCAAAATTAGCAAGATTCATTTAGATTGAGTAATGCTGGATTCTTTATCTCACCTCCATAATGTCTTTTCGATAAATATTTTCACAGTAATTCATTGAAAAATTTCATCAAATATGAAGAAAGGATATAATGCAACTGAAATATGGTCCTACAGAAAGATGTTGAAGATGCATTGAACCGGGCTGTGAGCAACGACGAGGTTTTAGAGTGGATTGAAACAAAAAATAAATTTATATCAGGAAGAGACAGCCGAAGTTCCTAAGACATGTAATGAGGTACGGGAATTTTGGGAATTTGATAATCGCAGGACAGATAGAGGGTAAGTTAGTCAGGGGAAAGCGACGCATGACGTACTCGATGGGATTGAGCAAGTGGATGGCAGAGCGGAGTCTTGGAGAAATACCAAGAGGAAAAATACTAAGACCTATGACGGGCAATTGGAAGTCCATAGAAAAATATTGTTGAAATATTGCTTTCTATGTGAGTTGCCTCTTTTTTCATAGTTGTTCATTCTTATTGGAGTTTTTGAATTGTTTCCAATACAACGAAAACGATTTGGTCACATTCGTGCCAGGTGCTATTAAGGAAAGACTTGTTGTTTGTTTATGAGTAAATGAAAGCTTTTCAAATATAATCTGAACTATGTCTCACAAAACAGTTAAGCAATATTTTCGAGTATTCAGTTGTTATACAAATGTTGTGTTCAATGTTTGAGTAGATATCCCATTTTTTTAATTAAGCAACAGTTTTGGGAGAAAGATATATAACAAAGTGGGAAAAAGTTAAGCAACGCCGAGGATAGTCAATACCAAGATTGGTGACCGCATGCGAATACCAAAATAATTTAGGATTCACAGTGTAATAGCTAATAGTTAATGACTTGGAACTGTTAATTGGAGAGCCGAGTTCCATTTTCAATTCGGTTCTTTATTTTCACTTACGGGTAACTACTTTTGGGAAAGGCATGAATCCACCTCTTCTCTTCCAGGTATGGGTTAATTAGTAAAACTTGCATCAGTTAAGAAACCCAACCCGAATTGAAATTCATGTCACGGATTTTTAGTTCCGATATTATAATTTTTTATAGGTACCTCCACAAAATCGCTGAAAAAACAGCATAGTATGAAGTAAAAAGGCCCCAAACTAAATAAAAACAAAGTTTTATCGGCAAAATGTTTATATTATCATTAAGATGAAAGATCAAAGTATTTTTTAATTATTTTTACATTTTTAAATTATTTCTAACACGTTCGACATTTTTGTAGAAAGTCTTTTTTTTCTTAGATCAGTGCGGGACCTAAATTTATGCAACGTTTATTAAGTAAAAGAAAAAACTTAATATTACACAATGCACTTTTTTGACCATGAAAGCCACATTAATTAGGAAATTCTTGAAAAAGTCAAATAATGGTCGGATTTTGATGAAAATTTAAGGACTTATTCATAATTTACTGAAATCAAATTTTGAAAAATTACTTTTTATAAAATATTGGTAAAAATATTGTTTTTTACGTATGCTAACCCCACTACCAATTAATTTCCAGAAATGATTAAACATTCTACAACGGGTAGCAATAAGCCTAATATAATTAAATTCAGGAGTTATTGCGAAATGCTAATCAACATTTTTTTTCTCCAATTTCTAAAAAATAGGTCAAAATTGTGAAAAATGCAATAACTGTGCCAATTTTTATGTGGATAAACTTCTGATTGCTTTTATGAATAATATAAATTAAGCCTATCATATGTTGAAAAGAAAATAAATCAATGAATAATTCATTTTTACAAGAATTATTTTTATTTATTTTCATTTTTTAATTATAAATATAAGTTATATATTAGAGGTTTCAAAATTATTGTTAAATTTCTTCCTCTATTAAGCCGGCTAGGGTATGTAATTAATGCATAAAGATTACAATTACTAATCGAAAATTTAAAAGCTTCACACAAATGATTGACCCCATCAATCTTTAAAATAATTAAAACATTTTAATTGCGTGCATTTTGAAAGCCCGTATCTTTATTTGTACGGGTGGCCGTACAGGACATTTATCATTAAAAGGTCACGTGATTCAAGCGTTGTCTTCCCTTACATAAAAAATTAAATTCGTATATGTTTGTTGCTTGTGGCCTCCCTACTTAACCTTCTTGACAGCTTCCAGTTATCATTACAGCTGTCATCGCCTGAGATAAACTCTCACACTTAGGACTACCGTAACTGATAAAAACTTTTACAGAATATTTCAGACAGTAAGCAAGTACAATTGTTTGAAATCAGATAAAGGTCAGTTTTAATTAAAGAAATTAACTTCAATATCGTGTCAGCGACGTATATTTTATTTTTGCCAGGTTTTTAAAATAGAAATGTGGATAATGTTTTGATCCATCATAAAAATAGCGGTACGTTTAAATCTTTTTTAATCTGAAAAATTTTAGATTCCAATCAATATAATTTCGCTTTATAATACGCCAGTGTATTTTTTTTACTGGAATTACTAAATTTAATCTCTTGATATTCAATTAAAGTTCATTTTAACGCTAAAATATGACTTATTTATTTTAAAAATTTCATTTTAAAATCAGGTATAGAAAATTTATACTGAAAACTGGAGGTACCTAATTTTTTACTATTTTTTTAAATTAAAAAAAAAAGAAGAAGACACACTTTCTCTAAGCTTTCGGATTTGTATATCTGAAGCTGTCTATTTCTGCTCAACTCATATAGACAGATTCTGGTATCTGACCTCTCAGAATTGCGACATACATCTTGGAACGCTTCTGTTTACTCATTAATCCTGGCTTTCATTATTTCTGGAAGGAGTTCGATGTACACTGATTGACATTAGTCATACTAAATTAAGCTTAGTAACTTATTTGATTTCTGTTTCAACACAAAGAAAGCATCATAGTGAGGTAGAATAGAAATGCAACTATCTATCTATCTATCTATCTATCTATCTATCTATCTATCTATCGTAAGGATAAAATATTTAAAATTTAACCATGCAGAAAAAAGACAACACATAATTTAACTGAAATACCCCGAGATAATTTCCCCATTTTCCTATTGGAATTTACTGATGAATCTCAAATCTTAAGTTAATGGTGTTTTAACTTAGATTTGGCATCAAGCGAAAAATATGGGGCGCCTGTGAGGACGTAACTCATTACTCAGTCGTAACTGATCTAGCATGATAAACTTACACCACGTCGAAATGCCCCAACAATTTCTTAAGAGTATCTTAGATGTGATTCAAGGTATAATGTGTGGTGCACCAAGTGAGGATACTTAAGTTCATGATTAAATAATCTGAGCAGGAGTTCTAAAACAATAAATTATCCATAAAAAATCCTACATAGCATCGTTAAATATTTGAGCTTAACAACTTTAACAAAAGTTTGCAAAATGAATCATGTGATTGTTAGTCGCTGAAGAAATGATGGGGAGACAAAGGAAAAGATTTGAGCTTGACAACTTTTTCTTGACACAGAAAAGACATCAAAGTGTTATCCCGTCTTTGTTTGTTTGTTTGTTTGTTTCTTTCTTTCTTTCTTCTAATATCTCGCTGAAAGCAACGTCTTTGATATATCTTTTCAGTCTTTCCACGAGATCAAAACAGAATAGTCTAATATTTAAAGAGTATTGTCCATAGAGAGGGAACAAGCAGCATTATGATTAGATATTAGACTTTCCTGTTTTCATATATAACTGAAATATTGTCACTATAATGCACGGATTGTTTTAACCAGTTAGTCAGTTAAGTGCCATACGTGATACACGCTTGGGCGATCATGTCTGTTTAGAGATATGAGTGATTGGGCAGAAGATTATCTCGCATTAGGTTGCCATTACTTTCTGCAGTAGACTGGTTGCCAGCCAAGGCTATAGAACCCAATCTGTCCTGTTATTTAACCCATAAATGGAGGAAAGAGACGGATTAATACCTTTACCAACGGTATTTGCGCGTAAGTGAATGCAAGGAATTCAACTGGAATTCGAACTCAGCTCCCCGATTTTTTGTTCCGAGTCGATATCCACTGTACCACAACGCTCATCTTCATCCTTGTTTCAATTCACCCTAAATAAGGTCAGAATGCCACGAAGACACAAGGGGATACTGAAAGTTAAAGCGAATACGAGGTCTTTAGAAGGAACCATAAACCCAATCCTAAAAAGGAGACAAGGAATAAAACTCAATTATAGGTTAAAAGTCAGTAGAGGAGTGTGAACTGGATGATAGGTGAACTTCTGTATTTTAATCAGATAGTGATCTAATATTAATGAAGGCACGGTAAAAAACGGATAGCGTAATGCTTTGAGGAATCGATGAACTGAGTCTGAATTCCAATCGAATGTATTACATTCACTTACTTACGGAGTAGAAAAGATGCAGCCGTACTTATAAGAAGATATGAATCCGTCTTTTTACCCTCCCAGCTTTGGGTATAATAGCAGGACTGACTGATTTTTCTTTCTTTTTTTTTTTGAGTATTATGCAGCAACTGATCTAGGCAAATAAAAAACGCTGAATTTAAAACCAGTCTGGAGAAGGTTGATCTCTGGATTGCCATGTGATTGCAGTGAATGCTGAAAATTTCCTCAAAGATGAGGGATAGACTTGAAACCACTAAAAGGTGGTTCTACAGAAGGATGCTGAGGATACCATGGATTGAACATATGAGCAACGTTGAGGTTTTGGATAGGATGGAAACAAAATCTAATAGTTATCATCAATAAAAGATGTAATGAAAAAGAGGGCTTGGAAAATATGATACTCACAGTTCAGAGTGAAAGAAAGAAAAACAGGGAAAAGAAATGCGATGATTTCATGGGCTTGAGAAAACAGATGACAGAGAGGTGAAAGATACATAACTTTTACTGCAGCTGCAGTAATGTGAGTCCTCTACGACTCTGGGGAGTCGTAGTGACTGCTCATCGTGATCCTATATTGTTGGCTCTTGTACCTCTTGCTACATTTCCGTTGAAATTGGAAAAATTCTGACAAGATAAAACATAACCTATGATCTCGTTCTGTTTGTCGATATCAGAGGTGGTTTTAAATTACTAAACTCTTTGTAGTTAATTTGCTTTTTTAATGAGTATCTCCCAGTCAGATCCAGGTTATAATAAAATTTATCAAAGCTATTAAGAAAATTAAATAGGTACTAAACTCACATCCCTTTGATAACTAGATCCGCTGTAATCGACGGATATCGTTGGTGGAAACATTTAATGTTGCAACAACCAAGATAGTTACAGTATTGCGAAGGGAGCATTAAATCAGTCTTAATAACATTAAACCTCATCAACATGAGACAGACTTTTGAAAATCTTTTAGACGTATGAAACCAAATCCTCCTAGGTATGAAAATAAACTTCATCCGGCAGCAAAGCGTCTGATCTGAATATTTTGAGGAGCGTAGAAGCACCTTTTAATTGCTGATGTTACAAGTTTCCCGCTGACCCCGGTGTGGAAGCACCTCTTAGGGTCCCAGCTATTTGCGAATAGTGAACTTCAAAACTGAGGTCAAAACACTATAAAAGTATAATAATATATTTTTGTAGTAAAAGATTCCAGCAATAGATATTAATAGTAGTTTTTTTGAAATCCTAGCAATAGATGTTAATAATAATAAAAAATACAAGCAATAATTTTAATAGTAAAATGATAAAAAAATATAGGAACTAGATATTTTAACTGTAAAAAAATTCCAGCAATAGATTTTAATATTAACAATAAGTTCTAGCAGCATATTTTAATAACAAAAACATTCTAACAGTATTTAATAGTAAAAAAAAATACCAGGAAAAGATTTAAATAGTAAAATAATAACAGGAATAGATTGTAATAGTAAAAAAATAAACAAAATTCTGCGATAGATTTTAATAATAAAAAATACCAGGAATAGATGTTAATATTAAAAAAGTAAATTCCAGCAATAGATTTGAATAGTAAAGAATTAAAAAAATACCAGGAAAAGATTTAAATAGTAAAATAATAACAGGAATAGATTTTAATAGTAAAAAAATAAACAAAATTCTGCAATAGATTTTAATAATAAAAAATACCAGGAATAGATGTTAATATTAAAAAAGTAAATTCCAGCAATAGATTTGAATAGTAAAGAATTTAAAAAATACCAGGAATAGATTTTAATAGTCAAAAAAAATAAGAAATACCAGGAATATATTTAATAACAAAAAAATTAAAAATAAGATAACAGAAATAGATTTTAAAAATAAAAAACAAATACCAGTAATAGATTATAATATTAAAAATAGATTCTATGAACATATTTTCATAGCAGAAAGAAAATTCCAGAAACAGAGTTTCCTAGTAAAAAAAAAATATCCATCAATCAATTTCTAAAAAATAAATGCAAGTAATATTTTTTAATAAGAAAATAAATTCAAGCAATAGATATCCATTGGAAAAAAATTAAATCATCCTAGCAATAGTTGTTAATAATAATAAAACAATTCTAACAATATTAATAGGAAAAAAAAACATCAAAGCTATAAAGGAAATTAAATTTGGCATTAAGTGACCCATAAAGACTTCATATACCACTAAACAAACCAAACCAAATAACAGCTAAATGGTGACATTATATTTCTGTGCGATCAGTAGGTGGCCGGACTAGGCTTATATTGTTATCGTAACATCAATCAGCAATAAGAACGAGTGAGATATCAAAGCAAAAGCAAAACAAAACAAAACAAAAAAAACAAATAGTACTCTCGTCTATACGATTGAACATAGTCGAAGAGTTTAGCTGAATAAGTGAGTAGAAACGTAGATGTTATTTAAATTTCATTGATAACCGAACTTTACCTTGTGACATCAATAGAAAAAAAACTTTTTCAAAAATTAATGAATCGTCTAACCGTATGCATAATTTAAAGAAGTCAGAAGTAGCCCTATAGTAAGATTCAGAAATATTGCAAGATAAACCAGATATCGTCTTGAAAAGAAAAACATTATTTCTAACTTTTTAAAAACTTTTTGTTCATTGATGGTGACCAAATAGTTTTTTTAACATAAGAAATAATTAAAAACATTAGTGAGAAGAACCTTTACAGTATAGGTAATGATCTTTAGTGAACAAAACAAGATCTAGATATAAAATTCAAATGCTAAGTACTGACTCATTGATTTTGTTAGAATTTAAAAAGACTCGAATTTACAAACTTTGCTTAGCACACACGCGCAAAAAGGAATCCAAAACTCGTGAAATTTCACACCTGGTTATGAAAAGTTTTTTTCGGTCAATAGAAAATTAGCAAACATCTAAAAACAAAATTCAAATAATCTTCAATTCTCAAAAACGCGAAGTTTGTTCGTTGTCACATGAAAAGGCCAAAACCACATCCGAGAGGGAATTCCCAAATGACCTTTTCAAGCTCCATAAACAGAATAAAAGACATGCAAGTTCGCTTGTCTTTAGAGAGAAGACGAGCGTATTAAGATGTCTCTTGACAAACGTCAAGCGATCGTTATTATCTCTATCTTTCTCTCTCATCTCTTTCCTTTTCACTCTTCACCCTCTTAGGACTGAGGGAATACTTCAAAGGCATTATTACCCAACGATAACGCTCATACATACATACATACATACATACTCTCTTGACTACGTACACATAAACTCATTCTTGCAAGAACTACTACGAACATTTTAACAACCTTTTATTAACCAAAATACATTAATGTTATTTGTAAATACCTTAGTTGATTCATATTTATATATATTTGTTGTTTCAATTTATAATTTTAGATTTTCTTGTTTTATAGTGGGCTATCTAACTAACAAAGCCAAATCAAACTAATCTGTTTCATCTGTTTCATACACTTCTCTATAACTGATAACACATTATAGTTTCATATACACTTCTAAGACAACATTCCTTACTCTATATATGCTTTCTTTTATGTAACGCGACTCTTCAGGATCTAGGCAATTGCTGCCCTACTGTAGCTCAATAAGTTTTTCTGTTATGTTATTTTTTCCAAATAATGTAAAGCCATCCTTTTACTCAAGCCCATCAAGTATGTTATCCTTAATAGATTCTTTAATTCCAACAGTTCAAATCTTCAGAGCTAGAAACAGCCAGACAATGTACATACAATGGATGCATAATCATACACTTGAATTGCTACGTTGTGGAACACACTGATGGGAGAATATTTCCTCGATCTTTACAATGTCTAGGACCAATCGTTATCCCTTCTACATATCTTCATGATATGCATCTCTTGCGCCTTCCCAACCACGGGGTAAATTACCCCAGTGGGGTAATGAGCCTATATTTTGGTGGCAATGGATGTTTGGTTTGGGAAGAGGCAATCAGCTTATAATTTTACACTGTACCAAATTATTAACCACATTTCAAGGAAGAATTCCCCTACCCCAATCTCTCTTAAAGTATCTTTCTTTCAAGCCTAGATGGTCTCTTGGAAAACTTGCGTAAGTACTTTCCAAACTTGAATAATTCCAACAATGAATGGGTAAAGAGTCTATATCGTGTGAGTGAAGATATCATTCTTGATGAGGAGTATCTAGCAAAAGAAGAATTTCTCACACTCAGGATGAACAATGCATGTAAGCTTTTGTTTGAGACAAAGTCTGGTCTAGACACTATTTGGATCTATCGTCTGCATGATATATCAACACTAGACCTCTAGAGCAGTACAAATTCTTATAGGATTTTCAGCCACTTATATATGTGAACAAGCTTTTTCTACTGTCCTTGGAAGAAGACCAAGAAACGTAGCAGACTCAACGTGGTAAACGACGCCCGAATAGCCCTTTCAGTCACAAAGCCAAGAATAAATAAACTGGCACAGGAAATACAAATATACGCCTTTAAAGACGTAGGAATACACAAATATTATTTTGAAGATATAGGAATACAATTATATGCCTTTGAAGACGTAGTAATACATATATATTCAACACGTACATTAAGAATCACTGCTAGGTTACGGCTACTATATCTCTGATTATGATAGATTGGCACTATTGTATTGAATAATTTCCATTAACTTTGTCTGCTTTTGATGTATGAAAATATCATTATTTCTTTTCCTATATTAAGGGTATTTGTTCATTGGAGTAATGGATAATAGTGAAATTGTATTTTGGGGTAATCGCAAGAAAAAGTTTGGGAAACTATGCTATACGCCTTTAAAAACAAATTTCCTTGAGTGATCTTTACTTGAGTAACTCTCGGTCCTTGTTTCAGTTGAAATACAAGAATAAACCAACAAAGAATATACATATGAATGTTTCTTATTCCTCTCTAGGCATATATATATATAACGGTCATGTCACGTTGGATACACCGGTTCCCGCTCGATCACCGAAGTTGAGCCTGGTCAGTACTTAGGTGGGTGACCACTTGGGAATACCAGGTGCTGTTAGCATTCACGGATGTGCGTTGGGGTGCGGTGGATGTCGGCTTGGAGGGGGAAATCGGTGAGCCGAGTTCCAATTTCAGTCGAGCACGCTGCATTCACTTGCGCACTGGTACCCTTGGGAAAAGGTATTAATCCGTTCGTTCCTTCCAATTATGGGTTAAATAATTGAGGTCTGCTGTTCGTGCGATCTGTGGCAGTCATCTGCACCAATTGTTTGTTATCAGCAGTTCCAAGAAGTGTGGATGGTACTACACAATGCCTTCACCACTATAAACAAATCTCTGTGTGGTTGTCTTGCTGGAAAAAGGTTGGACCCTCATACGTTATACTCTTTGTATTTAAGGTAGTATATATATATATATATATATATATATGTAATTGAATGGACCCTCATACGTTGAACGCGACGGGAGAATCCATTCCATTACATATATATATATATATATATATATATATATATATACTACCTTAAATACAAAGAGTTTATTAACAGTCTCAAGAGCTCTTTCGTCCAACATCTCATCAGGAGTAAATCGTTGGAATTATAAATCAAACGAAAGAAAAGCAACGAATATGAAGAGCTAAAAAGGTGGGGGAAACTAAAATAAATATACATGTGTGTATACACTGCTTATATACAACACGTTAAAATTTCACCTTCTCTGATTCCATGCTTAGGGAGTAGCGATCCGACTGACACCAAATCGGTCGAGTTTCGATCCCGGCCAGAAGCAAGTGGATGCGTCTAGCCACACTGATGAGCTGTGAGACAGCGAAACAGGCTTGTATGTGGATGACTAATATATATATATATA
Organism: Ascarosepion bandense; assembly: GCA_037127315.1. Taxonomy (NCBI): domain Eukaryota; kingdom Metazoa; phylum Mollusca; class Cephalopoda; order Sepiida; family Sepiidae; genus Ascarosepion; species Ascarosepion bandense. The sequence goes on along the minus strand of JBBBDQ010000703.1, from coordinate 303,822 downwards.
TATATATATATATATATATATATATATATTATAACGAAGGGAGGAAATATCGCGTGAAATAATTATCGAGGGACAGTTAAAATGAAATATCCCCCAATAAATGGAGATTCTTCCAAAAATCCATTATTATTGGAACCAGCTACATGAAAAATATTGAACTATTCTTTCCTGTACGACTTGACACCAGCTCTATTCCCTACTAGGTGTTGAGCAATAGACCATTCCATATTTGTAAAAGAAAGATAATATTATCTATTTTGCCAAATCGTATTTTCGAAGTTCATGTTGATTAACTCTTATTTCCAAATGTAAGGTTATACGCCCATATAACCAGCAGCGGACTGACAATTAAATTCATATTCCAAATTACTCAATTTGATGTAGGGCAATTCATCCTTACGAAAAGACGAAAAATACAACGCAGACCAACTGACGGAAAAGAACCAGAAACCGACTTGCTAGCCTTAACTAAGCTTTGGTCATAATAACCAATGAAAGAAACCTTCAAATAAACCGGATATTTAGAAGGCCTTAGGACTTTAAGAGAAAGAAATTCCGTAGACTTCTTATTAATAATATGATTAAGGGCTTCCAGACAGCCATTACTAAGGAAAATCCCCTTGATATTCTCAAATTCAGAGTTGGGCCTAGTAGGAGAAGACATTTTGAGCGCCCTGTACACCAAGGTTTTGATAAGATTAATTTTCCTTCATGTAGGTGCAAACGCACACCAATTCATATACAGGCCATTAAAGGTGGGTTTGTGATAAATACTTGTAAGGAACTCCCCTCAACTACGCTCAACAACAACGTCCAAAAAGGGCAAACATTTGTCCATCTTCATTTTCATAGTGAAGGACAACGCCTTGCGTAAAGAGTTAAGCCTATTGAAAAAAATTACGGATTCACTTTCATTTAAAAAATGGCAAAGACGTCATCAATGTACCTGAAATAAAGAGAGGTTTAAACACTTTGCCGAAGAGCAACGACTCGTAGTAGCCAACAAAAATATCAGCTAACACAGGACCAAGGAGATTACGCATCTGGACCTTATCCACTTGGTTATACCTGATCTTTTCAAAGCTAAACTCCACAGAACTAGTACAAAGTGTCATAAGTTCAACAAATACATCCATAGAAAAATGAGGTGGAAGTATAGGATATAGCACAATCACCTATACTTACTTATATCCACATAAACGTGTGTCCGCACCCCCACATATATACATGCAGTTACATATGCTGAGCTCTATTTTACTCAAATATTTTTGTTAAGCCCCCTATCAAATGAATTTTATGGTCTGTTCTTGTATTCTCCAAATCAGAGACTGCTTTGTTTTAATTGGTTCATTCTATGTAACAACGCCTCCCTGATTAAGGAGATTTAGCTAGTATTTTAACTTTTTAAAACCCTTCAACTTGAAATGGAATTAATCAGGGATAGTGTCGAAATAAAATTGCTACTTTAGTTGTGATATTATAATATACTAGCAGTGTAGACCGGTGTTGCTCGGGTGTAATGAAAACGTTTATATATATATATATATATATTATCGATTTTTTGCACTATTGTAAGAACTGCAACCTTGAAACTTCTGAATATCGTTTCTCATGTCGTTGAGTGTATAAAATTTGATTAAAATCGGACCACTCCTTCTATAACCTGACTTTTTTGATTATCGATTTTCGATATTTATCGGGGGTACCTCGACACAAAACCTAGCGAAGAACACTCGCAGACGCTTATAGTACAACTGTGTAAATTTTCAAGAAAATCAGTTCAGCCGTTTCGGAGTCTATAGGTAACGGATACACACACACAGACACACACACAGACAAAGTTCCCTTTATAAATAAGTTTAGATAGATTTATGTTATAAATTCCACACACACACACAAACACACACACACAATATATATATATATATATATATATACGTGTGTGTTTGGATTAATGTGAACGTTTGTCTCTTAACTGAACAGAGTCTTGCAAAAAGTGAAATGCACCGGCGTGATGTAGCTTCCCTGTGCCTCTTCTACAAGTACTTTCATGGCTTCTGCTCCGATGAACTTAGATCACTGGTGCCGCCTAAGCAGGAATTTACACGAGATACTAGATTAGCAACTAGGTCCCACCCTTATACAGTTAAACAAATAAGATGTAACCGTAAATTCTACTCCAACAGCTTCTTTTCTCGAGCTTCCCGCCTGTGGAACTCCCTTCCACAAGTCTGCTTTCCCGACAGTTACAATCTCCAGGTGTTTAAATGTAGGGTCAATAGACACCTCCTATCACACTAACCCCCAACTATTCTCACAACACTCTCACCTACCCAACCCTCATTCTCGGTATCCTCACCCGCCTATCACCCACCCTCTGTTATTTCCTATATTTAATCAGTCTTTCTCCACTCTACGTAGCCCCCTGCACAGTAGTGGCAGTGACATGCCTTGCTCGGGGTGAAACGCTTATAAAAAAAAAAAAAATGTTTGCCGGTTTAGTAATCGAAAGTAGTACAACTGAATATATCTTGCATTTCCATTTTTAATTAAGGATATTATATTCAGTATTCACAACTAAATTTCAGGAAGTCATCACAGCAAAGTTTTACTCATTCTCTGTATTTAAGGTCAATGCTAAAGAAGGCTTGGCTTGATATGTAATACTAATTCGAGTACTGTTGAGAAGTACATTTTGTTTTGTATGAGTTTCGATCTCTAAGCCAGTGGATATTAATTTCACTGTTTAATCAAAGGTTTGCCTACTGACACATATATACCAACATAAATTTTGTAGCATAAGAAATAACATCGAATTAAAAATCGCTTGAGTGATGCGCAGTATATTAATTTATTTACATCTCATATCTGAAGTGAAAATATTTAGAGAATTGGCACAGATACAGTTACATATTTTCGCAACCTTTAAATTTTGCTCTTTTTTCTTTGTTATTTTCTTTATGAATAAATTACCTCCATTTTTTAAAGAGGAATATACATTTGATGCAAAAGTAAGTATAAGAATCGAAACTTAAGCTATTGATTTGTTTTAAAATTTCGAGATAAAAGCAAAGTTTGAAAAACTTTAAAGTCTCTATCGTTTGTGTTACTTAGTGTAAGTGTATTTTATAGAAAAATACATTGTAGATTTTACACTGAAGGTTAAAATTATTTTGAAATATTTTTATATATTTTACCTGTCGTTAGTTTTAATTTAATTTAATATGTTTATATGGACTAAATTTAAACTACAAGAAAACTGAATGCAAGTTTATGAGTAAAAAGAGAAGCCCAAAATATCAACTATAAGCTGGGGATACTAAAATAAGCAGGTACATAAATTTAAATATCTGGGAAGTGTTCTAACAGAGGACGGAAAGTGGGACACTTAGGTCCGAAGGCGAATTATCATGGACAATGAAGCATTCCAGAAACAGAGTAGAGTATTGAGAGACGGGAAAATGTCGCTGTAAACGAAGAAGAGAGTATTGGATTGGCATGTGATGTCTATTCTTCAATATGGCAGTGAATGTTGCACAATTTCCTTAAAGATGAGGAAGAGACTTGAAGGGATCAAAATGTGGTTCTACAGAAGGACGCTGAGGATACCATGCATCGAACATGTGAACAACTATGAGGTTTTGGAGAGGATGGAAACGAAAAAGAAACTAATAGTTATCATCGGGGAAAGACATCTGAAGTTCTTGGAATATTTAATGAGGAAGGAGGGCTTGGAGAAACTGATACACACAGTTCAGATAGAGAGAGAGAGAGACATTCTTGATGGGCTTGAGCAAATAGGTGACAGAGAAGGGTTTCGGTGGTGTAACAGCCAAAAGAGTGTTAAGAGCTACGATGGATAGGGAGATGTGGAAGGCGATTCTGTACTAACCGACCGAACGAGAAGTGTAAACTGTCAGATGAAATTCATAAAACATGTTGAATCAATACTCCATGGAAAATAGCCTTTTAAGTTCCTCACCCCATATCCCGCTCTCCAGTATTGATGGGGATTTCCTTCCTAACCTTTAGTTTAAAGTAGTGTAGAACTTGTGTATGTTACTATTTTCTCTTCGACTTACATGTGATATCAATTTTACTTGTTACTTTTAATGAAAGGCCTTGAGTGATGTGGTTCCCGTTATTTGGTTTCAGCTTTTTGTGATTCTGTAAGACCATTCTATGATGTTAAAAAAAAGGAGAGTTCTCTCTAAGATCTAGAAACTTCATTTACTCGAGGCCATATATATGTGCACGCGTGTGTGTGTGTGTATGAGTTGAATATATGAATCGTAATCCGAGATGTGCGTTGTGGTGCATTGGTTATCAACTCGGAGCGACAAATCAGGGAGTTAGAATTCCAGTTGAATACCTTGCATGTAGTTACGCACAAATGGCCTTTTGAAAGGCATTAATCCGTCTCTTCCCTCCAGTTATGTTAAGTAATAGGACAGATTGAGTTCTATAGCCTTGGTTGCCAACCAGTCTACTGCAGAAAGCAATGGCAACCTACTACGAGATAATTTTCTGTCTAGTCAGTCATGTCTCTTTCGCGACATGATTGGCCATTGCGTGTATCACGTATGGCACTTAACTGAATGAATCGGACAACATGAAAGCAATAAATAATTATTTTTAAATGCATGTGAGTGGAATATTTGGTGCATAATAATGTATGTGTGCATGTATAGAAACGATTGTCAGTTTAGGTGTATGTTAGACTGTACCTTGCATTTAAATATAATTATACTAGCAGTATAGCCCGGCGTTGCTCGGGTGTGATGAAAGCTTTAAAACTAATCCATGGTTCTGGAGCTCAGACTCTTTGGACGTTGGCACGAAAGACTAAAAAGCAATAGTTGTTTCCTGTTAAAGAGAAACCGTAGATTGAAAAAAAAAGTGAATGGATGTAAGTCAAATTTTGATTTCCTGGTATCGATATCAAGTAAGTTTAAACTGAATTTTGAAAGCTAAATAAGTCCTCTGAGTAAATGGTATCATGGCTGAGACTACAATTATACCTACTTAGAGTCAAACTCGAAACAAAAACTAAAATAAAAGGGCTGAAAAATACAGACATACAGGCAAATAAACATACACACACAAACATCTTGCCTTATATATATATATATATATATATATATTATCGATTTTGTGTACTATTGTAAGAACTGCGACCTTGAAACTTCTGAATATCATTTCTTATGTCTTTGTCTATGAGTGTATCAAATTTGATTAAAATCAGACCAATCCTTCTATAAACCGATTTTTTCGATTATTGATTTTCGATATTTATCCGGGTACCTCGAAACAAAACCTAGTAAGAACACTCGCAGACACTTATAATACAACTGTGTAAATTTTCAAGAAAATTGGTTCAGCCGTTTCGGATTCTATAGGTAACGGACACACACACACACACACACACACACACACACACACATACAGACAAAGTTCCATTTATAAATAAGTTTAGATTTAGATTAGATACTGCTTTAATACAAGTAACACATGTCTGACTAATAGAAATTAACCATGAGTTGCAACACACCAGTATCTTTTTGTTATTTTTTATTCTTCTTTGAAATATGTTAGATTGAGACACATTTTCTATTTATTTATTTACTTTATTCTGTCATACATATATCTGTGTGTGTGTATGTGTGTATGTGTGTGTGTGTGTGTGTGTGTGTGTGAATGTGTGTGGCGTTCTAAACTGAAGGATAGGTGACGTGTTTGATGAAATTCTCCAAAATTAACGGATTTTAAGTTTAACTTAAATCATAAATATTGAGTAAAATGTAATAATACTTCAACATATTCATATTCCTTTTGAGCAGCATTGTTGAAGTATTTGGATATTGAGCCCTTAGCTGTCAGTGAAGCTGTAAGCTTAGAGCGCCGAAAATTCGTTTACAACTTCACTGACAGCTAAGAGATCGACAACAATCGACAAATAACCAAATACTAATAATATATAAATATAATAATTAAATATAATTTTGCAATATATAATTATAATAAATAGATTTAATACATTTAAAATTTTTAAATATATGGTTATAATAATTAAATATCATTAATTAAATACTTAAAATATTTTTTATACGTATTACGACTATAGTATTTATTTGAAGTTATATATGTAACGTTTATTATTATTTTTTTAAAACTTTTTCTGTTTCCGGGTTTTTCCGTATTAGTATTTAATTGTGTTTATACAACTTACCTGAAGATGGATATGCGTTGTGGTGCATTAGATATCGGCTCGGAATGAGAAATCGGGGAGCCGAGTTGGAATTCCAGCTGAATTCATTGCATTGACTTACTCGCAAATACCCTTGGAAAAGGTATTAATCCGTCTATTCCTTCTAGTTTTGGGTTAAATAATAGGATAGATTGGATTCTATAGCCTTGGTCGGTAACTAGTCTACCAGAGAAAGCAATGGCAACCTACTGCGGCAAATTCTGTCATGTCTCTTTCGCGACATGATTGCCCAAGCGTGTATCACGTATGGCACTTAACTGAATCTGAAGAATTTTTGTCTTAATTTTATTTTCTGTTTTTCTTACCTAAAGTTATATTTATTAAATTTGCCTTTTCTACTCTCATTCATTTTTTATCAGTTGAGAGCTTAGATGTTTGTAATGTAAAAAAGCCAGTATAAATTATTCTGTTAGATAGTGAATTCATGATTTTCGATTATTTTAGGCTTAAACCTCGATTTTTATTTTAAAGTTTTCTTTCTGCTGTCTTTTCCAAAATTAACAAACATTTCCATATCTGTGCTTATGTACGTCTGTTTCGACAGCTTAACAAGGTAGTTCATTTATGGGAGAGAGAAGTCCTAATGTTAAATCCTGGTTGCTTTGTGGCCACACCCAAACTCTAAATTTTTTAGAAAACCGGGAGTAGGGAAACGCAGGCTGTTAAGTGTCAACAATGGCAGCCTTTCGGCAACCCCAAATGTAATATCCTGTATCTCTTGGATCGTGTTGGTACGACCGAAAACAGTGGGTGCATATATTTTGATCAGCGCTCCGCCTCCACATACTCCGCCTAGTCCTGCAACCAAGGAGGGTTCTATATTTGTAACGCGAGAAATATGGATGCCTACTGCTGTATACTCTCTCTCTTTCTCCAGATATATGTATATATATATATAGTGTTGTGATAATGCTTAATTTCAAGATGTTTTTATGGTTTACTGATAGAAATATAATTTGGCAAGCAGGATTTGTCGTAATGTTCTCGATATTGAGATAGAGATAGAGCGTTAATAGTATTAATAAGATAAAGATTTGTCACTTAACTGAGCAGAATCATGCCGACTTCGAAGTTTTGTGAAGTCACCGTTATGATATCTTCATTCGTCAGGGATTAATTTCATTCTAAAACTGTGTTCGTTTATTTTATATTTATTTGCAGCTTGGTATAAATTGGTATTTTGCTATGGGAGTGGTTCTCTAGGTGGTTAATTGTTTTGATTGCATTTGTTTTGTTTTTGAACAGAAACAAACATCAAAGAAAGATTCATAAACACTAGCAGGTTAAGAAAAAGGTAAACCCAACACAATAAAAACAAGTCAACGAAATAACAAGAAGAAATTAAATCATTAATAAGCAATTAAGCAGAAACCCATTCACACACATACTAAATGAACATAACGCAATAATATAAAAACAATAAAAATCAACCACCTGCAAAATAAAAAGCAATATAAAAGATAGTTAACCAGGTGCAATTAATCCAACCTTAAAATTAAGCCAACATAACAAATATATATATATATATATATATATATATATATATATATATATATATTTTATTAAAATACTTTAATCCAAACGGAAAAGTAGGAAGGTAAATCTCAAAAACCTGATCCTAATTATTATTAAAAATTTAATATTAAAAATGACACAGGAGAAGAGCTCAATGTAATTAAAATTACAGAGCTAATATAAAATAAAATAAATTTTCAATATTCAAAATTGTTGAATGAACATTTTAATATGAAATCCCTAAGAGAGATTTCACATCTCCTCAGAAACAGTACATATTTCAAAATGGAAATAAAAATAAGAATAAAAAAAGAGAGAATAAAAAATAAAAATAAAAAAGAGAAATAAAAAGATAAATAAAAAATGACGGTTAATATTTGAGAAATTAACGCCACAAAAAATTTCGGAAGCAAATCATATTTATTTTTAGATTTTAACTTTTAGATAGAGTTGTAATTGAAGAAATAGAAAATTTGGCTTCGTCTAGCTTTACAAAGGAAAGTTGTTAAAGGAGTGGGAGGGGGTGTTAAATTGAGAATTGGGTTAAACAAAACAGAAATGGAAGTGGGAGGTAAGAAAAATAAAGAAAAGGAAAGAAAAGAAAAGAAAAGAAAGGAAACAAAGAAAAACATTTTATATTAGAAACGCTTTATACGTGTCAAACAGAACTAACCTTATACATGTATTAAGTATTAGAAAAGAGAGACTTATTAGAAAAAGCATATTTAGGGGGAAAAGTAGATATAAGATTTTAAAAAATTTAACAAAGGTAATTAAAGATACCTCTAGGTATAGATAAACTAAATAAAATGAGAATAAAGATTAAAGAAAATTTTAAATTAAATTTTTTTTAAAATTAAGTTTTAAAAAAAGCAGTTATATAACAATTTATAAAAATTATGATGTGAAAAAGATATACATACTAGCAGAAGAAATCAGGGGTTAAATTATTAAAAGGATCGATATTTTTAAAAGGTAGACAATCAAAGGAGACTGGGAGAGGAAGGTAGAGGGGTTAAAATACTATTTAAAGTTAAATTAATTTATCAAAAACCATTAAATTTATATTTAACATCCTAAAAACTAAAAATTAGATTTTAAAATTTAAGTGTTCACAAAAATCGCTTTATGACGGCACATGCTAATGAATTCCTTTCTAAAATTCTGGAATAGGGACTGGTAAGGATGCTTTAATTTAGTAAAACTTAGAGGGAAAATAGCCATTTTCAACATGTCATTTTGCTCTAATATAATGATTTTATAAGGTTAAGCTAGCAGAATTTTAGTAGTAACTTTTTCTTTGGTAGTGGGAGGTATGTGACTTGATCCTTGAGTTAGGAGTGGTTGATAGGGTGGAAATAACTGCTTTACCAATTTAAAAAAATAAAACTTATTGTGACTAATTGGATGAATGGGATAATTATACCAATTTATACTTATTTCTATGACAACACATACTAATGATCTCCTTCCCTTTCTTTATGAGTATATACTGGTATTGAAATTTCAGAATTTTAATTTTTTCTGTATTGTTTTTATAGGGTCAAGATAGCGGAATTTTAGTAGTAATTTCGTCTTTGGTAGTGGGAGATATGTGTCTTGATACTTGAGTTAGTATTAATACGTAGAGGGAAAGTAACTACTTAGCCAAATTAAAAAAAAAATCTTATTGGGACTAATTGAATGAATGGGATAAATTGCAATTTATACATATTTCTATGATGACACATACTAATGATCTCCGTCCGTTTATTTTGGAGTATATTCTGGTACTGAAATTTCAAAATATTATTTTTTTTGTGTCAAACATAGATTACATCTGTCTCTGATATTCTCTTCTATTTACTTGCTTCCCCGACAGCTACAATCTCCAAGAATTTAAATGTAAAGTCCATAGTCATCTCCTATCTCACTAACCTGCATTCTCTCTCTCATGCTTCTTTCTCCGTCCACTGCACTCTCTTCCTTCTCTTACCCACTTCATGACACCACCTTTCTCATAACTTTCCTCCTATGTAACCCCCTGCAATACAGTGCCAATAAAATGCGTTGCTTGGGGCAATATGATTATATATATATATATATATATATATATATATATATATATATATATATATATATTAAGAGATAGATTTATACCAATTCCTAAAAGCATTTGTACGTAACTGAATGCAATGAATTCAACAGTTCGAACTCGACTCTCCGATTTTTCATTCCGAGCTGATATTTATTGCACCACAACACACATTATGTAATATATATTTGGACAGCAACCCTTCTTTTAAACAATAACCTTTCCGTGACTATGACCCCCAACGGAATTTTAATTAGATTTAGCATTTCCAGCCTTCTTACATTTTCCCGTTTGGTTGAGATTGCAAAAATTGTCCGTATTATCTATTATCCCAATAACTTTAGGTCACTTCTTTAGCAATATGTTTCTGGTTGTTGTCATCCTCTTCCAGTTTGACTGCATAAGGTGGGACTTTTTGTAGTTTTGAATATTAATTTCAGCGTTTAATCCGAGCTTCGCGTGTTGAGCGCGGATAGAATTCAAGTGGGCGTCTTTCTGCTGTTTTTTTTAAAACTTTCAACACCCTGTGCCCACTACTGAATTAAGTGAGGCTGATAATGAGAGCAAGAAGTTTTATGTACAGAGTCTCACTCACAGAGAGATGTATCCGGTAATTTGATTAATATCTTTCCAAGTGAACTAAAAGACATAAAACAAACATTAGTCAAAAATAATTTTCCCAACTACATAATCGATAAAGAAAGAAAATTATTATTACAACAAATACATGACTCCAGTCATAAAAGTACCACACAATAAAGCATAAACATATTTTATTGCAACCACATATACAATAACTAACGTTAAGCAGGATGAAATATTATTCTTTTTTTTTCTGCCGTGTCTACTCAGAACATGGGTGATTATGGCTCTTCACAACTTTTTATCCCTTGTTATACATAACAATGTCTTTACTAAAATTTCAACCTGTCATTCCGCCATAAATTCACGCAAGTTCGTCAGATGGAAAGTCTGCTGTCTTCTCGTAACTCTCTTGCACAATATATGCCTATTGAGCGTTAAGTTTTTTCTGATGCTTAGGATGTGTTCTTTTTGTTAATATTTTCTTTAAGGCTTCCGCATTGCTTATTCAGTCCATTAATGGAATTCTCAGTATCCTTCTTTAGAACTACGTCTCTTTTGCCTCCAGTTTTCTCTTCATCTGTGGAGATATTGACCGGTATTATTTGCATTAGAAGAGTACAGATATCACGTAAAAATTCAGCCATTTTTTTCTTTTGTTTGTAGCGATTCTTTTATCCGTTTTCTTTTGTTTAGCTTTTGCAATGTCATCTGTCGCTGACTGAGTGCGCGTTCGGGTTTTGGTGTCGCATATTCCATCCTATTTTAAAACACGCCCAGATATTTAAATATCAGCACAACATTGATATCCATATCTTCAATTTGAAATTCGCATCTTTTCTATTCCTCTCATCCACCATTCTTGTACTCTATAATTAGTCCTTTTTACCAGCTTTCCTTTAATAACTTTATCGAATACACATTCTCGCATTTAAATATATTCATTATTATACCTACGCTTAATTCTGTCAGGCGTGTTCCTATCTTTGATAAACGCATGTTTCATTTAGTTTTCACGTGATAACTTTAATTTTTACCGTGCATTTTGGTGTGGTTATTTAAGAAGCCACACACGTGTCTACTAGCAGTTGGGCCCCGTTTTCGGCCGGCCTTAGCGGAAGGTAATGTGCAACAGTTTCCCAACTCAAGCGAGACCGCCTGCTATCCAGTATTGCAGAGTGACATTGGTTTAATTCTCGCTCGCATACACCGCACTAACTGCAGGTCGGAATTAGACACCAATTTATTTCTTTTACACACGTGCATATGCACACACACATTACCCTTTTCAAATTACTGGGAACTCAACAACTTGTTTTACTATTCTGAACACTTAGAACTTTGCCGAGTTGAATATTCTTTAATCTTATTTCCTTTGGAACAATAACGTCTACTCCAATGTAAATTACAATTCATTTCTACCATGCAAACAAACTTTGTTTCATTCAAGACAAACTTTCATTTAACAAGTTAAACATTTGACTTCAATCGATAGAGAGAAACACCTGTTTTCTTATCTTTTGTCGAATGTATTACATGCCCTTTTTCAACCAATAATATATATTGTTAATAGATGTTTATCGATGTTTACTCTGGTGTTGTTTCTTATTTCCTGTGCTATCCTACGCCGAATAGTATCACTAATCTATATATATAAAGGCAATCTGTGAGTCTCTGTGTCACTGCTCCCCATGCCCGCCTACATTTTTAAGCTACGCCATTCAAACTTTCTAGGCTTATTGAATTACGTCACAGAAATCAAATCACACGTGTCAAACGCGACTAAAATATTTTTTATTTAAAAAAAACCTTTATATTTAATTTTTATTCCGACGTTTTAAAAATTCATTTAATCAACAAAACTTGTGAATATCTTTCCTCGTAATTTTGAAACATTTTTTCAAATAGTGTTTTTCAAACAAAAACAAAATATGTAAAATAAAAAGTGGTATCTTCTTCTACTACAAAAATTTCTGAGTTGCACGGATAACGCGGGGCTATGATGCTAGTTATAAATATTCGTTAGCGGATAACGCGGGGCTGCATTGAAATGCTAAGTTATAAATATTCGTTAGCGGATAACGCGGGGCTATGATGCTAGTTATAAATATTCGTTAGCGGATAACGCGGGGCTATGATGCTAGTTATAAATATTCGTTAGCGGATAACGCGGGGCTATGATGCTAGTTATAAATATTCGTTAGCGGATAACGCGGGGCTATGATGCTAGTTATAAATATTCGTTAGCGGATAACGCGGGGCTATGATGCTAGTTATAAATATTCGTTAGCGGGGATAACGCGGGGCTAATGATGCTAGTTATAAATATTCGTTAGCGGATAACGCGGGGCTATGATGCTAGTTATAAATATTCGTTAGCGGATAACGCGGGGCTATGATGCTAGTTATAAATATTCGTTAGCGGATAACGCGGGGCTATGATGCTAGTTATAAATATTCGTTAGCGGATATCTCGGAATCCGCTACATCTTCTCCAGAAGGATTGGCTGCTTTCTTTCTGAGGCACCCATACATGAATATGATATCACACCAACACAGCACTCTTTTGTTTTTATCGAACCATTCCTGTTCCTACGTACTTTGTTTAGCTTTTAGGTGAAATAACTGCATTTTAATATGCATTTTTCTACTTGATCTTTTATCTGTTTGTAAAACATATTACTTCCGGTTTCCTTAATTAAAGAAAGAAAGAACATAAAAATTGTCGTAATTTAGGACAACAATAAAACCATTAAAATTCAGTTTTTATACATATTGATGAGATTCCATTTGTTCTCTATTTTCCGTGTCCCTTCAAGGCATTAAGCGATAATAATCATCAACATCCTCCATATCCCTAGGCGCTCTTAGCAAGCTTTCTCCTTTTAGCCCACCCAAATCCCGCTCTGTCATTTATTTGCGCCATCCCCTCAAGTATGTTATGTGTTGATTCCCGCAGTCTTTCTTACCAGTGGGTATCAGATTCTCTAAGCTCTTTTTTTTCTCATTACATACACCAGGAAGTTCAGCTGTCGTTTTCTGTTGTTATGCATTAGATTTCTTTTCGTTTCCATCATCTCTAAAATCTCATCATTGCTCACTTGTCTGGCCCATGGAATCCTCAGGAACTTTACTTTCGATTACTTTAAGTTTGTCCTTAATCTTTGAGGAGGTCGTCTAGCAGTCACTGCCATATTGAAGAACGGACATCACATAACAATTGGCTACTCACTTCTTTGTTTCTAGCGAAATGTTCCTATCTCTCAATACTCTACTCAGTTTCTGAATGTATCATCAGCCATGTCCAATTGGGCTTCGAATCTTCCGTCTTCTGATCGAACATTTCCCAGGTATTTAAATTTCTGTACCTTTAATTTTTGTTTTATAACCGTGTCGCCCCAAGCAAGGCATTTTTCTGCCACTCTTGTGCTGGAGGTTATATAGGAGGAATGTTGAGGAGTGAGAGTTTGCAGGGGGGTGTCAGGAAGAGAGTAGGAGAGGGAATAGATTACTGATGAGAGGGGGGTAGACGAGGAGGAATGTTATGAGGATTGAGACGTTCCAGGGGTGTCAGGAAGAGAGTAGGAGAGGAGAGAGAGTACTGATGAGAGTGGGGTGGATGTAGAAAAGCATGCGAGAGAGGATGTAAGTTAGTGAAACAGGAGATGACTATTGACTTTAGATTTAAATTCTTGGAGATTGTAACTGTATGGAAAGCAAGTCTGCGGAAGAGAATTCCACAGGCGGGAAGAAAAGAAGCTGGTTGGAGTAGAATTTGCGTTTGCAATTTATTGGTTTCACAGTTAAAAGGGTGGGACCTAGTTGTTAAATCTTCTGGCTCAAGGAAACTGCTTGATTTTAGTATCCCCGACGTGTAGTTGGCATTTTAGGCTTCTTTTTCACTGATTAACATGCTTTCAGTTTCCTTATAGTTTATTTGTAGTTCTTTCTTTCCACTTCTTTCAGCTCCACTAGATATCACACTAATTTTTATTTTACAGAAGAAAAATAAATATATGAGTGATACCGTACTAATGAACAAAGTTTCATGACAAATCTTAAGTAACAAATAATATCAGGGTAATTTTTAGCTGAATATTCTGTGTTCATATTTCTTCATAACAAAATTTTTGCATCGAAAATAAATTCTATCTTAAGGACAAACATATCTTTTTAATATCTTTTAGTCGAATATTCATTAAAAGAAGTAAACGCATTTTTGAGCAAAAAATATTCGCATGGACGCATATGTAATGATAACAAGAAATATATACGATGATAAAATAAATGAAATAACATGATAAGACAATTGAAACAATGTCTGGGGGTTAAGTGATACAAATAAAGTGTTGTTCCTTTTAGCTTTTGGTAAACAAATGTTTTGTTGAACAATTATTAAGCGAAGCTGAATCCTAACGGCGATATAGTATGAAAACGAAAAACATACACCTTTGTTTCTCTTTCTATGCCTTCAATATTTGTTTATAAGCAAGTATACACAAACGTATACATATGCATAACGTGTATGTTGTTGAAACTTCTAAAAATTGATGAATATGCTATGAGTATAAAATAGATATTAACGCCATCGTAGCTAAAAAGAGCATATTGTTTAAAGGTAAATTAATACATAAGCCATAGTTGAAACAGATTATTGACAGAGGGTAACTGCCTTTTCATATAAAGGCCTTTTTTGAATTTGTACTAGTTTTCTTTTTTCTATCTATCTATCTATCTATCTATCTATCTATCTATCTATCTATCTATCTATCTATCTATCTAAATTGCGTCTAGAAATTATATGCAAGTTATGAATAAAGAGTTACGTCTTTAATGTTACAAGTCCTGTTATGATGTTGTTTAGATTCTACTCAATATTATTAACTTAGATATATAGTGATACAGAAAATTATTGTTTTTGGTTGGAAAAAAATTACTAAGTTAACAAAAAAAACTAATTTGGCTGTCGGTAGTTTATTTGCAACTATTTATTTTGATACTTTTACATTAAAATACCTTGTAAAACTAATTTAAAAAACTAATATGAAAAGATTTTAGAACAAATTTGTCAATTTCTTAAAGGAAAAACATAAAAAAAAACATTTTATTTTAAAAATAAAAGTTGTATTAACCAAACGACTAGTAGTAAACTGGGAAGGAAATTCCTTGCGTTAATTAGGAAACACTTTCCGGAAAAATACTATTAAGTAAGATCTTTAATAAAAACAGTATTAAATTAAGTTGCAGCTGTATGAACAATATAGAAAAATCATAAAAAATCACAATAATAATATTAAAAAAACTTTAAGGAAATTATTAAAAACAACCTAATAACGGAAATTAACAATTTAGACAAAAGAAAAAATGTAATTGTAGGATCTCTATAGATTGCCCGTTAGAAAACAGGTGCCTAACGGAATCAATCATCTTATCAATGCAAAATATCCCCATAATAAAATAAAAATGTATATAGGAAGTACTAAGATTACTTTAAAACTCAAATTTACCAGCACACGTCTTCACTTAATGATAACAAGTACAAAAAGTAGAACATTGGTTATCTAAAGGAAACAAAAAAAAACAAAAACAAAAACAATAAAGTGGAAAATTCTAAAAGAGCCTAAGACATGTAAGTCCTTAAATGAACAATTTGCATTATGTTCATACGAAAAACTATATATTATTAAATCACTAAAGAATAAAAATCTATTAAATAGTTGCAATGAGATAAATGTCATACGTAGACATTGTAAAATGTTCATATTAAAATATGG
This sequence comes from Ascarosepion bandense, assembly GCA_037127315.1. Lineage (NCBI taxonomy): Eukaryota > Metazoa > Mollusca > Cephalopoda > Sepiida > Sepiidae > Ascarosepion > Ascarosepion bandense. The sequence goes on along the minus strand of JBBBDQ010000703.1, from coordinate 287,609 downwards.
ATAAAAACACTCAATAAAATAACATGCATATAACCAACCAGTGCTTAAAGAAATTAAATTATTTACTTTATTGTGATAAAATAAAGTAAACTTGAACATAAAATTATCTATAAAAAATCTTTTTTTTACAAAAAAGTTTTACAATAAATAAATAAATATTAGAAAGATGGGATAAGGATATCAGGAAGTAAATCAGAAAAAAGAAAAACCAAAAATGTTACTTATAAATCAAAGATTTTGAGAAAATTAGAATTAAAAAAAGCACTGAAAGAAGAATAAAGTCCCTCTCTTTCTTCATCCTTCTTCCTGTTCTCTAGAAGAGGAGACCAAAATGATAAAAGAAAAGAACAGCCTTTCTGACAAGCAATATGGCTTCCGCTTTGCCAGGTCCACTAACTTTGATTAAAATCGGACCACTTCTTATATAACCCGATTTTTTCGATTATCGATTTTCGATATTTATCGGAAGTACCTCGACACAAAACCTAGCTAAGAACACTTGCAGACGCTTATAGTACAACAGTGTAAATTTTCAAGAAAATCGGTTCAGCCGTTTCGAAGTCTATAGGTAACGGACACACACACACACAGACACATACACACACAGACACATACACACACAGACAAAGTTCCATTTATAAAAAAGTTTACTGGACTCTAGCTCTCTCCCCACCCACGTATAACCTTCCCTTTCTCTCCACCTATGTATCTGTCATTGCACCTGCTTTCTTAGCTTTCTATTTTTCCTTTCTAACTAGTTTGTACTCCTCACTCATATATATATATATATATATATAGTCATCCGCTGACAGATGTGTTTCGCTGTACCACAGCTAATCAGTACAGTTAGACTCCGATTGTTTTTACCCAGGATTGAAACCCGACCGAATTGTCGTCAGTCGGCGATTCTACCTCTGGGATATATATAAATTGTGTATTGGGCAGCAAATTTGCTTTTGGACATGTCAGATTAAATAATTTGTAAACATTGTGTTTGTTTACTTTTAATAAAATCCATTCATAATCAAGGACAGTCTTTCGCGTATTATAATTGAAAGATGTAAGAAATGAGCAGAAACCTATAACTTAATATCAATAACACCGGTCGACCCAAATAACACTTTTTCGACCCAAATGTTGTTTGGCAAACGACATAGTTTCTGGGATTCTTTTTTCCACGCTGAATAAGAAAATCAAATCCATTTTTCTCATTACATCACTTATTCTCAGTACAGATTGTTTTTTATTTTGCTTAAAATAGGCCAAAATACCCATATGCTAAGACCAAGTAGAGCCAACCTTAAACGTTTTCAGGATAGAATAACTTATAAAAGAAAAAAGTAACGCAATAACATGAAGAATATATTCTAAATGATTATAATCATGGTGATTTTATTGATGAATAGGGAAAGAGGTTTCATCAGAATCTCAATGTAATGGAAGAAAGATGCAAACGCAGATGGGATGTCAACATTTTTAAACATTGCGTCATACGTGATTTTTATCACGTCCAGACACTATTGTCCTGGCTATCGATTAGTGGTTCTATGTAATTGTAACGTTGAACGGACATACTGGTATGCTTTACCAAAAATCGCAGATATTGTTATTGGCAGCTTTTCAACTGTTAGAAATATGAGTACGTTAAATATGTATTTCCCTGGAATCGAAACCAGGAGTTGATTTTCCCGAGCATTAGCATTACCAATCAAACTGAATGATGCATGACCCCCACATTTTACTGTGAGATTGCAATGAAGAAACGATATGAAAAACACGATGGAACATTCAGTCAGTCAGTTAAGTGCCATACGTGATACACGCTTGGGCGATCATGTGTCGAAAGAGACTTGACTGACTGGGCAGAAGATTATCCCGCAGTAGGTTGCCATTGCTTTCTGTGGTACACTGGTTGCCAACCAAGGCTACAGAACCCAATCTGTCTTGTTATTTGACCCATAACTGGAAGGAAGAGAAGGATTAATACCTTTCCCAAGGGTATTTGCGCGTATATGATTGCAACGAATTCAACTGGAATTCGAACTCTGCTCTCCGATTTCTTCTTCCGAGTCGATATCCACTGGACCACAAACGCTCATCCTATGGAACATTACATAAGAATAATATTATTTTGACATATTATTGTAATGTATGGAACGTTACATTACAATAATATATCAAAATAAATTTTAATGAAGTTCACTGTTGTAGTGTAATGGATATCAACTCGGAATTAGACAATTGGGTGGCCGTGTTTGAATTACACTTGAGTTTTTCACATTCAGCTACGAACGAATACTGTTGGGAAATATATGAATCCATCACTTCTCTCCCAGCTTTGGATTCCATTGAACGACAGGCTAGGTTATTTAGCCCTGGTTGGTAACCAGTCTAATGAATGCAGAAATCTCAGCCTACGATAGAAAAATCTACTAGTTAGTCGTTTACCTAAGGGAGGGAGTATCATATATGGCACCCAACTGATTGAATAAACACATTTTTATAATTGATGTAATACTTTAACGCCCTTTTTTACTGTTTAAGCAAATTGTACTAAAATCTTCTGCTGTTATGTGTAGAGTCCCTTTAAACGTTTGAGATCATGGTCGTCCACATTTTCATCTAATTTGTAGCTCTTACGAAATTTTGTCTTTTTGTTATCTCTCTTCCGCCATCCAGTTACTAAAACACCTTATGTTTGTTATTCGTTTTATTCTTATATATCCCTCTTGCCTCTAATCTATCCAGTAAATATAACATTCTTCAGGTCCGATTTTCACAGGTTCTCGAGACATTTCAGATGCCTTTCCTTGATTCTAAGTATAAGTGTCTTTTTTGCTTCCATTTTCTGTAAACGTTCACCATTGCTCCCATGTTCTGGCATGGTCTTTCCAGTACCCTTCTGTTGGTATACATTTCTGTTGTTTCAAGTCTTTTCTTCTTAATCTGTGAGAAGGTTGTCCAGCATTCACTGCCATATGTAAGAAGGGATAATTCGTAACATTTCAGTACGCTTTTCTTCGTTCCGAACAAAATTCTTTTGTATCTGCATACTTAACTTTGGTATTTATACTTTACTAGCAGTATAGCTCGGCGTTGCTCGGTTGCAATGAAAGCTTTAAAACTAGTCCATGGTCCTGAGCTCAGACTCAGCCTAAAGAATCTTTGTGAAGTTTAGTGAGAACAGGAGAAAAATTGTGAATTTGTATAAAGGACATACAGACAAATAAACAGATATACACACAAACATCTTGCCTTATATGTATTATCGATTTTCTGCACGATTGTAAGAACTGCAACCTTGAAATTTCTGAATATCGTTTCTTATGTCTTTGTCAAATTTGATACGCTCATGCGTATCAAATTTGATTCAAATCGGATCAGTCCTTCTATAGCCCGATTTTTTTTTATTATCGATTTTCGATATTTATCGGTGGTACCTCGGCACAAAACCTAGCTAAGAACACTCGCAGATGCATTTAGTACAACTGTGTAAAATTTCAAGAAAATCGGTTCAACGTTTCGGATTCTATAGGTAACGGACGCACACACACACACACATACACACACAGAGACAAAGTTCCATTTATAAATAAGTTTAGATGTCACTTTCAGTCCCTGTTTAGAAACGAATACTTTTATGGTACCCTCCTACCAGGAATGAACTCTTCCTCTGGTTATATATAGTAACCTGCGTGACTTTCGGGAGAGCAGTTAACTAAGCCAGTTAACGGCTTGAGTATTGTCGAACTCTCTGCCTTTGGGCGGAGTGTACTGACCCAGTCGAGGCTTCGTCGAAGGGTAGAGTCTTGTCTTGGAAAAATTAGACATACATTTTTGCCCTGGCTATATGGCCCGGATTACCCATATTAAAAAGACCTCGTGTCACATTTTGTTTTAAATGGGAAGGCGAATAAATACCGCAGTTAACAAGAGCAGTTAACAGCAGTTGACGACAGGTACTAGTCAGGTAATAAGCAGCAAAATAATACCTTAGACCTACTTATTTCTAATTATTATCAACACTTCCTTTAAATATCTTGTTTCTTGTTATACTAATGCACTGTTTTGAACTTACCTTCTTGTTCCGTGTCTTACTTCCGGCACAAACCAGCCACGACAACTTTGAGGTGAAGTTTCGCCACAACTCCACGACAAATTGAAGATCCACAACAATGCTGCAAAAAGGCCAATGGCAAAACATGAGCGTGAGGTAGCGTAATTGTTCTTGTCTCGAAACGATAAATAGGCAAACGATTTTAAATTCAGCTCGAGAAGTTATATGCATAGATACCCAAGTGAAAATTACAAATACATCTCTTTCCAACAGCTATGGGCTACATGAGAAGGTAAGATTAGACTCTCTAGCCATGGTTGGTAAACAGACTAAGAAAAGAACAACAAAAATGTACGTAGTATATGCGAGTCGCGTACCATATATCTACTGAAACGATTAGGAATATCAAAGTTAACTACGACGTGACGTTGTGAAATCTATGATCTCGACGAAGGTCGTTTAAAAAAAGAAATAAAACAACACACAAGAAAATGTACATTTAATTGATACATCCTTGTGTCAATTAGCTAAGGCAACTGCTTATCTGTCCTTTCTTTCACAATAATGTCTGTTTTCCCAGGATTTGCAGGGTTCAATCGATTCCTTTTTTTTCTTCGTCAAATAAGATCATTTGAAGTGGTATGCAGTAATATGAATCTATTTTTGTGGTGTATGGTGAAATTTGTTTTGCCTTGAAATATATTGGGTCAGTCCTAATTTTTTCACGCTCAGACACTATTGTCTCAACTGTCGATTAATTGATCTGCGGCCATTGTCTGCTATGGACGTTACTCCAAGGAGGCTTATGAAAACTGTTACGTTGCACGATCATTGCAGAAAGATCGCGGTTATTGTTGGTGTCAGCCTTTCAACTTTCAGTTGTGTTTTCAAGGCAAAGAAACAAACCGGGTTCATCAGTTCACGACGTAAAGGAAAATAATGTCGAAAGAGAAAAACAATGCTAAAAGACGACGTACATGTGGTCAGGAAAAGTGTGAAAGATCCTAAGAAGACATTATTCGTTTTATATCAGTTATTTTGCTCAAGAGTGTAATTTAATATTGTGTTAATTTCGAACATATTCTTTTTAATATGATAAAGATGAGGTTGCATGGGAATATTGTAAAATTTATTTGCTTTTTACGACTTACCAACCGTTTTAAATTTTTAACAGAAAAAAAACTATTTCAGATTGTAAGAATCTTTTGGAAATCATAATGATTTACTGGTACGCATCTTACTAACTGATCCATAGACGGAGAAGAAGAGATGGATTCATGGCTTTTCACTTATGTTAATTAGAATACAACTCTTCAATTTCCAGTTCCAAGCCGTTATTCATTACACCAATGTACATCTAATCTTACACCGCTCAACATTTTCAAGCGGTCACCTATCTAGGTACTGACCAGGCTCGGCATTGTTTAACTTCGTTAGTCGTACGAGAACAGATGTTTCAAACTGATATGGCCATAAACTCGGAATGGTTAGAAGATTGACATCGATTCTTTGCTAGATTCCCGATAGGTGCTTTCATACACAAAACTTAAGCTTAATAAACAGCTATATCGTTGTAATTTTAAATTTTTATTACGTACAACAGTTATCTTTCTACTGAAAGGCGTTAAAACATGTTGATTCAGTGAATTCTGATCTATCCTCAATTTGTATCTACCTGTTACAATTAGAAATTTTGAACGCCCCCTGATATTTGAGGAACGTAGAAATAATACATTTTTGATGCATTTAAACAGGTTTTTTTTTTATATCGTACTTAGATATTGTGAAAAAAAAACCCCCAAAAACGGTATATCCATAGTTGTTACTGCAGGTTTCAGTGAAATAAATTATTTTATGTGTTTATTGGATAAAAATGGAAGAAATAAATCCTTTTTGTCTCTATAAAAATCCGCAACGTGTTTGGAATTTAACTTTGGATTCATGTTACAAATGTGACGGAAGTTTTCGTACGTGAGTAACCCTTCAATTTATTCTTTTCTTTTACAGTCCTTAATAATTCATTACTTTTGTAATTATTTTTATTTTCATTTGTCTTCTTCATTTTATTATCATTATTACCTTTCTCCTTATTATTGCACTCATTATTATTATTATTATTATTATTATTATTATTATTATTATTGTTGTTGTTGTTGTTATTATTATTATTATTATTATTATTATGTCATTTTCATCATATTTCTATCTCTGCTATAGTCACACTACCAACCCATTCTTCGAGAAGACCTAAGGCAGGTCGTGGCGTGTTGTTGTGGCTCCTTTTCATATTTTTCCTATCTTCGCCATCATCCCTAGCGTTACATAGACAAAGTTCTTTTTAGTGTGTGGGCTGTACTTAATAAGACACTTTTTTGTATATCTCTTAAGCTGGGGTTTTCAGGGATTCTTTCAATGTGTTGTTTTGTTCCTTTTTTCATAATTCAAAGTGCACCTACTATCACTGACACAACTCTGACACATTTTTTTCTATTTCAATTTCCAGGTTTTTATATTTTGACAGTTTTTCAAATTCCTTGATTGCTATGTTACAATCTGCTGGACAAGCCATATCAATTAATAGGCAAGTATTTTCTTTCTGGTTTTTAAAAATAATGTCCGGCCTATTTGCTTCAATTTTTTTTTCTGTCTGTGTAGATGGTGTAATCCCATAGAATGGTGACATCTTCTATTTCTGTTCCCGGTGCTGGTTGATGTTCATACAAGTGTTTGTTTACAGATTTTCCATAGTGTTTGCACATTATTATTATTATTATTATTATTATGATTATTATTATTATTATTATTGGGGCCAGTGCGAAAATTCTATGCAGGCGATCTCAGTGAAAATATTTGTTACACGTTAAAAGACCAGATTTTGTTCCAAGAGCCAAAGAAAAGCATGAAGAGAGAGAGAGAGAGAGAGAGAGAGAGAGAGAGAGAGAGAGAGAGAGAAAGGGTGTGTGTGAGAGAGAGAGAAAGAGGCGATACGTATATATATATATATATATATATATATATATATATATACTGTGAGAAAATAGGGAGTGAGAAAGAAAATATTTATCATTTATTGCTATAAAAACCAAGAAAGAAATTTTAAAAATAATATGACAAAAGCGTACAAAACGCTTATTATGTGATCTTTCAATCTTCGACTAGCTCAAAATGGTAGAACATTCGCTCTCATTTGTCTTATAAAAAATGAGAATTTGGACCTAAGTTCGGAAGGAAATTTGACAGGGGATTTTCAAGGTGAATCGCTATCTGCATTACTTTTCGTAATATTAATAAAATCTCATACATTTGCATCTTCCGCTATTTCGAGAACGGATATAAATTCTCTTTGTCATCTGGTCTGCACGAACAATCTGTCAAGTGACCCCAAATATTTGGACGATTTTACTATTAAGTTTTTTTTAAATCATAAGTCATAGTAAAAAGAAAAAAAAATATGAGTAAAACACAATATACATTTCTAGTAACACAAAAATCACCCTTTCTCTGATATTCCGTGACAAATCAGGGCGTTACATGGTTATCCACACCTTCCGTTACATTGTAGCTCTTAAGACATCACTCAATAATCCTTGGGTCTGAGATATAGATGGCGCCGCTAATACAAAATTTACATGATTTTAATAAAGTACTAACCTTTAAATGACACGTGACAAAATTTCGACTTAATCATATTATTATTTAACAAATTACAGTTATTTATGTAAAACTACCGTTGCAAATTTTCAAACAAATGGGAAAATTAGAATTTGCACTTCATTCTGCAGTCAAATTGTGAGTCAGTTGAGTGCACAGCAGCCGGTGAAAGCCGTCCAGGGTAAGTAAGGTCGCAAACATATACAGACATGTTTTGGCCTCCGTATTTTGGGATGCGTAAGGTAAATTGTTTATCGATTACCTTGAAAAAGGAAGAATCATCAAAATATCAAAGAATCATCGAATATTACATGGCATTATTCGTGAGTTTCAAGGAAGAAATCGTCTAAAAACGACGACAAATGTAGAAGAAAAAGTGATCTTTCACCAAGACAACTCGCCGTGCCACGAGTCAATCGCAGCGATGTCAGAACTACAGGAATTGTACTTCGAATTGCTTTCTCATCTACACTAATCTCCAGATCTGGCTCCCATCAATCATTGGCTGTTTGCAGACCTCAAAAATGTTTCAAGCAAATGGAAACTGAGATGTGTTTTGGGGCCAAAGGCAAATCGTTCTACAAAAAAGGCCTCGAATTGTTAGAAAAGCTTTGGAATCAGTGTATCACCATAGAAGGATGAATAAAGACGAATTTTGCTTAAAAGTTGTTTTATTAGTTAGGCTCGATATTCCTTGACTGATCTGTTATGTTTTGTTTTTCTGTTATCTCTTCAAAAACTTGTTCGGTCATATATTTGCTGAATCTCTCTACGGAGGTTATGCATTGTTTTCCTTCGTCTATCTTGCCTTGAATCTGTCCCCTAAGCATCACATTTTCCAAAACGCTCTTTACTCATTATGAGTCGTCCTGGGTATAACGATAAACCACATCCGGCAGCAAGGTGTCTGCTTGAGAGATATAAGCTTTTCATGGGCGTCAAACAACATTTTAAGTTATATTGTCTCCATGTTCCTCTTAATCGGGAATGGTAGTAGGTTAGAGTCCCAGCTATGGGAAAAATGAACTACCAAACAAAAATCAACAATACATTTTTATAGCAAGATAAAAATCAATGAAACGTTAAAAGAAATACAATAGTACATTTTATAGTAAAATTATTAACAATACGTTTTATTTTCTACAAAATATATATCTAAATAAATATCTTTATTTTGAAAGTATAAAATTATATACAAAACAATTACATTTTGCCATTAAATAACCAATAGAGGTTCCGTAACCTCCAAAAATCAAACAAACAAAAAACAAAAAAAATATGATGTACTATAGCAATTTGACCAGCCATTTTCTAATGTTAATTTCTGAGGTGCTTCTATCTCTGGTGTGGCAAGCACAAGACTTGTGCTACTAGATTGAGATTCAGGTCTGACTGTTTTACCGTTGAAATAGTTCAATGTAACCGCCTCTTCTACATTAACATTTTTTTCTTGCACTTCCCGCCTTTTGAACTCTCTTCCATTACCTTTATTTCTTGCTAGCTAAAATCTCAAAAAGTTAAGATGAACGTCAGCTGATATCTTCTATCTCTTTGAATACTGTGCATCTTTTATCCTTTCTTCGATACCACCTGTACCCAGTCGTTTCTCTCACTGTAAATCCCGGTGAACTAGTGGCGGGTCCGCCTTACTTAGAGGAAAATGTATAAAAAAAGTATAAATGTTTTTTTCTTTCTATTTTATCTAAAACTGTCTTGCATATTGTTGCGGCGAAATGTTCGTCGCCAATTTGTTATTACGAAGCTTTGTCGCCCACTTGTGGCCTGGTGTGGCCAGGAAGAAAAACATGGAAACAGGAAGGTAGGTTTAAACAGTGTATTAGAATAACAAGAACATATATACAATAATAAATGTTACTAGTCTGCAAAATAGAAGTGTAAGTCCGAACGGTATAGTTACGCTGCGTCTCGACCGCTTCTAGACTGTGTCCTGACTCCGTCACAGCTGCGTCACAGCTGCGTCCCCGGTTAGTATTTATTAACGGAGGAAGAGTCCATTCTTATAGATAGCATATCACACACATGTTTGGTTCATGATATACTCAAAATGCTTCTGTAGACCCATATTTCTGTCATATCTGTATCTATGAAGAGGCTGTCTAGTATTCAAACAGAGAAAATTGATTAAGTTATCCGAAATGTTTGGTTCGTTTTCTCTATTAAATTCCTTATTATAAATATTAGCAAAAAGTAAAAAGACAAACCGTTCAATTGGCAAAACATCATAAGCATTTTCTTCAACATCATGTCTACTTGCTCTAGTTTAATATCAGATAGCCTTCAGTAGAGCATTTCTTTAAAATAGATATCTCCAAAGAGAATCAATTTTGCTTGTTATCAACATAGCTGACATTAAACTTCAGGAGAGCAATGCACAGCGTCTCTTTGGTCTCACGTTCTTCACTGACTTGAACTAGAGCAACTACATTGAACCAATAGCAGCATCAACTATAATAAACTAGCAGTATAGCTCGGCGTTGCTCGGGTGTAATGAAAGCTTTAAAACTAATCCATGGTCCTGGAGCTCAGACTCTTTGGACGTTGACACGAAAGACCAAAAAGCAATAGTTGTTTCCAGTTAAAGCGAAACCGTAGACCGAAAGAAAAATGAATGGTTTTAAGTCAAATTTTGATTTCCTGGTATCAATATAAAATAAGTTTTTTCGTTGTAAACTGAATTTGGAAGGTTAAATACGTCCTCTGAGTAAATGATATCATGGCTAAGACTAAGAACTACAATTATACTTACTTAGAGCCAAACCCGAAGCAAAAACTAAAATAAAAGGGCTGAAAAATACATACAGGCAGTTAAACAGACACACACACAAACATCTTACCTTTTATATATATATATATATTATCCACTTTCTGCACTATTGTAAGAACTGCAACCTTGAATCTTCTGAATATCGTTTCTTATGTCATTGTCTATGAGTGTATCAAATTTTATTAAAATCGGACCACTCCTTCTATAACCCGATTTTTTTGGTTATCGATTTTCGATATTTATCGGGGGTACCGCGACACAAAAACTAACCAAGAACACTCGCAGGCGCTTATAGTACAATTGTGTCAATTTTCAAGAAAATCGATTCAGCCGTTTCGGGGTCTATTGGTAACGGATATACACACACAGACACACACACACAGACAAAGTTTCATTTATAAATAAGTTTAGATGTTTGTTCATTGTATCGTATCAGACAATATTTCTCGTCAGAATCAATCTTGCACATTTACAATCTACCATTCGTCCGCGCATTGAATACTGTTAAAATATCTGGTCTGATGCTTCCGCAGTACATTCTTGAGAATCTTGACAAAATTCAAAGAAAGATCTTGAATGTGATTCCTCATAACCTAGTATCATGACTTCGGTCAATTTCTCCCTGGTTTGACAGAGTTCCCATTGCCTTTTCTACAATTAGTTGTATAACTACTGTTCTGACGAGCTATTTTTCATGGCGTCCCGGATATAGGTATGTAAGCCTCCTACCACCTTTTTACCGATGGAATATGTAATTGCAACAATCAGTTCTACGCCAACAGTTTTTTTTTTTGCACTTCTCACTTGTGGAAATCCATTCCTTTTATTTCTTCCCTGATAACGAGATAAGATAAAAAAAATTAAATGCAACATCACTCGCTATCTTCGGTCTTCTTGAATCCCAGTATTCTTCTGTCTTTTCGTCAATCTTTCCTGTACTCAGTATTTTCTTGACCTTTTACTCCTGGTAACACCCTATGTAGAAATGGCATTACCAGTGGGGATGAAATGATTAAAAAACTAGGTGACAGTATATTTGAAATCGTCTATGGAATACATAAAGAGTTCGGTGACAATAAAATTCGTGACGTTGCAAGAACATATTTTAAAGAGGTTTTCAATTAGGAATGAGTCACTGAATAATGAACCACATAATGAACAACAAAATGACTTCATCCCTTGTATTGAAATGAATGTCAAATAATTGCATAAAGAACGACCATACTTAGCATCATAGTGTCACTGTGAACTCTAACGTCTTCTGCAGACACTGTTTCGTCAGGGCTTCATACGGTTTTCATTTAAATTTTTCTTGCTCGCAGATGAGTTGTCAACCACGGCTACATATCCCAGTCGCCTTATTGGTCTGTACTTCTGAGATGTAGTATTTAAACTATTAACATTAGTCGGACTATTGTTCTCATATATACTGCCATTATTACGTCGTGTCGGCCGTTGTACGCTCCGGCCTGTTTCAGATGCTAAGAATTCTTCTCAAGAACACATGGCCCAGAGGATATAGACGTTGGTTAGTTACAGTTACTTGACCCAAAGATTTGGGAAGCTACAGCAGTGGTGAACAAGTAACTTAGAAGAGTTATGTTAAAGGGAGGTAACTACATGGCTACTTGAAGTGGCTTTGCACAAGGAATGAGAATGATACACCACAGTGATGGTAATAAAAGATCTGGCTCGAAATTGCTAGCACCTGAAGAAGGCCGGAGCGTACAGCTGTTGAAACGTTGTAAACATGATAGTCTGCCTTACTTTCAAATCAGGGAGGACAAATGCATTTATCCTTTGTTCAAAGTAATTGGACAAAAGTCAATGCAAAGAACTCGGTAGGTATTAGAACACGGCTTGCCGGCTCGAGCATCTAAACAGTACATCAACCGAATGCTTGCCTGCATTAATATACAAATATATATATACATTTAATTCAACTCTCCATATTATTTTTGTTCACCACGGCTGTCGCCAGATATTGAACTCAGAATTCTTTGGGTCCAATCATTAGATTTAACCATCGCTTTTATCAACTGGGACATTTGTCCTTGAGGATCTAGAATAGTCTTCTCCGGTGGATGACAATAATTGATTCAGATCGAAATTCCAATAATGTGAAGAATGCCAGAGCGTAAAACGGCAAAAAAGGTAACAGTCCAAACAATGTAAATAGAGTATATATATATATATATATATATGTGTGTGTGTGTGTGTGTGTGTGAGTGAGAGAGAGAGAGAGAGGCGAGAGAGAGAGCGAGAGAGAGAGAGAGATTGAAGGAAAGAGTGAATGCACGCAGCTGTGTGGGTGTGGTTGTGCTTGATTTCTATCTTTATCTCGAATGAAAGATATTAAAACCCGTAGTTAGTATAGTTTCAGAATGATTGATGCCAGTCAAAATCTAGGGGCCTTCAGAAACATGAACGCCTCTCTGTTTTTTTTTAAATATAAAGATGACATCATAACATAAAATAAACCTCTCAATAATATTCGAAATATAGTAAACAATTTTTCCCTTATTACTATGCATGTTTGCTCCCTCGATGAACACACACACACACACACACACACACACACACACACACACACATATATATATATATATGTGTGTGTGTGTGTGTGTGTGTGTGTGTGTGTGTGTGTGTGTATGCAAACACATACACACATATATACCCCTCCCTTCAATATAGAGAATGGTTATCTAGTTCAGCAGCTAATATTAATATACAAATATATATATATATTTTGGAAAAGGTACATTAGAAGAAATAGGTAACCGAAGAGCCAGGAAATTTTCCCCTAAAACTTTTACAGTTAACTTAAGTTCAAATTAAAGTCGACACTTTTTGCGTTCACTCCACACTAATCGCTTTAAAAAAGACAGGAATCTTTCTCTTTTTTCCCACCACCTGTTTTGAGTTAAATAGAAAGGTAGATTAGGCTGTTTTATCAGGTCTTGCAACTAGTTTATCGGAAGTATTAATCTAAATTCAGCAATGTACGGAAGGATAAGCAAAGCCACTCCATTAATCATCCTACGTAAAGGGCTACATTTTGTTTATTTTTGTAATCGTTTCACCCCAAGCAAGGCGAGACTAACACTAGTGCGCAGGAGATTACAGTGAGGGTGAAGACTGGGTAGAGGGCGAGTCAAAGAAAGAATAAAAGATAAATGTGATTCAAGGAGATAGAAGATGTCAGCTGACGTTGCTTCTAAGTTTTTGGAGATTGTAGCTAACAGGGAAGTCAGTAAATGAAAGAGAGTTCCACAGGCGGAAAGTGCAAAAAAAAAAAGTGAAAAAGAAACTTGGAGTAGAAAAAGCGATTAATTTCTAACTACTTCAACCCTAAAAGGTCACGTTGAAACACCTCCTATCATAGAATCACGGAAGTTAAGCAAAGTCGAATCTAGCCTGTCCCTAGATGGTTGACCACATATGAATACCAGGGGCTGTATGTTTAGATGTGCAGATGGCGTAAATGATAAGGGCTAGGAATTGGAAATTGGATAGCAGAGTTCGAATTACTTACAATGTAAAGATACTTTCTGCTATTAAATACACTGCAATGTCGATAAAACGTAAAAACAAATAAATCAATAAAAAAGATGTTGACATATATCTTGAAAGGACTTGTTATCAGAGAAAATATTGTAAAATCGGAAAATATCATGCCAGACATTCCGAGTGAAAGGGAGATAGTGAGAACAAGATATTTTGGAGACTATGTTTATAATACTTTAGATTATATTACAGACTATAGGGAATCAACCTTATAGCGTTTGTGGTTCCTACTCTAGTTTTCATAACAACCTGATTTTACGGAGGGGTTTTTCTAGCGCCACGCCCACCCAGGTCCGAATTCAGTGTTGTTCATCTAGAATACTTACTAAAGCTCGAGTGCCCAGATTTCTCTGTTAATAACCAGTAGCTTTTAACTCTTTTCTAAGTTTATTATAGCAAAAATAAACAGTCAGCTGGAATTGGAACGTCGTCTACAAATTCTACTCTCCGCTCCAATAGCCGCCATACTACACCCAAATCCATTTTAGGAACAAAAATTGTAGCAAGTATACGAATTCATAGGGGAAATATATTTTAAAACATTCAAAGAACTCCTCGCACGCTATCATTCCCAAGAGATGATAGCTGATTTTCAGAAGCAGCCGTGTGTGTGAAAGTTAATTTTACATTATTATTGGCTTATCCAGATACAACCACATTTTCCCAGGATCTGTTGTATACAGTTGCAAGACAAGAGCATTATCATATCAATAAGAAAACGAAGATCATTCACATCAAAATATTTATGCAATCTGCTGCTAAGAAAACAATGTTCCTGCAGACGTAGTAGCGAGCTGATCACCAGTCTCAAGCGCTCATTTAATAATCAATCCATATGAAGAAACATAAATATCGATTAAGGGCACAAATTTGATTTCCTTCAGACGCTGATTTTGACAGAATTTGGCATGCTAACTCTTTTCACAAGCATAATAGCTACAGTGTCTCTGGTCGTATATGTAAGTTAAGCCAGTTATTCTTAAATCGTGTAATGAAAACCATTTTTAAACGGCCACCCTCTTGATCACTTCACCATAATTTGGGGGGGCTGCCCAGGGCCATATTCTTAAACAAACGAATATCCGATTGCCATCAGTCCCCATCTATATATTTATGCTGTTACAACTGATTGTCCTTGTTCAATATGTTAAAAAAATAAACCTGGCAAGCACTCTCGGAAATAAACTCCAATCAATTGTTAAATAGGGCAATAAAATGTTTGTAAGTTTTACCAGCCCAAAATATACTGCTATCTTTTAAATATCATAGCGAACATGGAGGGTGCTACCCCCCAGAAAAGCAACTTATTGTTTTTTTCTTGGTCTCGGATTTTCCACTGACATGAAGTGAAGTGATTGTATTGGATGAATTGTTAGGTCTGTAACTAAGAAAGTTAGTTCATAGTTTAATTCTTCTCTCGTCCTCTGTTTGATGGTAGACAACATCCACCAACAACGGAGGTTTTGAGTAGCGTAGCACCACCTCTTAATTGCTGTTGTTTCCAGATACAAGTTGACCCGTGGTGATAGCACCTGATAGGGTCCCAGACATAGGTAAATACTGAATCCCCAAACTGGAGTCAGAACACTATAATAACATGTTTTATAATAAAAATAACAGCAATTTGTTTTCATAGCAAAAGCCTTTTACCAGTTATACATTAAAACAAAATAATAAAAGAGAGAAGAAAACGGAAATACGTTAGAAAAATGCCAACAATAAATGAAAAATAAAAATTATCAGTGATACATTTTTGAAAATGAAATTACCATTGCGTTGAATAAAATTTAATTGCAGCATTAAATGAGCCATAAGAAGTTGATGTGCTGCTAAACAATCTTTTCGGAGGCGCAATGTGGATCGGATTTTATAATCCAAAATACAATATGGTTCACACAGTAATAGGTTCAAGAGCCACTCAAGGTAAAACGTTATTGAATGAGGTTGTTTCCTGCTCGTAAGCAGAGGAAGTAAAGACTATATATGATGAAGATAATTAGGATAGATAACGAATGACCTTAGACTTGAAAACGTTAAGTGATTCCTATAAAAATCAGTCTGTTTTTACTCTCCTTTTTTCATTATTCTTTGTTTCGTTTGTAAGCAGTTATTTCGTGCTGGAATAGGTGAGTATTGTATTTGCAGAAAATGTAACTATTAGCGAGTCGAAAAGTGAATACAGGGAGTCAAGTCCGAATTCTTGAGGAGTTCTTTTTGCTCATTTTCCTGTTTTTATTGAGACAATACCAGCAATGCATTGTCATAGATAAAGAATATTTTTTGGAAAATCAATTAACCCTCTAGGGCCATTCGTATCATATTTGATACAGTATTTCCCTATAAGGAAACATTTGGTATTTCCCTATAAGGAAACATTTGGTATTCATTGACTGAGCAGTCAGTACTGCTTTCATTTGAAATTTATAAAATATTTCTCTTAAAAAAATTTTCAGGAAAATATTTCTTTCAAGGCTTGTTTTCATACTGTATCAAATATGATACGAATGGCCCTAGAGGGTTAATAATGCTCTCAAGAAAATTAAATTTAGGAATTAAATAAACCATAAAGATATGATACGTCGAAAAACAAACAACCAATATTTTTTCTCGCCAGAACCCATTTTACACATTTATAAATGTCATTGCTTCTATATACGGTCTGGTGCTTCCACTATACATCATTAAATTCTTGACAAAACCAAAGTTGGTAATATTACTGGTCCTGACCTGGTATCTCAACTTCAGTCACTTTTCCAGAGCGGGATTTGCTTCCCTTTCACTTTTTTATTAATATTTTCATAGCAATTGTTGTAAAGTGATCTCCTCTTTAATATATCGACCGAATAAATTTAAACGTGCCTTTATATTGGCAGCTCGGTCTTATCGTTTCATTCCAGAAATATCTAGATGCAACCATCAGCTCTTTTGTAATATTTCCTTTTTTCAGAACTTTTCACTTGTGTAACTCTTTTGCAGCTTTTTGCTTTATTGTAATCTAAGATCTTCAAAGATTTAAATGCAACATCAATAGCCGCCGTCTGTCTTCAGTAATTCGCTTATTTTATTATCAGTTCTCCTGATCCAAGTCTTTTAATTTGTTTTCACTCTCAAGAACCACTGGTGTCTTAGTAATGTGATCGCCTTGCTTGGGGTGAAATTATTAAAATAATTACAAAGAACTCGTTTAATCCTTGCCACTCCCAAATAATCTTTGTCAATATTTTTTTTTATATTTTTATCTCCACTCCACAAGCAAATGGTATACATTAAAAATAGTTAGGACTTCATGGAGACTAAAGGTATTATGGTAGCTGTAGCAAGAATGGTAAGTAAGATTGTGTTGTTTTGGTGTAAGAAATACTGTGGTATGTTTGGGTCAGTAACTGTGGCCAGCTAAGTTAATGATAAAAAATTGAAGACCACCCTTCCCCAGTTACTCTTTTGCAATATCGTTACAATTGCAAAATATCTATTACTCACAACTAGGCAACAACTTCGACCAGCTTACTCCAAAATGCAAAGGCGTAGTTAATTTTATCACATGAGAAACCTTCCAATGCTTTTCATTTCTCAACACCCGTTGAACATTCCCCGAAGAACTTCTAATTTCAACACAACAAATATAAATATTCGACTATTTAAAAGTCACTTTTGTTATTTCATCTATAAATAATTCTTTTTTCTATGAAGCAGATCACAAAGAGAAAAATGAAAGCCACATATAAATCAATTTTCATAACATGTTCTGCATAAAAAATAAACTTCTCCAATTCATAAGAACACTATTTACTGGTGGTCTCTGCAGTTGATGTTCATAAGCTTAATTCAATATTCGTATCGCTGTCATGTGTATGCATGTTATTGTAATTCAATTTTCCGAACCTTTAACCCAAGATTGTATCTGGCTTCGTAAATGAGAGCAGTGTTCTTCTGCTTGGTTGTCTTAGTGACCGACTTTGTGTAGCGACCTACTGCGTCACCTCTTGTCTCACGCGAAACCAAAGACAGTAATTAATTTATGACGTTTCGTCCATACTAACTTATACGCAGGTCTATGAAAACACGTAAAAGGTAGAATCAAAGTAATTGTTTACTAGAGTGATACTAGAAAAGCGTGGATGTTGGACGCTTTTTTTGCAGGAAATGGTCATACTTTACTGTGTAATCCGAGATAAACCTTGCTCGCATTTTTCGCTATGTGTATATGGTCTTATCAAACGAACATGCAAGATGATTTAAAAATATATTTTGTATTTACAATCATCCAACTGCAAGACTGGTTGTCCTATCAAAACTAAACAGAAGAGATTTGCCCTCATTTATTATCTATGCATGGGTCACAATAAAGAGTGAACGCAGGCGCCTTAGTTAATATTTGAACAGAAAGGATTGATTCCATTTTTTGCAATCACAGGTACATTCAAACAATAGCCGAGAAATGAAAAATTAGAAGTAACAACTTCTCATTCAGTCAGTTAAGTGCCATACGTAAAGCACGCTTGGGTGATCATGTCTTGAAGAAGATATGACTGACTGTGCAGAAGATTATTCCGCTGTATATTGCCATTGCGTTCTGCGGTAGACTGGTAGCCAGCCAGGGCTATAGAACCTAATCTTTCTTGCTATTTAACCTATAACTGGAGGGAAGAGACGGATTAATACGTTTTCCAAGGATATTTGCGCGTAAGTGAATGCAATGAATTCAACTGGGATTCGGACTCAGCTCCCCGATTTCTCGTTCTGAGCCGATATCCACTGCACCACAACGCACATTTACTGATATTTATAAGCTTTCTCTGGTGTACATATATTTTTAATCCTTCCGCCCCAAGAAACACAACAATGCCACCAGAATTATACTTGCCAGAGTATTCTTATATGTAGGCTAATTAAATTAAACTTTGTAAATATTATTGTAAATACGCTGACAAATAAAACCCAATCAAGCAAGAGTGTCTAAAGATAGAAATATTATTCTGATGATGTTTATTATGATGCCATATGAACAAAATATTGCGTGGACATTATGAGGATTGAAAATGATTAAGAATACTAATATTGTAGCGTTTCCTCGAAGCATCTATGTGGTAGTATGTTTTAAATACAGAAGCAGTCATTATGGGAAAAGTTCTCTGAGTGAAACTTTATCCTTATTTTGGTATAAGAAGATAATTGGATCAATTAGACACCGTGAAAATATGAAATGTTTGACTGATGGAATTAAAAATTGGATTCATCTGAAAATTTGCCATTGAAATGTCGATATTATGAGTTCGATCTTCACTAGGTGCTCCGTATTTGTGGATTTGTGTACAAACTTTCCAACTCTTCATACTATAAAGCAAGACACCGTGAAAATATGAAATGTTTGACTGATGGAATTAAAAATTGGATTCATCTGAAAATTTGCCATTGAAATGTCGATATTGTGAGTTCGATCTTCACTAGGTGCTCCGTATTTGTGGATTTGTGTACAAACTTTCCAACTCTTCATACTATAAAGCAAGAATAAAAATAAAGACTGGAATTAGACCTGTTCTTAATTGATTTACTACAAAAGCGAACATTTATGTGCACTAAATTCATAACATAATAATACTAATAACCGAGATTATCCAAGAATAGTACTATTTCAAAATGCATTCTCATTTTGAAACTTAGACTAATCACTTCATCCGAGAAGACCACAGCTTGATAGTTACAAATACGAAATATTTTTGCGCGATGTCTTCATAACTATCATTCAGTATCTTCGAAATTCTAGCAAAATTTCGATGCCAACTGATGACTAATTGGGTTTTTTCAGAACGTTTACGTATTTCTGGGTCTTTTGACCTACTATAATAATACTAATGCTAATACTAATAATAGTAATAATAATAATAATAACTTGCTTTCATAAATCGGTCTTCAGAGATACTTAGAAGATACAGGAGACTAGATATGGTCTGTGTCAAAGAACTTGAAAGAAATAAGAAATTTTATTTAATAACAAAGAAACCAACAAATTCAAAAGTGAATATTACGTTGGTGAAGAAGTCATAATACACATACTGCAGTGGAAAAGAACATAAAAAAGCAAAGGCAAATGTAATGTACTAAAACAGAAACGATGGCGAGATAAGCCTCTTCATAGTAAATACTCTGTCTGTACCAGACAATTGTCTGATAGACATAACACTTCCATTTTTTGCAACCCCGAAAAAAAAGCGCGATCTAGGAAAAGAGAAAGAAAAGAAATAAAGACTCAGTTTTAAAATGGTTGAAAAAATAGCAACAATTTGTCAGATTTCTAGTCATGTTTAAAAATTGCATACATTCATAACAATGTTACAGATCTACAAAGATTTCTACAAACTTTGCTTGTCTTGAAAAACATAAAAGCTATATTTGACAAAACTAGCGTTGATACTCAACTTCTGGAATGCTTCCAGAAGTTGAGTATCAACGCTAGTTTTGTCAAGAATAAGCATTCTAGAAGTAGGGCATTAAGAAGCAGGACAATTTCACTGGAGACGGAAGGCGAGTCCTGGATTGCTATGTGATGTCGGTTCTTCAATATGACAGTGAATGTTGGACAATAGCTTCGAAGATGAAGGAAAAACTTGAAGCAGCTAAAATGTGGTTCTACAAAAAGATGCTGTGGATATCATAAACAGAGCATGTGAGCAATGATGAGGTTTGGAAAAAATAGAAACGAAAAAGAAATTTATACTGAGCATCAGAAAGAGACAACTAAAGTTCCTGGAACATGCAATGAGGAAGGAGGGCTTAGAGAACCTGTTACTAACAGGCCAGATAGAGGGGAAAAGAGACAGAGGAAAGCAGCGGATAACATATTTGAAGGACCTGATCAGGTGGATGACGAAACGAGGGTTGCATGGTGCAACAGGAGAAAGCGTGATAAGAGCCACCAGGGACAGGGAGATGTGGAAAGCCATGATCGTCTACGTCCTGAAAGGACAAGGCACACAATAGAAAAAGAAGAAGCGTTTATATAGATTTAATTTGAATTCTTTTAGCCAATAAGTTCGAAAGGAGTCGCCTACCTCATCACATATTTATATTCATCACCGCTCTGACCAATCTTATCACACGATACAATCAAACACCAAAGTTGAAATTTTTGTGTGTAAGACGAAAATGCAAGATTATTGGAAGCATGCTAATAATTTCATTCAAGATTTCGCCAAGCGCGACTATACCACGTGGCGGATAAAACAAATTCTCAATAAAGTAACTGAAAAGAAAGATTGTCATAATATTACCTGAGATCAAAACACCGGAAGTTACAATCGAAATTCGAACTGAATATATTTCGTCATCAACTAGTACTGAAATTCTGCTAGCATTTCGTCCAACACGACATCTATGAACATATTTAACAAAGATATCCAATTTTTAAGGAGTATTTTTTCCAAACCGCCTATCTTTTTATTCCTTTTCTTTTCAAAAGAAACAAAATCAAACAATTTTCAACGAATAGAAACTTTTTTTTATAATTGTTTCACCGCAAATATGATAGTACTGCCACTGGTGTTACAACGAGAGGTGAGAGAAGACGGAAAAGAAAATAGTATAGCTGATTTTGTAGAAATGGTAAGAGGGAGAAGGGAGTCACGGAGATAAAAGATTGACGTTGGAGATTGTAACTATAATGGAAGCAAGCATTTGAAACGGAATTTCACAGGCGGGAAGAGTGAGGAAAAAACTGTTGGAGGACACTAGCAATTACATCTACCTATTTTTACAGTAAAATGTTGCAACCTGTTTGCGGATCTAGTTGTACGGGTAAACTCATGAGGGTGGGGCACTAGGGAATAGCGACATTTCGTCAGTGAAAACAAGTCTGAAGGTGACCAGCTACTTGTGACCAACTATATTGCAGATCCTTCTCTGGATTTTCTCAAGAATCCCGAGATCTGAGCAGTTATGGCAACAGTACTCAATACTCAGACAAATGGTAGATTTATAAATGTAGAAGATGGGTTTTGAAGAGAAAAACTTCCTGTCTCGGCACAGCGATCCAACTTTCTTAGCAGTGAATGTGACAATTGATTCGATGCATTTATTCCATTTGAGGACGGCAGAGAGCTACTCAAAACCCTATTTGGGTTTCTGATCTTTGTACTAAAAAGAAAAAAGTCATAGAAGGGTAAAATACTGTTCGTTAGGAAACCTGAACCAAATCAATTCCATCACAAATTCAAAGGGTGTATATTGTAAGGATTCCCATTTCATATGCGTAGTTCAAGATACCAAACATGACTTGATTTATGTGTGCCAGTCAGATAAAAAGAATTAAACAAATTGTATAGTCATAGGGACGGATGTTCAACAATGAGAGCATAACAGAACTTGCGAAAGATTTTTATCACAAACACCTATAATTTCCACGAACATATTAGGTTGCACGTTCTGAAAACGTATCCCAAATCCTCCAGTCATATGTAAAATAGAGACGCCTCATCCACGAGGTGATAAATTGACAAGAGAGTATATAAAGGTAGACACTAAACTATTTCGTTAATTACTCTTACTAACTAATCAACTAACGAAAGATTTAAAGAAAAGCACGTTTGATATAATATTACACCGGTTTCCTTTGCATCCCATTCACACTAGTGTTTTGTCTCGTAGATTAAACGGCCGTCTTTCTCAAGAAAAGTGACGTTTTATACAAAGACTTGTATTTTTATTCTTTTTTACTTGTATGCAATCAGCAAACATAATCAGAATGGAAAAGACACACTGCAGATATATTGCCAACCACTGCTAAAAATTGTTAAACACTGTCTTCTCTTAAATACAGTTCATTTTTCTAAGTGTTGGCAAAAATTTACAAAAGTTACATTAAATATTCTGTTTAAGAATTACAACAACCATAATAATAAATATAAATGTTGTATAATTACCTATACATAGTAATGGTATGTTCTTATCCTCTGACATACACGGACACTATCAAAGAACAGAGTAGAAAACAGCGATGATTCTTGATCCATGTTCTCTCTGGTTTAACTCTCTGTAGAGTTTCGTTTGTGATGAAATAACAAGCGCCCGGCGAAGCATAGACCTGCCGTAAGCTGAGCTTAATAGATATATTTTTGGTAGTACTCAAGCGCCCAGAATCCCGACTTTAATTGATCTTGTATTGCATCCGCCTTGGTGGAAAGATGGTAAATACCGTAGAGAACAGCGATCATTCCTGATCCAAGTTCTCTTTTGTTAAAATCTCTGCTTTCGAGCAGAGAAGGACCCATGCCAGACTCCTCTTTGATGGTAGACTCTCGTTTGTAGTGAAAAAACAAGAGCCTGGCCCGGCCGTAAGCTGGGTATACGGGATATTTTTGGCTGAGTTTACGGGTTCAGAATGCCAACTTTAATTCACCTTGTGTCGCATTTGCCTTGGTAAGAAGGTGTTAAATACCTAGAGAACCGCAATCATTCCTGATCCATGTTTACTTTTTTTTAACGTTCCGGAGTGGGACAAAACAGTGGCTTAGCTGAAGGGTAGAGTCTCGTTTAGGAGTGAGAAAACAAGAGCCCAACGCATCCTTAAGCTGAGAATACGGAATATATTTGGCTGAGCGTAAAACTAAATAATCCCATTTTAATTGAAATTGTGTGTTATTCTCTTTGGTAGGAAGGTGTTAAATAACAAGAGAACCGCGATCATTCCTGATCAAAGTTCTCTCTTTTTCAACTCACTGCTTCCGAGTAGACAACAAATAAGGCTCCACCAAAGAGTAGATTCTCGTTTGCGGTGAAAAAAAAAATAAGAGCCCGACCCAGCCTTAAGATGGGTTTACGGGACATTTTTGGCTAATCATGTGAGCTCACAATCACTACTGTAATTGGCTTTGTTGGGGTGGCTGTAAATATCTTGAGTACCACGATCAGACCGATTCATGCTCTCTCTTATTCAAATCTCTTCTTCTGAGCAGACACGGACCCAAATGAGTCTTTGCCACAAGGTAGAGTCTCTTTTGGGGTGAATAAACAAGAGTCAACCCAGACTTTAGCTGTGTCTAAGGAATATTTTGGGCTGAGCGTAATTGACCTTGTGTCGCATCCACCTTGGTGGGGAGCTGGCAAATACCTAGAGTACCGCGATCGTTCTTGATCCATTTGCTCTCTTGTTCTCTGGTTCCGGCCATGAGAGAGACAAAAGAGGCTCCACCGAAGGGCAGAGACCAGTTTGGCGTGTAAAAACAAGAGCCTGACCCAGCCATAAGCTGGGTCTAGGAGATAATTTTGGCTTAGCTTATGGGCTCGGGATTCCTACTTTGTGTCGCATCCTCCATGGTGGGGAGGTGGAAAATAGAGAGTAAATTGGTCATAACGATCTATAGTCTCTCTTGATCAACTCTGATTCCGAGAGCTGAGGAACCAAGACGAGGCTCCGCCGAAGAAAAAACCGGAGGATAGACATAGAAATCTCGACTTTAAGCAGAGACTACTGGATATTTTTGTTGAGCTTAAGTGCTCAAAATTGCTACTTTATTTTACCTTGTGCGTATCCACCTTTGTGGGAAGGTGGTAAATCCCTAGAGGAAAGCTTTAACATCTTAGTGATTCAAGTCTCTGCTTCCGAGCGTAGAGGGATTCAGACGAGTCTCCGTCGAAGAGTAGATTTTCGTCTGACCTAATTGACAAGAGCCTGATCCAGCCTTAAACTTTGTCTATGGGATATGTTTGACTGATTTTAAGTGCTCAGAATTCCCTTATTTAATTGATCTTCTGCCTCATCTGCCTTTGTGGGCATATGGTAAATACCTAGAATAAAGCGATCATACTGATCCACATTCTCTGATTCCATGTGGAGAGGGACTCAAACAAGTTTCCGCCGAAGAGTAGAGTCTCATATCGGGTAATAGACAGGAACCCGACCCAGCTGTAAGCTAGGTCTACAGTATATTTTTAGCTGTGTTTAAGGGCTCGGAATTCCTAGTTTAATTGACCTTGTGCCACTTTTGTTTTGATGGGAAGGTGGTAAATACACAGACGAAAGTGATTATACTGACTAGCATTTCACTGGCAGTGTATCTATTTCACGCAGTGTGCGAGTTTTGTACTTGTTGATATACACTTACTCCTAACCTCTGTTTGGATTATTACTCATGCAGGGTTGCCACAACAACGACAACAACAATTATTACAACAAAAATTATAACAATAATAATAATAATGATAATAATAATCACAATAATGACAAAAATAATAATACTACAAATTATAATAATACTAATAATAACAAAAATTATAACAATAATAATAATAATAAATATAATTTATTATTAATTTTACAGAAATAGGAAATTACACTATCTGCGCAGACAGTGAAATTGAAGCAAATAGGCCGGACATTATTGTTAAAAACAAAACAAAAAAAATAAGAAACAAAACAAAACAAAACAATCTTGCCTATTAATTGATATGGTTTGTCCAGAGGATGGTAACGTAGCAACCAAAGAATTAGAAAAACTACAAAAATATAATTGGAAATTGAAATAGAAAAATGTGGAAATTGAAAACAGGAATAGTACAAGTAATAGTATCTGTACTTGAAATGATGAAAAAATGAAACATATTGAAAGAATCTCTGGAAACCCCGGCTTAGGAGATATACAAAAAATTGTTTCGTACAGCCCATACACTGAAGAGAACTTTGTCTATGAAACCTTAGGTATTTTAGGAAAGATATAAAAAAACGTGAAATGGAATCATAACAACACACACGACATGCCTTGGCTCTTTCTGCAGTCCTGGAAGGTAGTACGCCCATAGCAGAAATCGAATTATGATGAAAAATGACATAATAATAATAATAATAATAATAATAATAATAACTTGTAATAATAATAATAATAATAATAACTTTTAATAATAATAATAATAATAATAATAATAACTTGTCTATTAATTTAATGGCTTGTCCAGCGTATTGTAACATAGCAATCAAGGAATTTGAAAAACTGTCAAAATATAAAGACCTGGAAATTGAAATAGAAAAAATGTGGAAATTGAAAACAAGAGTTGTGCCAGTGATAGTAGGTGCACTTGGAATGATAAAAAATGGAACAAAACAACACATTGAAAGAATCCCTGGAAACCCCAGCTTAAGAGACATACAAAAAATTGTCTTATTAAGTACAGCCCACACACTAAGGAAAACTTTATCTATGTAATGCTGAGGATGATAGGGAAGATAGAAAAACATGAAATTGAGCCATAACAACACGCCACTACCGACCTTAGGTCTCCCCGCAGACTTGGTTGGTAGTGAGACCAAAGCAGAAATCGAAATATGATGAAAAATGACATAATAATAATAATTTCATGTCGGTGATGAAATGCAAGTAAACCATAATTCACCTACTGTAGCGGCAAAGAGGCTAAATAAGTAAACAAAAGTAAATGTAATAGATCAAAAGTAGAAATGATAGCAAGATCAGCCTCTTCATGGACAATACTCTGCCTAACCACACAAGCCTATGTAGATAAACCCCCATATTCATCAGCCGTTACATAGTGCAGGCTTAAAAGCTCGAAACAAATGTTTTGTTTTTGCTTCACAGGATCAATTCTTGGTAACTATAAATCACCATGCTCACATACTAAATTATTGTTTTATTCTAAAATGCGGATGCTATCTTAATTATCAAGAAACAATTGACCATCTTGTATCATGCAGAACAGGGGTAGCATCATCTAAATCTATAAAACTCTGCATGAGTGGGCTAATATTTGTACTGGGAAATATGTAACTTTTACGGAAAAAAAACTGGTATGAACACCAACCAGACCCGGTTACAGAAAAAAAACGTGCAACAATTTTATGGAACAATACACACAGATAAAACAATCAAAACATATCTCCCAGACACCATGATCCAAGTCCACAGAACACAGAGTGCTTTCTTATTGACAAGACAGTTCATGCCGATTGTAATATGTCTTCGAATATATATTAAAAAAACAAAAAACAACAATCAAAATATAAGCATCTTGAAGTGGAAATCTCTGAATTGTGGCATATGAGGACATTACTAATTCCAGTTGTAGTTGGATCACTCGAATTGATTGTATAATGTTTCTGATAGACTCACTGAAATGATCCCTGGTAGTCCATGCCTTAAAGAAATACACAAAAGTGTACACCAAACTATAGTTCACACATTACTTTATGTAAAAGGAGTGGATTTTAATTGTTTTTTGTTGTTGTTGTTGTCTTGTTTTTTACAAAGAATGATCAATAGACAATGTTATGTAACCATTTCTAGCATTAATTCTCTGGTTGGGACTCGAACGGAAATGAATATACAACAAAAATCAAAAGAAAGTACAAAAATAATTTCGTGGATAAGGCTATGTAGTCGAGAGAGTAAACATTAAAATGCTAGGAAAATGCCACATAAATGTCTATATAATAGTTCTAATATATCTCTAAAATGTCTCTAAAATGCATCTAAAATTAAAATCGCAAAAATAAATGTGTTTGAATGGAGACACTTATTTAAACCATTTTAGTATATTTATATAAATAATGGGTTGAGAAGGAGAAGGAATCTTAAGTTAGAACCAGTGTTAAAACCCGATAAATGTTATATGAAATGCAAATTTCTTACATACATTGAGGCAGAAAAAATATAGCATCTATGATACATTTAAGTAATAATTAGAATAATTAATTTCGTCCAATAATTTTTCACAAATTCTACAGATGAAATATGGCAGATGATTGTATCAGATATATGACGACACAATATATGGATTTAAAAAGAAATTCTAGAAATCATATGGGTTCAAACTTTTATTTTATTTTTTCCTTTCATCCATTATATATGTGTTAAAGTTTTCATTCTTCTTTTATTGCCAGTGTGAGGGAAAATAATCAAAGAGTTGGTGGAAGAAAAGAGGGAGGGAAAATAGACTTCAACAATCATGAATTATTTATAGTCATCCAGGCAACTTTCTTTTCAGCGACAAAATCGAGAGCGTTATTTTTTAGATAGTGTAAATATGCCCATATTGAAGCAGCTATTGTTGGCGGGCCTCGCAAGGAGTCCGGGTGTCGCTGGCCATTCAACTGAGCTAGAAAATGATTAAAGTGAACAAAGATGGAAGATTGCAGTGTCCAGCTATTGATCACTGAACAACGAATGACGGAAGATATTTTTTAAAAGAAATAATCCTTTTTTTCATGTTTTACTCATTTGATAATTTATAGGTTTTGTTACGTTTGGCTTAAAAAATGTATCTTTGCTTTTGTGTTGAATGTTATTGTTGATCGTTTCTTTGAGGGGATGGATAATATCTTTTCGTGTTTTTTTGTTTTTATGTTACTTTAAATGTTTCCCAGTTCACTTGTCTACAGAATTACATTATTGCAGATGTCGATTAATTTATTTTTGTTCTGTTTTTATATTTTTTAGTCCTTGTCAGTAAAAATGATGTTATATTCTTGCCTCGAAGTCAATTTGCCCGTTGGCTTTGTTATATTCAATCACTTTCCATTCTATGGAGTTTCAGAATATTTTAAATACAGCAGAAATTATAATTAATATTTATTGTCTTGTTATATCTCTATATGTATTCGTTACAATATTTCCATTCAGTATTTTATATGTTTATACGAAGATAAGAAAATGTTCCACCTGATAAAGTAAAAGAGTGTATCATTCCTATGTAATACGTCATGTCATATACACACTTCTTTTTAATGACATGGATCATATAAACAGGATAATGCTCAAACTAGCCCCCAAATAAAACATTTTTTAATCACATCGCACCGAGCAAGGCGGTAACGCCACTGATGCGCAGGGGGTTACGTAAGAGTGAAAAGATTGGAAACGAGAAAGCCGGAAACCACATCCTAAACAAGGAACAAGGGATGAGCCTCTTCACCTGTTCAATAGACGATGGTGGAGTGTGAACCG
Organism: Ascarosepion bandense; assembly: GCA_037127315.1. Lineage (NCBI taxonomy): Eukaryota > Metazoa > Mollusca > Cephalopoda > Sepiida > Sepiidae > Ascarosepion > Ascarosepion bandense. The sequence continues at coordinate 258,604 of JBBBDQ010000703.1, read as the reverse complement.
GACGATAGTTTAGTCTATCTACTCCAATTGAACAAAAAAGAGCAGAAAGAGTGGAAAAGAGAAAGCCGGAAACCACATCCTAAATAGGGAACAAGGGATGAACCTCTTCACCTGTTCAATAGACGTTGGTGGAGTGTGAACCGGGCGATATTTTAGTCTATCTACTCCAATTGAAAAAAAAAAGAAAAAGAAAAGGGTGAATAGATTGGATGAAGATTTTGTAATGCAACTCACGGAAAATAACTGATATTTATAACCCACATTAGAGTTGTATCGTAAATAAGACACTTAAAATGAAGTAAAATAAAAATTTGAAAAGTTGCTGATCACGTCTAAACCCAACTAAAATTAGCCGAACCTAAACAAATAGCAATACTTCTCTCATGCCAGAATGACTAGGGAACTTCGGCGTGGTGTAATGATTATCAGGTTTGTATCGCTAATATTTCAATTGAATAGTGAGTTCGACTCTCAGTGGGTGCCCCAAACATTTAGTCATGTGCCGCATCTAAGCTATGCTTATAAAATCATTTTAAGGCACTTCGACGCAGTGTAATGGTTAGCAAACTTGTTTGTTACGACTGAGTAGTGAATTCGATCCTTACTGGGTGTCCCATACTTACGATCTTTAGCTGTATCTATGCTGCGCTTAGAAATTCACCATATCAGATTCGTGATATATTGTATTTGATAGTTCGTTTTTTTTTTAAATTGGTAAATAACAGCGTGCATTCTTCAACAATATCAGATTTTAATAGTGAATATGTTCTTTTTTATGACTGTATGTTCGCAACATAAGCGCACACTAGTCTTTTTTAAATACCTCATATTTCATTCCTTTCATTTGCCTCATTCTGGACAATCTGCCTAAAGATAAAGATGCGATTTTAAATAAGTGAGATATTAATCTATAAATGGATGCTGAGAATCCTATGGATTGAATTAGAAGATTTAAGGAAATGATCAGGAAAAATATAATTATATTAAGAATTAGGAAGATGGAGTTGAAACTTGTTAGAAATTTGAAGAAAAAGGGCTTTGAGAATCTGGTATCAGATAATATAAAGAAAAAAAAAGAATTAAAGGAGATCAAAGAAAAGATGGAGAAGAGGGAAACTAGGGAAAAGGTGGGTAAACGTAAACGAATCACAAAAGAGTTAGACGAAAACTAGGGTCAAGATGGATAGAGGAAAATTGGAGAGAAACTGGAAACAAGATAAGTAGAGGGAAACTGGAGAGAAGTGGGTATTGGGAACCTAAGAACATAAAAGGTTAGATGGAAATTGGCAGAAGAAAACTGTAGAAAAAAGGGGTTAGTGGGAAACTAAAGGTAAAATGAGTAGAGAGAACCTGTAAACAAGAAGCACAGAGAGAAACTGGGGAAAAGATAGGTAGACATAAATTAAAATAATCTCCTGTTTTACGGTTTCTAGTTGTCCACAGTTGTTCAACGTTTGGACGTTCCATGTCCCACGTCTTATTTTTAGATTGGTGCAAACAGTCGCAGGATAACACTCATATCATTCCATTCCGATGAAGGAACGGTTCTGATGAATTTGGTCTCATTTACCCGTTTATGCAAGCAGTCGGTGGCTGATGTTAAAATGACATCTGTTGCAAACGTCGGTCCTAACAGGACGAAGAGTCAGTTGCTTTAGGCTTGACAAAGTTCACACCATTACATTTAATAATTTTTTTGTATATAACCATTGTTATTCTTAGAATTAAAAGTAAGAAGATTTACGTTGCCTTCCCCACGGGGTTTTATCGAGACACTGCATCTAATTAGTTGGCCGTTGACTCCTTTTTTCTAGGTTTTATTTTTTCTTCTATTGTATTGATAATAACGTCCTGCTTCACTCAAGAACATTGAGTGGGGTAGTCAATTTAGATTCCGACAAAGAATTTATTATGTATGGCTCATACACATTGTCAGATTTTTAGAATATTTTTTATTTTATATGCGTACCAGCGTTTTTCGGATGGGGTTAGACGTAGTCCCGCTCTCTCTATTGTGAATGATAGCTTTGCGGTTCAAACTTAGTAGGGTAGTTGTAGCAAAAGAATGTAAATCTTAAGTTATTACTTTGCATAAGTTCGAATAACTTCTCCTTATAGTACTTTCAATGACAAAGGTAATATGTAGTAAGAAACAAAAGTCCTTACAAATAATAGATCTTTTAGCGATTTGGAAAAAATACACATGGACAAATATTAACTAGAAAAATATGTATATATGTTATAACAAATAAGATAAATTAGATTTCTTCGAGGAAACTTACTTAAAAATAGAATAACATATCAAATAGCAGAATAGCATATCCATACCTCAGAGACGAACAAAGAAACCATACTCAGATTAGAAAATGAAATTGAACAGAGTGAAATAAAATAATTCGAGGAATCGAAAAGTTTTTTTCCTTCTCCACTTCCAATAGACAGCCATCTAAGCTGTTTGAAAATAATTTTAACCTTCAAATATATCGATTGCCCAAGTATATGCGCTGATTTACGGTCATCTAAAAGGTGGTGTGGTGTGGGGTGTGAAGGGGACTAATCAAAAAGGAAATAAGACTTTTCAAACATTAAATCACAAATGATTTTTCAAATACATATGTACAAGTATTCAGTAGACAATATATATATATATATATATATATATATATATATATATATTAAAATTATGCTTTAGAACCTGTTCAGATTACAATCTACTACAATGTGTATATTTTGTTTCGACATTGAAAGAACAATCTCTCATCAGGTAGTAAACGCTATTTTTGGAGGGAGGTAGAAAATTAGCTTCCTTATATTGGTATATATTTTGCGAGGTAAAGAAAACGAGAAACCAGAATGGGGAATTATAAAAGGGACATTGGGGAAATAAAAATTAATAAAATGATAAATAACAGGATGACAACGGGAGAGAAAGAGAAGGAAATAAAAGATACATGATGAAGGCTGAAACAAAGGCACCCTGTTTAAAGGTAGGAAGTAAAATATAGTCATATACAACCACTTGAGTAGAATGTAATTTGAACATGTTCTAAAGTATAATAAAAAATAAATATTCATGGCTCTATTTCTATATTGAGCACTGTTTTAAATTAATGTTTTGAATGTTGTTAATACTTTCTTCGTTCTTTATTCATTTGTACACACACACACACATACACACACATATATATATATAAATATGATCAAAGTATATATATATATATATATATATATATATATATATATTATATATATATATACACACATATATATATATGATCAAAGAAATAAATAAAATGGAATTTCATCAAATAAAGGAACAGCATATCCATATCTCAAAGACGAACAAGCAAAACGTGCTCATATTGTAAATTGAAATTCAACCAAGTGTAATAAAGTGATTTGAAGACTCCAATTTCTTTTCTTTTTTTCATTCATTAGTTCTAGTCATCGACCATCTAGGTTGTTTGAAAAGAATTATAAGCTTCTAAACTCACATTACACAGACACCCCGACTGACCGGAAATTTAAACTAGAATCTGCAAAGACCGAACTGAATAAAACCAAGGCAGCTGGACCTGATGTTATTGTAATAGAGATGCTGACAGCCGTAGACAATTTTGGCGTAGAGGAAATTACAGAAATAATAAACGAAACTTAAGACAGTGAAGATATACTGGAAGACCTAAGCAGATCGATTTTTATAGCACTGCTTAAGAAGCCAGGTGAAAACGAATATGAACTCCAAAAAATAATCAGTTCAATCAGTCACATAACAAAACTCCTCATTCGAATTCTGATGAATTCTGATGAATAGAGCGCGCAATAGAATCAGGCCAGAGATAGGACAAGAACAGTGCGGTTTCATACTAGACATTTTAACAAGGAAATTGATATTTATGCTTAGAATGTTATCAGAAAGAGTAATACAAATGCAGAAAGACGTGTACCTATGTTTCATAGACAACGCAAAAACATTCGACAAAGTACAACACAAAAATTTAAAAGAGATTTTCAGCAATATTTGGGAAAGAGATTAGTTTAATCAGGAACCTTTAATGGTAGCAAACCGCTTGCATACTGACAAGAAACCTGTTCAGCAAATTTAGAAAGACAAGAAGAAGTGTAAAAAATGGATGTGTCTTCTCACCGGATGTGCGTTGTGGTACAGTGGATATCGCCTCGGAACGAGAAACCGGGGAGCCGATTTCGAATTACAGTTGAATCCATTGTATTCACTTACGCGCAAATACCCTTGGGAAAGGTATTAATCCGTCTCTTCCTTCCAGTTATGTGTTAAATAATAGGACAGATTATTGGGTTCTATAGCCTTGGCTAGCAACCAGTCTGCCACAGAAAGCAATGGCAACCTACTGCGGGATAACCTTCTGCCCAGTCAGTCATGTCTCTTTCGAGACATGATCACCCAAGCGTGTATCACGTATGGTACTTAACTGACTGACTTCTCACCGGATCTATACAATCAATATAGCGAGACAATAGTTCGATACATGGAATTCATGCAAGAATCATCATTGGCAGTTTCAATCTGAACAATATAAGATACGCAGATGATACAGTGCTGATAGCAGCCTCGGAAAGGAATCTACAAGATCTCCTGCAGAAGGCAGCAAAAGAAAATGGGAAGAAAGGACTACATATAAATTACAAGAAAACTGAATGCATGGTCATCAGTAAAATAAGGAACCCAAAATGCCTACTACAGGCCGGGGATACTAAAATCAAGCAGATACATAACTTTACCATACTTGCAAAATGTTCTCGCATAAGATATAAGATATAAAGTGTGACATTGAGATCCGAATACGAATTGGCAAAGCCAAGGATGCATTTCAGAAGCTGAGTATTGAGACTCAGGAAAATTTCGCTGTTTAAAAATAAAAATAAAACAAAATAAAAAGGCAAAAAAGAAGAGAGTACTGGATTGGAATGTGATGTCTGTTCTTCAATAGGGCAGTGAATTCCTGACAATCTCACCAAAGATAAAAAAACTTAAAGCAACAAAAATTCGGTTCTACAGAAGGATAATGAGGATACCATGGATCGAAGAAGTGAGCAAAGACGATGTTTCGGAGAGGATGGAATCCAAAAAGAAAACTTATACTTAACATCAGGAAGAGACATATGAAGTTTCTGCGATATGTAATAAGGAAGAAGGGCTTGAAGCAGGTGATTCTCACTGGACGAATAGTGGGAAGGAGAGACAAGGGAAAAGAACGCGTGACATACTTAATGGACTTTAGCAAATCGATAGCATAACAGAGTTTGGAAGGGGTAACAAGAGAAGGGGAGTTAAGAGCTACAGTGAACAGAGAGACATGGAGGGCCATGATCGCCTCTCCCTTGAACAGACACGGCACATAGAAGAAGTATAATATAGATTAAGTACTTAACATAGAGTATTTCTTTAAAATTCTAACTTGTACATCAGATTAAAAGGATGGAAGCAATTTTTACGAAAACCGTTATTAAATGTATTAAATTCGACATATGTTTATTTGTTAAAACATTACTTTTAAAGGATACTTGCATTTAAGTAGATGCTGTTTATGGTTTTCTTTTGTCTTAAATAGTATATTTATCTACTGGTATAAATAATCAAGAAATCTTGTTAGAAAAATATGCGTCTTGCGGTAGGATTAGAAACTGCGTCCCCTAGTGGAATCCGTCAATTGATTTGCCGTGTCTTGGCCACTCGACGACGAAAGAGTTACAGCCAAAAAGCCCGAAATAATGATTAACTGTATTATTTCAGGTCTTTGTATATAAGATTGATTACCAAATGGTGCAATGAATTTGAAAATTGCACACAAATCGAACGAAGCTATAAAGCTAAACATGTACTGTTAACTTTATTTTGAAGTATTTGGTGGAAAAAAGATATGAGATTAAATAATGTTTTTTTTTTATCATTATCAAATTCCCCGAAGGTTTTGCGTAGAAATATAATTATATGCGCTCGCGTGTTTATTTTCGTAGATTTTATTGCGTATGTAGATAGGTGATTTCCTGGTTAAAAATGGTACCAATTAGTCAATTTAAAAAATAGCCTTGGCATTTGCTTCTGCTTCACAATAATGCGCTTGAAAATGGTAGGACTTCTATCTCTTACCCACTTCCCGATCCATGCTTTAAAAAAGAAAGAAATGCTTGATGGTCTATATTTGGTTGTCAACCAGTTTTTGAAATAAAAACTGTACAGAAAACATTAATCTCTATCAAAAACAAAGAAAAATTCTAGTTATTAAACTGGTGGAAGCGGTTAAGAGTCATGATCGTTTAAAATTATCCCTATAACAGCCAGCAAAATTACGTCATACTCGGAGAGTTAATGACGCAGTTAAACGTTTAGATTGAAATTTAAAATGAAATATCAGTCAGTCAAAGTGCCATACATAATACAAGTTTGGGTGGTCATGTCTCGAAAGTAACATGACTAACTGGGCAGGAGATTTTTCAGCAGTATGTTGCCATTAAATTCTGCCGTAGACTAGTTGCCAACCAAGGCTATAGAACTGAATTTGTCCTGCTATTTAACACATAGCTAAAGAAAGAAAAGAAAGACTAATACCTATTCTAAGGGTATTTGCGCGTAAGTGAATGCAACAGATTCAATTGAAATTCGAACTCGGCTCTCTGATAACCAGTTCCGAGCCGATATCTACCACAACGCGCGTCATAAAAGAAATATACTTCATCAAAATTTGCTCTTGTTACTAAATGTTGCATCGGAAGTGAGTTACAGGAAGGTTTCATAATTATATGTCTTTGGAAGGTAAATGTTCCACGTCATTGAATTTTGAAGATGATTCATTACTCAGTTCTTTTTTTTTTTAGTTCTCTTGAAAAATAACTGTAGACTTGCTATGAAATTATTTTCGATTGGCAGTTTCCACTCTGTGTTTTATTAATAAAATCTATAAATCGTTTTGAAGGCTTATTATTGTAAATAAAGAACAGATATTCAGCTTGAAGGAGAAAAAAGACTGTAGCTTTTCGTTTACCAAGCAAAAAATGGTTTCTTTAGAAAAAGCATAGAGCTGATGTTTAGCATAAGTTTTTTCAATTCTCCTTTCAAATCACAAACGTGCAAAATAATTGAAAGTGTTATATTACAAACGGGAGAATTCTTTGCGTATGTCTCCACCGACACAAAACTTTGAGATACTTTTTAAAACAATCATTTATTTATGTTCTTTCTTCTTTTGTTTAAAACAAATGTACGAATCTTCCCGCAGTCTTTTCTTTACCCCAACTAAAAATAAAAATAAAACCTTATTCAACAAACGTAGCTTTCTTCTGTTTAGTCTTGTTCATTTACATTTCATTCTCCCGACGTTTTATGGCTCTTTATAAAGTTTTTTTCCTTCTCTAGCTTCATTGTCAACAAAATGCTGTTATATTTAGTTTTGTTGTCTTCTTGGCTGATTTTTTTGTTTTCAACCAAGATGCTTCTTCGCTCGTTCACCGCGTTTTCGTGATTTTATAGCGATCTTTTTTCTCTTCTGTTTGCTTCATCTTTTCATGAAGTTTTGCATACAAACGAAGCATTCAGTAAAAACAAAGAAGCCTGGCGGACGGTGAGAAATTTTATGCCTGCATCGGTTTCCAATACATTTCCATTTCTCTTCGCCGCAATAACTTTCTCTATTTCTCTATCTGCTAAAAGTTATCTCTTTCCGTCTCTCAACGCATGTTCTAACCATTCCCAGCTTTCACCATTCTTGTCTATATTTTCACGTTGTCGTATCGTAATGAATGTCCCAACAGACGTATCAAAATCAATCTCACCTCTACACAGATAGAAGTGCAAAAATTTGCAATTCTATCACATTAATATTTTGAAGTCCTACAGGAGTTTTCAAGTTTTATTGTCTCATTTATTTACTTTTCTGATCTTCAAAATTAATTTTCTTTCTTACATTCTTATCACTTCGGTATTTTTTATTATTCTTTCTTTCTTTCTTTCTTTCTTTCTTTCTTTCTTTCTTTGATGTTTAGACTTGTTTTAAGATTTTCCTTTCTTTTTGCAGTTTTCCGTTCTTTCTTTTTATTAAATTCTATTCTTTTGAACTTTCCAAACTTCACTTTTCTTTTCATCCTTTCTTCCTTTTTTCTTCTTTCTTTCATTGACCTTCCTTCATTCCTTCCTTCCTTCCTTCCTTATTTCCTTCCTTCCTTCCTTCCTTTGTGTACGTTATATTATCTTTTATTTTTTTGTCATAGTTTTCTTTCTTTCTTTTTCAGTCGTTCGACGTATTCTTTCTTTGGTGCTGTGTCTTGCGTTTTAAAAACATAATTGTAATTTTTTGCCGCTTTTCTTCATTTCTTTCTTCTTTTTTTCGCCTTTTTCAAATTTTAACATTTTTTCTTTTTTTCTTTCATTTTCAGTCTTTGTTCCTTCCTTTTTTCTTTCTTTTATGTTGTCTGTTACAAATTTAAAATGATTTTTGCTCTTCTTTTAATTTCTTTTATTATATGAATTTCAACACGTTGTTGCTACACTCATATTACATTGTGTTGAAATACACACACACAATAACACACACACACACACATATATATATATATATACATATATAGATGAATATAAATATATATATATATAATCATATAATTAAATTTGTTTTTTATTACAAGTACATTGTGACAAGGAAATTTCTATGTTTCGAGATTTCAATCGCGTTATCAAACAATATTAGATCATAGTTGCGAAAATGATTTTCATTTAAATATAAGAAATAATACGTTTGTTATTTATAGATATGGGAAGACATAAAAAATATTATGTGTCTTATATTTATGTGTTTTTATGTCTTTCCATATCTATTAATATCAAACGTATTGTTTCTTATATTTAAATGAAACTCATTTTCACAACTATGATCTAATATTGCCTGATGACGTGATAGAAATCTCGAAAAGGAAATTTCCGTGTGACAATGTATTTTTAATTGAAAAACAAGTTAAAATATATGATTATATTATACAATACAATATTTATTGTATTGAGCACTTTTTTAAATAATGCTAGAGAACTCGTAATTGTAAAACTGTTGGTTCTCTTTACCTGGATTTATATATATTTACGTGGGCGCGCGCACACACACACACACACACACAAATATATATATATATATATATATATATATATATATATATATATATATATATATAAATCCAGGTAAAGAGAACCAACAATTTTACAATTCTGAGTTCTCTGGTATTTATTTTTTTTATAAAAAAATCTCTCTCTCTCTCTCTCTATATATATATATATATATATATATATATATCTGTAACCTACTTGCCTACTCATTTATATATTAGTCTGGTTCGTAGCTGATATATAAACAATTTTCCAAAGATAAAAGACACGAATATCTACTTATTATCTTCTTGATGGCTTAGTGTCTTTAAAACCGTACTATTGCTAGTTGCTTTAATATTCTCTTCCATCTTCTTTTCACGTCAACTACGATCTACAAAAAATATATATAATTTCAATCATTATCTTCTGTCCTTTTAGTGTTTTCATTCTCCTCAGTGACGTTTACTCAGTTTTCTTTATTAAATTTCATGTAACACCTTGTGTCTTAGTTGATTAATTCCATTGCTTTGGATGGAACGAGTAAAAGATTTTTAATCAAATCAATTGCTTTTGTTCATTTGTTTGTTTCTTTGTTTAGTGACATATCAATTCTTTATGCATTATTTAATGCCAAAATGTACACTAATTAAAAACATTTATTGCTAGCAGTATATTTATTGTCACAAATGTATTAGTATTATTTACAACATATATATGTTGCTGGCAAATTTTTTTTCCAAAATTTCGAAAATGTATGCCTGATAATACTCTTTTTTTAATAATGTATTGCTGGTAATATTTATATTTCCAAAAAAATTTACTGCTGGTTATCATTTTTCTTTTTTCCAAAAATGTATTGCTAGTAATATCTATTTTTTTAACAAAAGTGTATTTCTGGAAAATAAAGAAATGTATTGCTGCTAATATTTATATTTCCAAAAAAATTACTGCTGGTTATCAATTTTCTTTTTTCCAAAAATGTATTGCTAGTAATATCTATTTTTTTAACAAAAGTGTATTTATGGAAAATAAAGAAATGTATTGCTGGTAATATTTTTGTTTATTTACAAATATATACTGAGAGTATTTTTATACGAATATGCATTGATGGTAATTTTTTTTTGCTTTGGTTTTTATTTCAAAATTTATTGCTGGTAATACTTTTTCACAAAGATATACTGCTGGAAATTGTTTTATTCCCAAAATACAATACTTGCAATTAACAAATATGGTGTGTTTCTAAATCTTTTTCCAAAAATGTATTGCTCATAGCTGGGACATTAATTCAGGTGCTCCCACCCTAGGTGAGGGTAGATTTGAGAATAACACTAATTAAGAGGTACTTCATGCTCTTAAAATCCTCACGATCAGAGACTTTGCTTTCTGATGTAGTTTTTCACGATCTGTTCCGCTCGAGTACGTATTTTCAATAACTTAAGATATTACAAAACCAAAATATTTACCTTAGAAATTAATTCCCTTTCATAACACACCCTGTCAAATCTACAGTCTTCTATTGAGGCTAGGCGTAGCATCAAATCGTTCATGAATGTGAAAACGAATAGGTCTACGAAGATAGGTTTATAATTTGGTATAATGCGATAAAACATGTAAAGTTATAATTAAATTTGTTTTTTATTTAAAATTAATTTAATTTACATTGCGACACGGAAATTTCTATGTTTTGAGATTTTACCTTGTTTTTTTGAGTTAGAATATTTTTAACGGCATATCAACCTCTGAGGGTTGTTTATGACCAAATAGGTGGGGTTTTAAGGGAATTTTTAATGTTTGCTTATAGTGAGAAGGTTGATTTAGTCAGATTTTAATGAACATTTTTTTGTTTTTATTCTTTTTTTAATTTAGAAAACTGAAAATGTCTACAAAAAAGTTTTGTCGAGAATTTTTTTTTTAAATGTGATTTTTTTTTTCATCATTTAACCCCGAGCAAGGCGGAAACGCCACTGATGTGCAGCGGGCTACATAAATGGAAAAAGATTAATTAGAAAAGAGTGAGGAGTACAAACTAGTTAGGAAGGAACAATAGAAAGCTGAGAAAGCAGGTGCGATGACAGATACATAGGTGGAGAGAAAGGGAAGGTTATACGGGGGTGGGGAGAGAGCTAGATTTCAGTGGTTAGTAGATGAGTATTGACGTTGCGTTTAAATTTCTGGAGGTTGTAGCCGTCAGGAAAGCAAGAATACGGGAGCGAGTTCCACAGGCGGGAAGTGCAAGAGAAGAAGCTGCAGGAGTAGAATTGTCGTCTGCATTTGGCTAACCTGACTGTGAATGGGTGGGACCCAGTTGCCAGTCTGGTTGCACGAGTAAACACCTGTTGAGGAGGCATCAGTGACTTAAGTTCGTCTGAGCAGAAGCCATGAAAGTATTTATAGAACAAAGGGAAGTCACATTTCGACGATGGGGAAGTGGCTGCAGTCGAGCCGCCATATCAGTACCTATCGCATTACAGACTCTCCTTTGGAGCCTATCAAGAACACTGAGGAGAACAGCAGGGGCACCTGACCATAAATGGCAGCAGTACTCCATGCACGGACGGATGGTTGACTTGTATATATGCAGGATGGATTCAGGCGGAAAAAACATCCTGGATCGACATAGTGACCCAACCTTCTTAGCAGTAGATTTTGCTATGGATTCAATATAGTGGTTCCATTTGAGGTCTGAGGAAAGGGTAAGTCCGAGGAGGCGTAGTGTATTACTCTCCGGGAGAATGGCTTGGTCCATGCTTATGGGAGGCAGGAGAGGTTGCCTGTAATGGTTGACAGACAACAGCTTGGTCTTAGATGAATTGAAGTTGACAAGCCACTTCTTGCCCCAGTTCACCACAGAGTGTAGATCCCGCTCAAGGTCAGCAGCGAGATTATGTCTGTCCGCCACGAACGGTTTCTTACTGGTGCGGCAGTATATTGTAGTGTCATCTGCGTAGATGCCTACTTGGGACTTGATCTCATCTGGGAGGTGGTTGATGAAAATAAGGAAGAGCGTTGGGCCCAGGATAGAGCCTTGTGGGACACCAGCATTCGTGCTGTAGGACGAAGAGGCACGCCCATTCAGAACGACCTTCATTTTGCGGTTATTTAAGAAAGATTGGATTAGGTCAAGCAGGCGACCGGTAATACCATAACCGCGTAGTTTGCATAGGAGGCCAGAGTGCCAAACCCTGTCGAAAGCCTTGGAGATGTCCAGAGCAACCGCGCGAGCCTCGTCAGACTCATCAAGGGTCTGTAGCATGTACTCAGTTACGGTTGTTAGCAGTTCGGCCGTGGACCTGGCAAAGCGGAATCCATATTGCCTGTCGGAGAACATTTTGTGGGCGTTGAGATGCTGAACTATTTCAGCATTGATTATAGCCTCGAATACTTTCCCGAATATCGTGAGATGACGTGAGAACGTCAAATCCATGGATTAAAGGAGGTATTGAGGATTTCCTATTGTTGAGCACTCGTTTACAAATCCTCCAATAGTCCTTGGAGCCGAACTTGCGATCAGCTATGCGCTGTCGCATTCTCTCAGCAAACAACTGTTTAGCGTCATTTAGGGTTCTCTTGCACTCATTTCGAGCAGATATGAACAGGCGCCTATCATGATCAGTTGACTGTCTCCGGAATAGACGGAAGTAATGGTTCCTGTGGGCAATGGCAGCTGAACAGGGTGGAGAGAACCACGGAGAGGAATGAGGTTTTAAGCAATACTTCCTGGTGGGTACGAAGGCATCAATGCCAGCTTTCACCCATGACGAGACCTCAGAGGCACAGTCATCAACTGATAGGTCGAACACTTTTCCCCAAGGGACGTCTCAGAGGAAATCGCGAAAGGCATCCCAGTCAGCATTTTGGTAGAGGTAGGAGGTCCTATAGGTAGGGGGCTCCTGGGGGAGTGAGATTGGAAAGAAATACTGAGAGAGACTACAGCGTGGTCGGAGTTGCCGAGAGGGCAAAGCTGCGAGACTTGACAGGCGTCAGACGCAGAGGTGAAACATATATCTAGTACTGAGGAATGACCCGAGGGAGTGCTTGGGAAGCGAGTGGGGAATTCCACCACTTGCGTAAGGGATTGGGAAATAGCAAAGTTCATGGCGTGAATGCCCGCTGGATCAGTAACGGCGTTTTCAAGCCACTCAGAGTGATGGGAATTGAGGTCTCCAAATACAAATATGTGGGCAAATGGGTGATAGGAAATAGCCTTATCTATGTCGTCAGCAATGCTATCTAGTAGGGAGCAGTCAGGAGAGGAGGGAGAACGGTAAAGAAAGAATAGGTAACTAACCGAACTGAGGAGAGACAGGCGGAGATATATGTATTGGTGGTCAGTAGATTCGAGTGAAGTCACCCTAGCTATGGGGAGGTGTTCGCTGACATAGACACCCAGCCCATGCATGTGGACAGTGGAATCCTTCCTTAAAAGGGGAAGATAACCAGGGATGAAGAGGTCAGAGGAGGGAATAGCTGAGTTGAGATTAATTTCGAAGAGCGCAAGGATGTCAGGGGACTTTTCATGCAGGAACGCTTCTACACTAGGAAAGTTAGTACGAATGCCCCGAATATTAGTGAAGGAAAGGTTCATGGGTTTAGGTCGTTTGGATTGAACTTGTTTAGGGTAATTTCTGATTTGTTTAGTCATGATTCTGTTCGTAGAAAGGGACCTAGGGTAGAGGATACAGGCGGTCATTATCCACGATCTGTGCCGGGAGGGAAACTACGAAAGCGCTTGCAGGGACACCTATCCGTGCGCGACATGGCACTACAAGAACCCCGATATTATACAACTGTTGATCAGAGCAGCCGCTCTTGACGCTACGCAAGAGTTAGGGCTCCTAACTACCAGTCGGAAGCAGCAATCAGGAAACTGCCAACCCGGTACCCTTACAGTGATGAGCCGTTGCCACCAAACGGCCAGATCGCAGGAAACTCACGGAAGCACCAATACCAAGGTCTGAAGAGAGAGAAGAGAAAGCCGGAAACCACATTCTAAACAGGAAACAAGGGGCAAGCCTCTACTCCAGTTCAATAGACGTGGGAGGAGTATGGACCGGGTGATAATGTAACCTATCTACTCCTATTAAAAAAAAAAAACACAAGCTTCCAAAGGTGGAGAGTTAACTAAGTTTTAACTTAGATAAAATCCAAATGAAGCATGAACGCCAAAAAGTGAGGGAACAAAAAAGAAACGAAAAAATACAGATTTAACAAATAATTCGTAACATACCTCACAGTTTAACACAGGAAATTTGAATTAAGAAAGTTTCACTCTTCAATTCTTGCTTTTCCCAAAAATCAATCTTGCTTTTCCCAAAAATCAACTTGCTTTTCTCAAAAAATCAATCTTGCTTTTCCCAAAAATCAATTCTTAATGCAATAATATTTTCTTCAAAAATGTATTTTTGGTAATATTTTTCCTTCAAAAATATATATTCTTCTATAAAAGTCTTTTTTATGTATATATTTCCCTAAAAGTGTATTTTTATACTTTCATAGAGTTTTGATCCCAGTTTTGGGATTAACTATTTGCCTTTAGCTAGGACCCTAACAGTTGCTACCACTCCGGAGCAGCGTGGACCGGGGAACAACAGCAATTAAGATGTGGTTCCTTGCTTTTCACAACCTCGTAATCATAGGCCTTATTGTTAATACATGTTTCATCGTTGTTCACTCTGGTGTTTTTTCTTATGGCATCTTACGCCGAATTGAATCTCAAATAATAAATATCATAATGAACCGACCGTTGTCTATATGTCTATATTCTTGAAAAAAAAATTTAATATTACATAAATTTAAACGTTACCTCCGTTACAAAAAAATGAACTGCATCTTCTGTATACCACCAGAATACTGTCCCGTAGACTCACATTATATAATGCGGTTCAAAATATTATACGGATCACCTAACAGAGAAATTTAAAATCGCACTAACTGAACAGTGAACCATGTAGATGACAAAATAATATCCAGGAAAAAGAATAGAATTATGAAAAATTTCACAAACTTTCTATCTTAATTCAAAATAATATAATATCATCTATGATTCAGGTAGATGCATTTTACGACATATTTAAATTTTCAGGATAAACACTATATCACGGTTACGGGATTCCAAAATTTTAAGACTCAGAATATTAACTTGCACTTAAATGACAACATTAAATAGTTACAGTTTAACAGATATACATCATTCTATGAGAAATAACAGTGATATAAAAATTATAAGAAGTCTGACACTGGCAAAATAAAATTGGAAAGAAATGCAATTAAACCAAAAATGAGGCGTGCACGATATATATGCAAAAAATATTAATAGAAAGTGTGATAAACAGATTAAAGAAAAATCAATGTCACCTCCAGCAAGGCAGTAAAGCCACTGAAAAACATGAAGATGAAAGGGTGTTCAAAAGGCGAGAAGTGCGGAGAAAGAAATTGTTAGTATAGAACTTACGAATAAATCTAGACAGATCAATTGTAAATTGATGACAACTCGACTCCAGTTTAGTCCTGCGCTTAAATTCATGAAGTCTAGGTACGAAAGCAAAGAGCTCATTCGAAAAATTATCCTAAAAGTATTTATAAAAAAGGGCACTAAAACGCAACTTTATGGTGGTGGATAAATGACTGACTGAAGTCAATTCGCCGGATTAAGTACAATAATATTGTTGACACTTCTTTTGATCTTAAGGAGTTCATAGCATAAGTATCGGACTATATGTGGTAGCAATATTCTAAGCATGGACTAATGGTAGACATATATATATATATATATATATATATATATATATATATATGCATATATTTTAATCATTTCACCCCGAGCAAGGCATTCCACCACCACTATTGCGCAAGGGGTTACATAGGGGAAAGTGATGAGAAAGAGTGGTTAGATAAGGGAAATGTCGAAAGGAGGGTGGTAGACGGGTAAAGATATCGAGGATGAGGGTTGGGCATATGGGAAAGTGTTTGAGAGAATGGATGCGAGTTAGTGTGTTAGATGGTGTCTATTGACCTTACAGTTAAACTCCTGGAGATTGTAACTGTCGGGGAAGCAAGTATGTGGAAGGGAATTCCGAGAAAAGAAGCTGTTGGAGTAGAAATTGCGGTTATATCTTATCTGTTTTACTGTAAAAGGGTAGGACCTAGTTGCTAATTTAGTATCTCGTGCAAATTCGTACCTAGGGGGCACCAGTGATCTAAGTTCATCGGAGCAGAAGCCGTGAAAGTGTTTATAGCAGAGGCACAGGGAAGCCGCGTCATGCCGGTGAGAGAGTGACTGCAGCCGGTCTACCAAGTCGGTATTGATCACATTACAGATTTTCCGTTGTCAAGAACCCTGAGGAGACTAACAGGGGCACCTGACCAGATTGTGGCAGCAGTATTCAATACACAGGCGGATGGTAGATTTATATATGTGCAGGATAGATTCAGACTGGAAAAACTTTCACAGCAGTGATTTAGCAATGGATTCGATTTCGTCATTCCACTTGAGGTCCACTGAGAGTGTGAGGCCAAAGAGGCGTACTGTTTTACTTTCTGGGAGGCGAGCCTGTTCCATGCTAATGGGAGGTAGGTGCGATTGTATATGATGGTTAATTGATAGCAGCTTCGTTTTGGAAGCATTAAAATTTACGAGCCATTTTTACCCCAGTCCACTACGGATTGGATTTTCTTTTCACGCTCGGCAGCGATGTTCGCTTTGTTGCCTACAGCAGATTTTTGATCGAGACGAGAGTAAACTGTGGTGTCATCGGCGTGCATGCCTACTTGGGTTTTTATGGCATCGGGGAGATCGTTAATGTAGATCAGAGAGTTGGACCTAGGATAGAGCCTTGAGGGATACCCGCGTTCGTATGGTAGTTTTGCGAGGCATGTCCGTTTAATACTACCTTCAATATGCGGTTAAAGCGGAATGACTGGATTAGGTCAAATAAATGTCCAGTTATTCCATAGCTTCGTAGTTTATGTAGAAGACCAGCATGCCAGACTCTATGGAACGCTGTGGAGATATCCAAGGCAACGGTTCGGGCTTCGGCATTCTTGTCAAGAGACTGGTATATATACTAAGTGATGGTTGTTAGCATATCAGCAAAATAGATTCTGGACAGAATAATTTTCTAGACCGACACAGTGAACCGACTTATGTGTAAAAACATACTTATTGACTGGATGCGTAAAATATATAAAGCATTCTAATAATAGACAAAGAACAAGAACTACAATGATAGTAGTATATCAGAGAGATTTTCACGACAATAGAGGAGAAAAACTTACATTAAATTAAAGCATAAAACTATCTGGAAATTTAAAACCTGAGATAAGATCTTGAAAGAGAAATAGCGAATGATATTATTTTCAAGGTGATTAAAAAAAAGAAGAAAAAAAAGGGAAACGATCGTGAATTACATGGGTGAAATGAAAATGAAAACGCACATAGGGCTAGATTCCCCGTATAATTCATGCTTTCTCAGCAGAGAAATAGCGAATGACATTAGTAAATCTATTTGCTTGATGATTCAAAACAGAGCAAAAAATAAAAGAAAAGAAAATGTTGAAAGAGGAAAACTATAAGGAATTTCATGGGTGAATCGGTTTTGGGTTTGAATGAAATTTTTCTTGTTGAAATAGGGCTAGATTATTCGTATAAATCAAGCTTTCTTGGCATTTCAAGTAGCCCCTTGGGCCTTGCCCTTCCAAAATAAAAACATAGATATACGGCTTTTTAAGTTTTCACTGATTACATTTCTTTCTACCAACATTTTGAATAAAGCTAAATTGTTCTAGCCGCTAGGACAATTTCACGTTTCATCTCCACGGCATATAAAACTAGATTTATTCACGCAATCTATGTAAATAAAACACATTATCTCTTTTCTGGATTGAGATTTACATTTTATCGCCCTATAAAAAAAAAAAAATCATTTCTGTCATTAATAATTTCCATTTTCGTTTATCAAATTTCTTCGTCAAAATATTAATTATAAATCAATCTTATTCAATAATATATTCACCAATTATTTGCTGCGAAGTGCTGCTACTGCTCAAGCAGTTGTTTGATAATATTATTTAAAGTTCTGTAGCTTTCGATATGAAATTTATTCTATTACCTTTTTATTGAAGATATTTTCCCAATTTTTCCAGTGTTATTCTTCTGTTCGCGCCCTTTTCATTTATGTGTTTTTGATTGGCTGATTTTGTTTAAAGACATCAACCTCTATTGGTGATTTAATTTCGAAGTATAAATCTTTTTACAGCTTCAACTAAATATATTTTGAAAACAATTGTAAACATTCAGCTTAAGATAAAAGTCGTTTTACTATTACAAATATTGTTGATATTTCCACTAAAAGGTATTGGTTGTCATTTTGCTTTAAACATGTATTATTGATAATTTTAGTACAACTAATTATTATTTGTAATTTTATTCTAAATTGATATAGATGGTGTTGTGGATTCCGGATGATGAACCGCACAAAATAATAAACAACACAAACAGATATGGAGATGGAAAAGTAGGTTATATTGAACGTAATATACAAACTGGAACGCGGAACAGGAATACTATTAGTAGAAATAAATATATACAAGTCTTGAAGTGAAGCCATCGGAAATAGTATGTCCGGGTAACTTATTCTAGCTGAGTGGAGCTCAGAGCTAGTCTGGTCTCTGGGTAACTTTGGTATCTGTCGGAACTCTTCGATAACTGTAACAGATCTCTACGATTACTCTCCACCGTAAACTGCAACTACAACTGAAATTCTTGTTCTCACTATGGCAGGATTATATGTACACTCGCTCGAGTCCATTATCATATACGAAAGGGGAAGATCCCACAACAGTTGGTATTCTGAAATGAGGTAGTATTTAACTATTTGCATTGTTTGGACTATTTTTCTCATCGTTATTGACATGTTCACGACTTTTTCGGCAGTTGTACGAACCGGCCTTCTTCATGTGCCAGAAATTTAAAACCGAACTCGTTATTACTATCACTAAAGAACATGACTACCAGAAATAGCATTGCGCATTGAATGAAAATGATACACACCAATGATCGTCATAAACGGTTTAGTTCAAAATTCCAAGCACCTGAAGAAGACCTGAGCGTACAACGACCGAAACATCGTAAACATGGCAATAAAGATGAAAACAATAGTCTGAACAATGTAAACAGTGTAGATATTTTTGGTAATTTCAATATGTATTGTTAGTATTTTTAATATAAAAATGTATTTTTATATTCTTATATGGTTGATTATGTTATAGGGATTTATTATTTGAAAATAGCTGGGACCCTAATAGGTGCTACCATCCCGGCTTAGAGTCAGTCAGTCAGTTAAGTTCCATACGTGATACACGCTTGGGCGATCATATCTCGAAAGAGAGTACTAGATTGCTATATGATGTCAGTTGTTCAATATGGCAGTGAATGTTGGACAATATTAACAAGATGAAGAAAAAATTTGAAGCAGCTGAAATGTGGCTCTACAGAAGGATGCTGCGGATATCATTGAATGAGCATGTGAGCAATGATGAAGTCTTGGAAATAATGGAAACGAAAAGGAAAGTAATAGTGATCATCAGGAAAAGACAACTGAAGTTCCTGAGACCTGCAGTGAGGAAGAAGGACTTGCAGAACAAGATGCTAACAGTCCAGATAGATGGGAAAAGAAATAGAGGAAGGCAGCGAATAACATATTTGAGGGGCCTGAGCAGGCGGATGACAGAACGGGGTTTGCGAGATGTTAAAGAAGAAAGCGTTCAAAATCCACCAGGGATAGGGAGACGTGGAAAGACATGATCGCCTACGTCCTGAAAGGACAAGGCACATAGAAGAAGAAGACGACGACGACGACGACGACGACGACGAAGAAGAAGAAGAAGAAGAAGAAGAAGAAGAAGAAGAAGAAGAAGAAGAAGAAGAAGAAGAAAACGATTCATATTCTTAAATAAAATATTCTGTAAAAGAGAAGGTCTCGCCTATATATTAGAAATATCAAAATGAAGCAGATGTAGAAATTTAAGTTGTTGGTGTAGTTTATCTTGATAGGATGATACATTTAATTAGAGAAAATTACATTCTTAGAAGAGAAAATTACTTATGGACCAAATTAATAATTACTGCTTTTGTATAAAGTTCAAGTAGAATGCTTAATCACTCAGTGTTTTTTTTAACAACAAACAAGAATTTCTTTCTGAATCACGATACATATATCTGGTTTAATTTAATATATTTTTGGTTTATGCTATATAGGTTCTATGTATAGTTCCATATATATCTTTTTTAATTCGATACAGGGTTAAATTGTTCAAAATGGACAATAACACTGGCATCTTACTTTGACAGATATAGTTACCAAGATGGCACAAAAATAGTTTGAAATACTAAATAGTAAATTTATCCAATAAAATCACCATTGACTTCAACTACAGCCTCCAATCAAATTCTCAATCTCTTGCAACTCTCACTCAACTGTGCCTCACACATAGTATTCAAGAGATTTGCAGAGAGTTAGTTGGCCAGATGTAAGGTGTGATGTAGTCGCAAAAATGTATGACAGTCATGAATGGATTCTTCTGCGTTTGTGGCATGATGCACAGCCATATTGCCATATATAGCGTCTTCCGGTAGCAACCCTCTTTAATCAAGGAAGCATTACCTCCGTGTTGACTCTGATGTCCTGTGTAAAGATAAAAGGAGTCATAACATTGCCATCCGTAATGATCACTAAAAACGTATTCGTAATCACCATTAGACTCAATCAACTTTTCCGAATTTTCTGCACTCTTCTCAGATCGCAACGCAAACACCCTTACGTGTTTGTATTAGAGCTTCCAGCAAGAATACTAAGCAACACAGTATTATGCCGTTTCCAAATTTCTGGCGGAATAAATTGCGTTATGGTGTTCTTTTCCTCGCAAACGGTGACCAACTGATTTTACTGTGCAGCCGACAAAATAAACCGCGAGCAGACGTGAAATAAAATTATAAAATGGCAACGTACCCATCTCACCTTTATGTTGATAGACTCTGTACACGAATTGGAACTCTTTGGACGCAGGAAACTTACAAAAATATTGGTATGATTAGTTTTCTTTTGTCATAATATCAATATTGAATCACCAGAATTGTACCTTTTTATTCCGTAGTATTGGATGCTTTATGGCATTTACAATGAAATTAGTAAAACGGTTGTGTGAAATGACGGAAAATAATTTGAAAACCAATACTCTCAGGCTTTGTAAAACCAGATTTTTATGTATGCTGCCTAGATTAGTTAAAACTTCTCATGAAAAAATATAAGAGTTTTAAAAATAGACAGTATATATATATATATATATATATATATATATATATATATATATATATATCCTTTGAGATTTGAAAAAGAAATCACTCGATCGGCTATCTAGAGAAAGGTAAAATTTACTCGCCTCAAAATCACTTTAATCGACCGACTTCATTTTCTTAATAGTCGACTAACGTAAACATTGCATGAATCGAGAGTCGAGGATAATATTTTACAAATGAGTTTCAAAACATCTATCAGCGTCTTTAATCTGGGCGACAGAGACATTTTGGTTCCATTCTGGAAGCGTTAATTAAACGAATGTTTACACTGGCCGGTACGATAAAAGGGAGATCAGCACTATGTATAAGACCAAAGAGTTCAAACGTGTCATTGCAGGTCATTCTAAGTAACTTGTGAATCTTCCTTGTAAAAGAAACCAAATTTCTTTTTTCTATATTTGAAAGGAAACGGTTCATTGCGAGATTTTAATCGACCGCAGGCGAGTAAAGCATTGCACTTTAATCGCCCAATTGTCTTTAATCGACTGAGTCGATCAGGCGTGAAATCTCAAACACTTTCTCTCTCTCTCTCTCTCTCTCTCTCTCTCTCTCTATATATATATATATATATATATATATATATATATATATATTGTAACTAAGTTGTTGAACTCGTAGGTTTATTTACCTTTTTAACAACCATTACAGTATATATATATATTTTAATTTGTTAAACGGGTTATTACGTGACCTAGATTTCTACCATGTGGTGTCTTCTGGCGGTTTGCAATAAGTGATTTTTACTGTTTTCTAAGAACGTTCACGTAACGGGGAATTTTTGAATAGGTATTTTATACTATGGATACACTTAGTCATAATTTCTGTTCTTTCATTCAATAATCATTTTTGTTTGGGATAACTTTTCTTCCTGGCACAGTCTACATATTTTGCCACCGTTGTAAGGCTTGGCAGTTTTCACTATACTCCACGATATGTCTGGGTCTTTATGAAATCAAACTAGTACACAGTTTGTATTAAAAGTCTTCAATACAATTATATTGTAGAACTTTTGAATATTTTTAATTGTAAACGAATTATTAAACCACCTGCGTTTTACCATGTGCTGTTTTCAGGCGATTAGACAATGACTGATTTTACCGTTTTTTTGAAAACGCTCAAGTAACGCGATTTTCAGAAATAGAAGAATTTATACATGGATGAAAAATTTATAACTTCTTTTAATTTTAAAAATTGCGCGTTCTAAACAATTCCCCGTTACATCATCGTTCTTAAAAAAAAGGTGAATTCAGTTATTGCAAGTCGCCTGAAGATACCGCATGGTAGAATTAGGGTGCGTAATAATTTAAAAATTATATATATATATTATATATATATATAGTGTCACACGCAGACAGATCTGTTTCGCTGTATCACAGCTCATCAGTACGGTTAGACATCCAATTGCTTTCAGCCAGGAATGAAACCCGTCCAACTTGACGTCAGTCGGCGATTCTACCTCTGAGTTATTGGCACTCGGTAGAAGAGGGCAGACTTTTAGCGTGTTATGTATAATGTACACACGCTACACACACACACACACACACACACACACACACACATATATATATATATATATATACTAGCAGTATAGTCCGGCCTTGCTCGGGTGTAATGAAATCTTTAAAACTAATCGATGGTCCTGGTGCTCAGACTCTTTGGACGTTGGCACAAAAGACTGAAAATCAATAGTTGTTTCCAGTTAAAGCGAAACCGGAGACTGAAAGAAAAATCAATGGATGAAAGTCAAATTTTGATTCCCTGGTATCGATATCAAATAATATCGTCGTAAACTGAATTTTGAAGGCTAAATATGTCCTCTGAGTAAATGGTATCATGGCCGAGACTAAGATCTATAATTATACCTACTTAGAGCCAAACTCGAAGCAAAAACTAAAATAAAAGGGCTGAAAAAAAAAATAGACATACAGGCAGATAAACAGACACACACACAAACATCTTGCCTTTTATATATATTTTATGAATTTTCTGATCTATAGTAAGAACTGCAACCTTGAAACTTCTGAATATCGTTTCTTATGTCTTTGTCTATGAGTGTATCAAATTTGATTAAAATCGGACCACTCCTTCTATAACTCGATTTATTCGATTATCGATTTTCGATATTTATCGGGGGTACATCGACACAAAACCGAGCTAAGAACACTTGCAGACGCTTATAGTACAACTGTGTAAATTTTCAAGAAAATCATTTTAGCCGTTTCAGAGTCTATAGGTAACGAACACACACACACACACACACACACACACACACATGCATGCATACACAGAGACAAATTTCCATTTATAAATACGTTTATATATATATATATATATATATATATATATATATATATATATTAGTATAATGAGACCACCCCAGTGTTTTAACAAAGTTATGTATTTCATAATATTTTTTAGTACTTATTGCCAAGTGAATAATTGTAAATAGAATAGTTCTTTTGTTAATACTGCACAATAACATGAATTTATTGATATTTAATAATTAACTAAATTGCAGTTTTATCAATGAAAGAATAAAGAAAATTTAAGGTGATTCGGATGAGTTTATCTTTACTTAGTAAAATTTTGCGCAGTAATAATAACAAAACAGCTATTCTATTTGCATTTAGGAAAATCCACTTGGCAATAAATACTAAAAATAAATCATTTCCTTTAAAATCGGGGGTGGACTAGTGATTATGCCCGGTAGTGTGTGTGTAAATATATATATATATATAGAGAGAGAGAGAGATCCATCCGCTGCATCACCGCTCATCAGTACGGTTAGACACCCGATTGCTCTTTTACGCAGGATTGAAACCCAACCGAATTAGCGTTAGTCGGCGATTCTACCTCTGAGCTAAAGGGCGCTCGGTAGAAGGAGGTAGACTTTTAGCGTGTGATATATCATGTATACAAAAGCCAATAGCTCAGATTTTTATAATTTATGTATTTACAAGCATATATAAAATATAAGTAGAGTTTACTTATTGTGAAGAATGGACTGAAAAATATATCTCAAAAAATCATAACCGGTTATCACTCGATGCTCTTTAGACTCAATCGGGAAAAAATATATAAATAGACACACAAGGATGACGACATGGATAGAGACGGAAATAACGACAGAGACATGTACGATGTTTAAGCATAGAAAAACTGTCGTGGCACGGAGAGTAATGAAACAGATACGAATGTGTTAATAAATATATTTTCATAAAAACCTCTCTTTATAAACAGAGCATAAATGCAATGTTTGGCTAGAAATTTAAATTTTGTTAAACATCAGTTAATTTAGATGACATAATTATAAAATTAATTTTATTAGTTGTTGATAATAGACGCTATGACAAAGAAAATATTTGCAAAAATACTCCATCAATACTGAAAAAACAGATGTTTTGTCCTATATGTACGAGTATTTCCGGCTATTCTATTTGCCTTTATCAAACATTTTGTCTTATTTTGAACTTATGTACTTTTTATATATGTGCATATCGTGATGGAAATGTATTTTTTATTTTTCTATTTAGAAAGTTTTCAAACACTTTATGTCCAAAAAGACGCTGTTTATAGTAACACATGGCCACTGAATTAAAAACTTAATCGCATTAATTTATCAGTCATCTTTAGCGAAACATGTATAAATTGAAAGATTACTGAGAAAATAAGTTATATATATATATATATATATATATATATATATATATATATATATATATATACCGAATGTGATGTGCAAATTGTGGCCATTTTATATTTTCAATTTTGCCCACGTGTTTTTTATTTTGTGTTGTTGTTCTTAAAGATAATGCCAGACGGAAAGTTTCTTTTGCGCTCTGTAAAAATTGTTACAGGTTGCAGCGGTACCTTAACCAGACTTTGCAAGAAAAGTGGAAAAAGGCAGCACAACAAAATTTAAACATTCTGGGCAACCATACATATATATATGTGTGTGTGTGTGTGTGTGTGTATGTGTGTGTGTGTGTGTGTAGGTGTGTGTGTGCAAAAATTAAGACAGGCCCGTTATTCCATGGTAAAGCGGGTGTGTAGACCGGTTACAGGCAAACCATCATCAGCTTCCGTCTTTATTGTATAGAAGATTTTATATAAATGAAATTTGCAAATAAAGACCCCCAAAAAACAACAAATAGAAATGAAAATAAAGATTGCTCCCTTCAAAAATAAAGAAATAAAGAAAAATTTCATCATTACATCAGTTAGGAGAATCCACACGCACATGCATACATAAACATAGATACAACTGCGACATATAATCAAAAAGCCCGCATAAGAAGGTATGTCAACTCAAAGATACGCTACGTATGTCAGTCAGACTGCTGACACGTCGATTTGGAAAGTAAGAAAGGGGTTGGGGAGAGAGAGATAGCGCTAAAGAAAAAGGGTAAGCGTTTTATGAGCATAAACGAAAATGGAAAGAAGAAGAAATAAGAGAGGAATAAATTTAAATTTGAAAGAAAAGATGATACGAGAAATTAAAAATATAAGAAAAGATTATATATTAACGGTGAATGGATAAGAAATTTTTGTCTAAAAAATTAAGAAAAATTAAAGATATTTAAAAAATAATACTTAATTAACCCGTTGTGATCAAAAATACTACCAGACCACTATGTAATCAAAATTATACTATTTATTCAGACAACAAAACAATTATAATACTATATAAAGTTTACAATGGAAAAAAATATTTTATATTTAATTTAAAAATAAATTTAATTATGCTTTTAAAATTTAATTTTTTAGATTTAATTATTTAATTTAAAAATAAATTTTACTTATTAACAGTGAAAGGATAAGAAACTAGAATCTACTAAATCTAAAACAAATATTTAAAATATAATAGTTAATCAATCCATTTACCACCACGTCACTATATAATCAAAATCATACTAATTATTCAGTCAGCAATGCATTTATAATACAATATAACTTTAATCATGTAGACAAATTATTCAATTATAATACAATATAATGTAATAAAATATATATACGTACACACACATACACACACAAGCATATATATATGTACACACACACACACACATATATATATACGAACACACACATATACACACACCCGTAAAAATAAATATATATAAATGCAATATATAAATATATATATATATATATACAACACATACACACATGACATATTTTTAAGGCGAAAAGATAAAAATCTAGTAATTAATAAGTTAAAAAATAAATAAAAAATAAATAATATCTATCTATCTATCTATCTATCTATATATATATTAAATAATAATAGTAATAATATATATGTGTATATATAAAATATATATAAACGCCAATTTACCAACTACATATTTGAACACAACGAGATAATATCAAAAAGAATATCTAAAAAGAACCAGATATTAGAAAAAATAATAAATAAATAAATATATAAATAAATAAATACAATATAACTCTATAAGGATAGGATTTAAACATGAAAGCAATGTAATAGACATATATAAACCGATGTATATAAAGTCATCGACACATATAACAATAAGGTACAAATAAATCATAAAGATTCCGTACGTTAGTATCCAACAAAAGATATAGTGATGTTTGGAAAGGATGACGAGCTAAAACTTTAACATAATTTAAAACGGCTTTTATGTCGACTTTTAAAAACTAGTTCCTTTCTTAGATTTAGTAGGTTTAATTGATTTGTGTGTTTGATAATGGTGATGTTTTCATAAATGCATAAGTAACAGATATTTTTGAAGGTGGTGGCTGTGCTACATTTTTTAACGAGTTTTCATTTAATTACAAGGGTTAAGTTTTTCTCGTTCAATGACCAGAGATATTGGGGTTGAGATGTTTGGTTTCTTAATTCAGGGTTGGAAAAAGAGAGTGTATGGTTCTATAAACATTGCTTTCAAGCATCTGCTGAAATACCAATGTAGAATCTCTTCAAATTTATATTTTCTCTTAGGTATATCATTGCTTCATTTATCACCCCTTCTGTCATACATTCTCTACCCATAAGACCTTCATTTTTAATTCTAGAATTGCATCTAGGTGTATGATTGTTCTGTCTAGCTGTATTTCTTATGTCTTGTACATTTCGGGTAACTCTAGGGTTGCTTTGGTTAGGAGATGGAGAACTGAGGTTGGTTCAACTAGGAGTTGTTACTCTGGAGTTGGATTGATCAGGGGTAGTAAATCTCAGGTTTTGAATTTGGTTTTTATATCTCGATAAAGCTATTCTATTGTGAGAGCTGATTATACTCTCTATATTTTTAGTATACGAATAGCTAATTTTTAGGGTTTTCCTATTAAATATTATATGAAGGGGACTAGAATTACTAAAATGTTTATCTACGGGTTTAAAAAAATATTTACCGATATTAATATTATATAATTTACAAAATGGAGGGTTGAACCAAATTGCTTTCTTTCTTCTGTTGGTCTTATTCGTATTATTATATTTTAAGGATTCGTCATAAAAAAGGGGCTTCTGAAATCCGCTTTTATGTAAAGCCTCATCATATGGTTTCTTGTGTGTGTCGAAAATTTTTTTTATTTGAAGATAATCTGTTTATACTAGTATTAACAGAGTTAGAAATTTGTCTCAGTACATGTGTGGGGTGGTTGGAGTATTTCTGTTGTGTATTTGGGCGGCAATCTTTTTATGCAGGAATCGTTAGAAAGAATTTATACGTCTATTTTAGCTGAAAACACAAACGAAATCAATAATCTTAATTCGAAAAAAATTCCGTCCTCAATTTCCCATATGAGTTTAACCAAAAATTATAACTATCATTCATGGATGTTCTCGGAGAGTCTTGTAACAATACTTTCACTACATCACTATATATAGAAAAAAAACTAGTTAAAGTTTTTTTTCTACCTTAGTCTTATGAGTCAATGTCCTCAAAGTTATAAAATTTCCTTACAAGAGCGTACAAGAATTTATCTTCCCGGTGGCTTGTCATCAAAGAACTCCATGACTTTAAACAAACCCTCGTGAACTTGTGGCGGACAGGGAATTAAAAATTAAAATTAACTCTCTTCTCTTCTTCACTTTTACAAAATTCGTATTTACGTGTGAAATCCTGATTTTGACTAAGAGGAAAAGGATTGACTCCGATCTGAAAGAAAAAGACGAATCCGGATTTCGCGATCCGGTGTGAAATTAATTTTCTAACCAATGAAAGGAAGCGATTTGCAAAACTGAGAAAAAAGTTAGAAATACCATGTGAAAAACTAAATGACTATAAAAACACAAACAAAATCAGAATCAGTCAGTTAGACGGGATCAGAAATTAGAGACGAAACCGCAAGAACAGAAATTTTAATTTGCCGAACCGAACATAAAGTCCCGACACACATTCGTTCTCGTTTTTCACTCATTCTATTTCTTTTAACTCTTCTTCTCCATCCTCAACATTCTCGCAGTCAACAAAGAAGAAGACAACAACAGCAGCAACAACAACAACAACAGCAACATACTTCAACTGACTCTTAAAACTAACGTCCGATAAGTACAATTTCCTTTATTGCTTCACCTCCTTTTTTTCACTTTCTCACTGACTTTATTAAACACATTCGCTACTTACAACTAGAATTCTGGACACTTAACTCCTTACTACTATTTGTCCTTGAACATTTAAATTATACAAATTAAAGTTATTTTGTTTTAATACAAGTCAATTTAATAAACATTTAACAATCTCCCTACCGTAAACTTCCCTAATTATCTCATTAACTCCCATATTAGACCTTTTCTTTCAAATGTGACCAGTAACAACAATAAACACACAGATAAAAACAATAACATTAGTATATTCTAAAAACAAATGCATAGCAATATTTAAACAGAAAGAATTTTCTCTTCGAAACATCATCCAAATATACGCAACTCCTGTTGACTTAAACAAAAAAGTAACCTATCTATTACAAAAATTGACAACTGTTAACCTCTTCGTCAAAAATAATAATTCACTTGAAATATCTAAACATCGAAGCAATGTTATATACCAATTCACCAATCTGTAAATAGTTTCACCTGCCCCGTAATTGTTGAGAATAGAAATATCATAGCATCATCTACATGCAAAAGAAATGTCAAAATTATGGACGCATTATTAATAAAAAAGAAGAAAAATCAAGCACTTAATAATATCAACTACGAACACGGAAAGAATATGCTTACCATGTTTGGAATATCAAACGAACACATGTTTCTTCACCCACACAGAGACATTGTACATATTTAGTAATACGTAAAATAAAATCCACCCTCGATAGTGGCTAAAAGTGTAGCTGAAGGCGATGGGAAAAAAGCAAAACATTTGGACAATTTATATACACTACATGTCTTGAAAAGAAAAAATATCATAAGACCACATGAAAAATTAGATAAAATCAGACCTATAATACCTTGTCTGTCAATTTTAATTAAGCTTACACACATACACACACACACACACAGTACATATATATATATATATATATATATATATATATATATATATATATATATATATACTAAAATCAAATGTAAGTATAGACCGGGGATCAAGCAGATTGATAAGATAAAGAAAAAATAGGAAACATCAAACTAACATGCTTCATTTTTATCAGAGATTTCGAGAAAGCATGTTTTCTATCAATCTCTGACGAAGCTTCAATAAAAGTGAAACATTTAAAATTGATAAGCGTTTCCTATTTGTTATTTATGTATCGCAAGAGCATGAAACCCAGGGTTACAAACTCACACCTATCTAACTCTGTTAATACTAGAATTAACAGATTATCTTCAAATAAAAAAAATTTCGACACCCACAAGAAAATGTCAGCTCTATCACTGATATTGATCGCTTTCAAATAAGTACCACGTATATATAATATATAAATAATATAATATATATAATAAATTGTATATATATATATATGTTGATATTTATAATTATATACGTACACGTCTTACACACACACACATATATGTGTGTGTGTGTATTCGTTTATGTATGTTCCTTTTGTTACTGTCACTGTGTTCACACACACACACATATATGTGTTCACACACACACACATATATATATGTGTGTGTGTGTGAACACAGTGACAGTAACAAAAGGAACATACATAAACGAATACACACACACATATATATATATATATCTTTATATGCATGTGTGTAGATATCTTCGTGTGTATATTTTATTCCCTTTCTGAGGTTACATAGGTACACATACTCATGCACATATACACAAACATGAACAAACACATAGGCACATATATAAAAAAATACCAAAGGAATAAATAATTAGGAAATTAAGAATTTTATTGAGAAATTCACAAATTCAAGTTTAATATTCTTGTTAATAATGAAGAAGAATCACGATGACATTAACGACAAAAGGGATTCTCGCGTAAACAACCAGACAAACGAATATTATGAGTGTAAAAAGAAAGCAAAAAAAAAAAAAATAGCCCGGTGAAATCGATAACAAAAAAAGCATCGACAAGTTTTGATGACCACGAAGAAGAATCAATTTGAGCAAACACCATCGTAGTAGTTGCATAGTAGTACGTGAGACATATGAAATAGAGTAAATCAGAGATGAACAAGATAAATGTAAAAGAAACAAAACAATGGAAGACGAGGTTAGAAAGACTAGTTTTCTACGAGAGAATTAAAAATGGCATAGAGTACCCGAATATTAAATGAAAAAAAAAATCGTTCCAACTCTTTTGTCAACTCCTGGAAATTTTCCGCATACAAGAAAATGAGAGTTTTCAGACAACATATATCAGAGACAGGAGCAATTTAAGACGGTTAGGCCAGAAGACTAATGTTGCTTCTAGCTATACATGAAACGAAAAATAATATTTGTTGGCTGTCAATTTGTAGAACCATTTTTTTTTGAAAATCAGCATTGGAAATCGTACCTGTGTTCGAATAATTGGAATTTAAGCTTTTAAGAAAAACATAAATTAAGGTATCAAAAATAAATATCAGGTTTATAAATAGTTTTGCTCCTACAGTCTAAGAATGACGTGGTCAATGAAATTTTATATTTTGACCTTCAGGTTTTAACCTCAAACTTTCGTAAATATCCTCTAAGAGTTCATTATTGTTAGATGAAAGATATTCCTTAACAATGGCGGCGCCAGTGCAAGGAATATGAATCTTGTCTAACAGACAGTTTCAAATATTACTTATAAAAGCAACATTGTATATGATGTTCGAAAAACAATTTCTAATTCTACAAAAAGAAATAAAAAATAACACATTTTCTATTTCTTTCAAACATGATCAATCAGGAATGTCGGGAGTAGAACTGTTGAAAGTATTTAAATATACAAAGGGTAATTTTGAAGTTTAATTGGGGAATTACGCTTCTAATATTAAGATTTTCTCTTAATCCCTTAGTTCGTTTTTTTTCTGTATGGTATATCAACCCCAATGGCATACATTTTTTTTTATTTAATCATATCATCCCGAGCAAGGCGGTAACGCCACTGATGCGCAGGGTATACGTAAGAGTGAAAAGATTGGAAAAGAGAAAGCCGGAAACCACATCCTAAACAGGGAACAAGGGATGAGCCTCTTTACCTGTTCAATAGAAGTGGGTGGAGTGCGAACCGGGCGATAGTTTAGTCTACCTACTCCAATTGAAAAAAAGAAAAAAGAAAAGAGTAAAAATATTGGAAAAGAGAAAGCCGGAAACCACATCCTAAACAGGGAACAAGGGATGGGCCTCTTCACCTGTTCAATAGACGAGGGTGGAGTGTGAACCAGACGATAGTCTAGTCCACCTACTCCAATTGAAAAAAAGGTTGGTGACTTGCTAATTTTTAACTTAGTTAAAATCCAGTCATTGTAAAACTTATCCAAGTGCCGACTGTGGAAGCGACTACCTCCCGGTTATATGCAAACATTTAATGCGTAATTATTTTTACGATAGAATCGTATGAATATGTATTCTTTTTTAATAAATCAGTTTGGAGATCAGGATTCGTTGACGTATTTTGTAAGGAGGGTTTTGTCTCGTCAGATGTATTTCTGGTATATATATTTTTTTTTTTTTCAAAATTATATTACTGGTAAGATTTTCATTTAAAAATGAATTGTTGAAATATACCAAAATTTATTGCTAATAAATATATTATTCTCTAAGTGTATTGCTGGAATATTTACTGTAAAGGTTTATTTTTATCCTTTAACTGTGTTTTGATCCCAGTTTACTGTTTAACTGTTTGTTTATAGCTGGGTCCCTAATAGTCAGGACGGAACTGGGAACACAGCAGTTAAGAGGTGGTTCCACACTCCTCCTAATCAGATGCTGTCGAATCCAGTTTATCTTCATACGCAGGACGCACCTGTTGTTGTAAAACACATTATTGAAAAGACATCGTTTTCGACTGCACTAATTAGTACATCCAAAAATATTTCATCAGTTGATGAAGCCAGGCTAAGAATTATATTCATAGGTTGATGGTTAACAGGGAACTCTGCTCTTAGTGACAATAGCAGTACAAATCTTAAAGTCGGTTTATCGAGGCTAAAAATCAAATTATATTGTTCTTCATTTAACATTCGGCAATGTATCCGAAAACAAAAAGATTTATATATATCAAACCAGTCTGTCTTTACACATTCTAATAGTAGGGACCATAAAATCTAAGTGTGCTTCGGTTTTGTAGATCAATCCTCTTCTATGATAATCAATGTTGTATTAAGAGAAATTAAGATTAAGAGAAAAATGGCGGCAATTAGGGACCATCAAATCTAAGTGTGCTTCGGTTTTGTAGATCAATCCTCTTCTATGATAATCAATGTTGTATTAAGAGAAATTAAGATTAAGAGAAAAATGGCGGCAATTAGGGACCATCAAATCTAAGTGTGCTTCGGTTTTGTAGATCAATCCTCTTCTATGATAATCAATGTTGTATTAAGAGAAATTAAGATTAAGAGAATAATGGCGGCAATTAGGGACCATCAAATCTAAGTGTGCTTCGGTTTTGTAGATCAATCCTCTTCTATGATAATCAATGTTGTATTAAGAGAAATTAAGATTAAGAGAAAAATGGCGGCAATTAGGGACCATCAAATCTAAGTGTGCTTCGGTTTTGTAGATCAATCCTCTTCTATGATAATCAATGTTGTATTAAGAGAAATTAAGATTAAGAGAAAAATGGCGGCAATTAGGGACCATCAAATCTAAGTGTGCTTCGGTTTTGTAGATGAATCCTCTTCTATGATAATCAATGTTGTATTAAGAGAAATTAAGATTAAGAGAAAAATGGCGGCAATCAGGGACCATCAAATCTAAGTGTGCTTCGGTTTTGTAGATCAATCCTCTTCTATGATAATCAATGTTGTATTAAGAGAAATTAAGATTGAGAGAAAAATGGCGGCAATAGAGATGTTGTTTTACAGAACGATACAGAGAATTACATTGCTGAAGTGCTTTAGCAACGAAAAAGTGTTATAGAACATAGAAGCAAAAAGGGCACTTATAAATCAGAAAGCGACAACTGAAATTGAGGTAAGCAGGCTAACAGAATTTGACACTCAGGGGACATATTGCTGGCAAGCGAAACAATGAGAGTCATCAATCAATGTGCGGAATAAAGTTATATAAATGTATTGCTTAACGCTAAGAAGACGTGAAGAGCCATAATCACCAAACTCTCGAAAAGTTGTTTTTCTAGGGTCGCGTAGATCTAAATTTTTACATCATGCAAGCGAACTCAGACAAAGATTTATCGTTTTCATGTTATAATAGTCTCTCATATATTGTAAATTTTATGACCTTCAGAGAGTGATTTTCTTGATGAACTTCTATTTTTATTACCAGTTATAACATTTTGAGCTAGTGAATACATTATTATTATTATTATTATTATTATTATTATTATTATTATTATTATTCTATCATTTTCATCAAATTCGACTCCTACTATGGTCACCTTACCTACCAATTTGCAGAAAGATTATTATTTTTGTCGCTGTTGTTGTTTCCTTTCAGTTCTTAATAATAATCTTTCAGTTATTAATATTGCTAGAACGAGCTGATTTTCCTATTGCAATATTCTGATGAATCTTAATTCTTAACATAATGAATAAATAAGATCATGGTGAGTTCTACGACAATAAAATATCCGCAGAAATTAGTTTATAGCATCGATAAATATTTGAGTTTAACAACTTTAAGAAAATAATAGTCATTATTTTAAGAATTAAGGGTATAAAAATAAAAATATTTGAAATTGAGAACTTTCTTCGTTCCACTGAAACATTTCACTGAAACAAACGTTAAGCACTTCTACCTTTCCTTCATTCTTTCTCTAATTTTCTTACTGAAGTAACGTCCATGATATGTCATTTTCCGTGTTTTTACGCGGTCAAAGCGGAATATCCATTTTAATGAGGTACTGACTGGGCGTAACGGTCGTACAAACTAACTAAAGATCTAACTAACTACTCGATACATGAAAGGAATCATGATAATGTCATTATTATTATTATTATTATTCATTTTTTTCTATTTTATAAATTCCACTTAATCGATACGCTTTTCAATATTGTTTGCATCTTTCAAAATGTAGCCGATTGTTGCTTTCTACAGTTTCCTCTTTCTTGTTAAGTTCACTAATTAGGTAACTGATTGTGTTCTTCTGCCCACTTCCTTCAGGGTGCTCTCTGGGAGTTAACGTTTCCAAGCCCACTTTTCATACATTTAGTTTCAGAAATATCAAATATTGCTTAGTGATTTAAAATATATAGCGTTTTATTAGCTTACTTGTTTCTTGTTTTTCGACTTTTTCGTTGTCCAAATGTCTTTGAGTCAATAGAATGGTCGACTTTTAAAATAACGGAATGGCTTCACCTGGCATCCTGTAACGCTTGTTTCTGTCAGTTAAGCTCGCTGAATTTACTACTTCAATACCGGCATAAGAATAAGTAAAGCATAATTTTATTGTCATTCAGACAAACAAAGTTCCAATTTGCAGTTTAGATGTACTTTCTACTTTTGTATGCCATGTGGAGTTGGGACATAAGCGATCATGACCCTCCGCCTTTTCCTCCCTCTGGTTACTTATATGTTGTCCTGTTATCTATCCCAAAACTTACTCTGCCATCAATTTGTTTAAAATCATCAAGTATGTCACTCGGATGTTTCCTTTGTTTCTCTTTTCCTCTGTTCGTCCTGTGTGTATCAGATTCATCAAGTACTCCTTCCTTGTTGCCTGTCCCATGAACTTCCGCTGTCTCTTCCTAGTGTTAAGTATAAGTTTCTTTTTCGTTTCCATTTTCTCTAAATATTGTTGTTGCTCACGTGTTTGCACAGTAGTGTCCTTCTTCAGAACTACATTTGTGTTTCTTTGAGTTTTTTCTTCCTCTTTGTGAAGATTGTCTACTATTCGCAGACGTATAGGAGGACAGATAACCCATACCAGTCCAGTACTCTTTCTTTGTTTCCAGCAAAATTTTCCTGTCTCTCAACACTCTACTCAGCTTTTAGAATGTGTCTTTCACCATGCCAATATGTCTTCGAATTACAGTGTTTTACTTTCCGTTCTCTGTTAAAACACTTCCCATGTATTTAAATTTTTGTACCTCGTTGATTTTAGTGCTCCCAGTCTGTAACTGACATTTTGAGCTTCTTTGTGCTGATAGCCATGGACTCAGTTTTTGTTTAGTTTATGTTTAGTCCTTTCTTCTCACTTTACGTCGCTACCTTCTATACCAGGTCTTGTAGTTTTCCTTTCGTGTTTGCTAACAGCACCATGTCATCTGCACATCTTATATTGTTAAGACTGTGACCAACAATGTCGAATTCTTTTAAAGATTCTAGTTCTCTCATGATAAATTCACTATACAGATTGAATAAATCAGTGAGAAGACGCATTCGTTTCTTCGGGATATTAGTTTGATGTTGGTTTTCTAATGTAAAAGGCCACGCCGAATAAAAAATTCAGGAAATAGATTAATAAATATTAAAGAAGTAAAAAATAACCACGGTGTATGGATCAATTATAACAAATTTATTATAGCTGATAAGGAAATTAAACATTGAATAAACTAGAGATAGTTTCGTTCAATACCACAAGTTGCTAGAAAGTTAAAACGGTAACCTAAAACAAAAAAAATAAATAAAAGGGTCATGTATTTAAACAGTTCATATTGAGATTTTTATATAGATGGCATGCATGGCGCCAAACGCATTTATAAATATCTAAACACTCAGCTGTATACAATCGCATTCTAAGATCAATGGGCAAAATGAATTTGAGATAGTGAGGCATTTGGGTCATTTGAACCTGAAGCATTTGGGTTATTTGAACCTGAAGCTAATTCAGAAAAATGCTCTTTCAACAGTAGTAACAACTAAAATGGATATCAGGTTCTGCAAGCCCTTGTAGAGAAAATAATAACATTGTCAACGTGTTGAAATACCAGGCGATTTTAAATAAATGTTAGTGAGGAAACCCCTATCAACACTGAGGAGCGCGATTATTACAGCTTTTCTGCAATTATATTATTTACACGTAATTGTAGAAAATTTCTCTGACAAATATTTACCGTCCATTTTTTAAATGTGTCTCGCGGTTATGCTGACCACATATTTTTAATATTTAAGGTGAATTAAATTAAATTATTATTTCTACAACGAAAGATAACTGTTTGAACAAAAACTTATTTTTTCTAAAGCAAATGTTACTAATTCACACATTTTTCATTAAAATAACACAAGTACTTACATCCTAGCATGTTTTCAATAGTAAAGGCATTTACGGTTTTCTAAAACCTGTATTTAATTATTTACACTATTTGCATCATACGGATTGCTGACCGCGTCATTATTGCTATACAGACGATATTTAGGCTGTTGTACGCTCCGGCCTTCTGCAGGTGATATACAATAAAATTTTAGATTGATAACTTTAAATGCTCTAGTAGATAAAAGCGTTGTTTGAATAATCAAGAGAGGGACTTGAGCCAATGAGTAGTGAGTTCAATATCTAACCACAGCAAGAAGAACGAAAACTTGGAGAATTAAGTTACTGAAGTGAAATAAGTGAAACTGAGCTATCCAAAAAAGATATGGAGTGTGAAAGAAGAAAATCTACCGAAGTGGATTAAATAAAAGATTTGGCTCGAAATTCCAGTGTATTTCACCTGAAGAAGACCACAGCACACGAAACCTTGTGAATATGCCAATTAAAATGGAGACAACAGTACTTTTTTTTCTATGTGCCTTGTCCTTTCACGACGTATGTGATCATGGCTTTCCATGATGGTTTTTAGCACTTTTTTCTCCAGTAACACCACGCAACCCTAATTTTGTCATCTACCTGATCAGTCCCTTCGAATATGTTATCCGCTGTTTTCTTCTGTCTCTCTTCCCCTCTATCTGGCCTGTTAGTATCAGGTTCTGCAAGCCCTTCTTCCTCATTACATGTCCCAGGAACTTCAGCTGTTTCTTCCTGATGCTCTGTATTAATTTCCTTTTCGTTTCCAGCTTTTCGGAAACCTAATTATTGCTCTCATGCTAGGTCCATGTTATTACCAGTATCCTTCTGTAGAACCACATTTCAGTTGCTTCAAGTTTTTTCCTTCAACTTTGATGATATTGTTCAGCATTCACTGCCATATTGAAGAACTGACATCATATAGCAATCCAGTACAGTTTTATTTGTTTCTGTTACTTAATTCTCTACTCAGCTTCTAGAACGCGGCCTTTGCCATGCCAATTCACCTTCGGATCTCTGTGTCGCACATTCTGTCTTCTGTTAGAACAACTATACAAACTCTGTAAATAATTACAAAATCTCATCTCAGAAATATTAACAGATGCTTCATTGACTTGATGGACAACATTCAAATAACTATGGCAAGAAAAGAATGATTATCTCCAATCCAAGGTCAAACACCTGATTTCGACGAGTTGGCTATAAATTCACGATGAAGCTGTCATTGATATCTGAAGTATTTCCATTTGAGAAAAGAGTTGTGTTAATAAAAAAAAATCCGATGTTATCTATACATTCGCAGTAAATAAAAAAAAAGTTTAATTTCTTCCTTTCCCGGAGAAAATAAACGCGAAAGAAGGAATTTTCTCTTAGATCAATGACATTTGGCTCGTTGATATCGAAGCGTATTTTTTTTGGTTGGATAAGTAAAGGCATTTCGGTTTAATGTGCTTTGCGTTCAGGTTCCGCGTTACTTCGGACATGAAGTGTTCATCGCTGGAAAAAATTGTCAATCTAACCATGTTCAATGGATCAATGAAAACATGATGCCTCCTGTATTTGAACCGCCTCCAAAATAGAAGTGGAAACTCGGTTAATATCTCGAAAAGTGGCAAGCGTTAATCACTGGCTTATCACTCGGTCTTTCTTTCAAAATACATTAACAATGCTCGTTGAATCAGGAAGAAAAAGTGATTTACCTTTGTATTGAATACAGTAAAAAGAAAAATAGAATAAAATAAAAAAGAAGGAAGAAAGAGAAATCGTAAAAAACAACTCATTTTTATGTTTGTTCTTTTTTTTTAATCATTTCACCCCAAGCAAGGCATTCCACAGCCACTATTGCGCAGGGGGTTACATTGTAGAAAGTGATGAGAACGAGTGGTTAGTTATAGGAAATGTCGAAAGGAGGGTGGTAGACGGATGAGGATACCGAGGAAGGTGGTTGGGTAGATTGGTAGAGAGTTTGAGGGAAAAGATGCGAGTTAGTGTGATAGATGTCTATTGACTTTGCATTTAAATTCCTGGAGATTGTAATCGTCGAGGAAACAAGTATATGGAAGCGAATTCCACAAGCGGGAAGCGCAAGAACAGAAGCTGTTAGAGTAGAAATTTCGGTTAAATTTTATCTGTTTCTTTGTAAAAGGGTGGAAACCTAGTTGCTAATCTAGTATCTCGTGCAAATTCGTATATAGGGGGCACCAGTGAACTAAGTTCATTGGAGCAGAATCCGTGAAAACATTTATAGAAGAAGCACAGGGAAGCCACATCACGCCGGTGAGAAAGTGAATGCAGCCGTGAATCGATCACATTACAGATTCTCCGTTGCATTTTGTCAAGGACCCCGAGGAGAATAGCAGGGGCACCCGACCAGATGTAACAGCAGTATTCAATACAAGGGCGGATGGTAAATTTATAGATGTGCAGGATGGACTCAGGCAGGAAAAACTTCCGGGCCCTGCACAGATTTTAAACTGGAATGAGAGAAAATTATGTTCAAACAGTATCAATCTTAAAATTTATTTCTCATACATCTCGAGAGAATATAACTAAAATATGTATAATCGCTATTTAAGTGTATGCGAGAATAAAATTATCTTTGTTCACTTACGTAAAAAGTCCGATAATTTAAGGAATTACACAGACTAGTAAAAAAGCTTGGTGAATTTGACACTCAAATGTCATTGAAAGTAAGATGTGCAGAGAGAAATATCAAGCTTGTTTACACAGATTGTGCAACATATGCAGAGAGAGTAAGAGAAACACGTTGCTAATGCTATAAAAGAAAGAAAATATTAGCGAACCATGGTTGGCGAAACCCTGAAAATACACGAAACATGATAAAATATGATTGCCTTCACTGTCTGTCGATAGATTTAGTTGTATGCCTCGTTTGTTGTGACTGAGAAGAAAGAAAGGTGGCACTCAGATCATTGATAGATGCCAGGCTTCTTTTGCAACACACACACACACACACACACACACACACACACACACACACACACACACACACACACATCTCTATATATATTTATCTCGTAATATATAAACAATTATAGGTCAAATTAAACTAGTAAACAGTGGCGTTAATAAATGCTCTCTAAATACATATTTTAAATAAGGTTTATCATGCAGTTTTGTTAAAAATTAAAATTTGGACGATTAGCTGGTTTCGAAAGGTTGAAACCCTGGTAGAGTAATCGAATGATCTTCCCTAATTTTAATATCTATCTATCTATCTATCTATCTATCTATCTATCTATCTATCTATCTATCTATCTATCTATCTACAACAAGGCGTGTACTCAAATCATACATGTGTAGATACGCGTATGTTTCTCACGTTCAGTAGGTATTATCGTACTTTCCAGTATTGATGAGGTGTTTCCTTCTTATCAATTTATTTTAAGTTATGTAGATTGCCAATATGGTTATATCATTCTTCTCTTTTAGCTATTGCCTCTGCA
The DNA here is from genome assembly GCA_037127315.1 of Ascarosepion bandense. Classification (NCBI taxonomy): domain Eukaryota; kingdom Metazoa; phylum Mollusca; class Cephalopoda; order Sepiida; family Sepiidae; genus Ascarosepion; species Ascarosepion bandense. Next base: position 217,929 of record JBBBDQ010000703.1, on the reverse strand, counting down.
GAAAAACTTCACTTGATGTTGTTTCTGTTATTTGGTAAAGTTCTTATTTTTTATCGTTCTGTTGTTGTAGTTCACAAAATGTTCGAAGATGTGTGGTTTCCATTAAGTACTAATTGTGTCACTTGCCATTTTTATCTTAGAAAATTATTGTATACAGCTGACTTTAAATATTTCTAAATGGGTTTGGTGTCATGTATGACAGCTATAGAATAAATCATTTGAATGAAAAATCAACATATTTGATGATTTTTTAATGTGTAATTTCTGAATTTTACCGTTCTGTATTATAATGCAAAAAAAAAAATATCTAGATTTGCATTTTCTATCATGTCGAGTAGGAAATACTTTTGAATATTTTAGAGATAAAGAAAAGTGTAAATATGTTTCATTGATCGCTTTAACGTCGTAAAGAAATAATACCGTATCGATTTCTTAGTTTCCACAGTGTATTTATTTGTTATTCAGGTTTTGAAATGCTCATGCAAAAATTGCGGTATTAGAAAGATTGGTAAAATTTCGTTTTAATTCCCGTCGCTGTTCCTCTTCAAACTTATCCGAAATAGCATTATTTCCGTGCAAATGTATATGCTGAACTGAAATCAAGTGTCAATTAGTGAAGAAACTAACTTTTTTTTTAGCGAAATGTCCATAAAAAAAAAAACGAACTATATATCGTAGATTTTCTCTCCCGTAACTCTCATGAAGTCATGTAATTAACTGCAGAATGACGGACTGCGTAAGGTTACAAAATTGGGGGAAGTAATGCGCTGGTTGTTTTCGGTACACAATTTCAGCAGAAAGTTGCGTGTTTTTTGGAAACAAGCGCATTACCTCCCTAACAGGAAGTAAACAGGCGCATGTAAACCGGCCCCCAATTTCGTTACCTTGCACAGTCCGCCATTCTGCAGTCAATTACATAACTTCATGAGAGTTACGGGAGAGAAAAAGTGCGAGATATAGTTCGTTTTCTTAATGGACATTCAAAGCAGAAAAGGAAAGTTTTTTTCACTAACTAACACTTGATTTGAGTTCGGCATATACATTTGCACAGAGATAATGCTATTTTGGATAAGTTTGAAGGAGAAAAGCGACGGGAATTAAAATGAAATTTTACCGAAAGATTAATATAATGGCATAAAAATAGAAATACATTAAAATTTTAAAAAATGGCATAATTTGGATCAATTGAATTAGTTGCGATATAAAACAACCCCAACCTATATTGTCTGAGTTTTTACAGTATATATAAGGCATTTGACAGTATGTGAACATTGTATCTCAGATTTTCAATTTAAAATGTGTTTCGGCTTTTATTGATTGATTCGTTGTTTACGGATTATCAAACTCTTATAGGTTATTTAAAGCCAGAAAATAATTTTAGATTCTAATAATTTTATTTAGAGATAATAATGCTTTAGTGGTCCTTATCTTACCAATTAACTCATTGCTAGAATGAAGCTAAAATGGATTCATGCCTTTTCTAAGTGCAATTGCGCGTAGGTGACTATAACGATACCAAAGGCAATTGAAACTCTCTGATTAAAAAATTACAGACATTATCCGTTACAACCCCCGTAAATCTAAGCTTACTTCATTTGTTATTTCAAGGTGGTTACCCATCTAGCAAGGTTTGAATTTGCTTAATTTTGATGCTCGTACGGTAACCGGTGTTTGAAGGTGATGTGGCCGCAAACCCGAATGGGTAACAGTTCAGAAATTAATCTTAAATTATCTGTTATCCAAGTGGCAACGTTATAATATTTGTAAGATAAAGAATTGAATATGAAAGTAGTTTTCTCGTAAAAAGCATACAGTCAGAGCTGAAGAATATGGTTTAGGTTTGCTTATATTTAACGCAAAATATCGTTCTATTATGCGCGTTTTGTATCCGTTTCGAAATGTAACTTGGTAAGATAAAAAAATGATAAAAATATGTAGAAATATATTGGAAAAGGGAATACACATTAATGATTCAATATTCTGATTTCTTTTTCTTTCTGAAGTTCATTTTCAAAGCAAAGTATAGCATCTTTAAAGAACAGATGAAATTAAAAAAGCTGAATTGCATGGTTCTTAATTCATTCCAGTTGCCAATTTTTTTGTTTTGATCTTTTTGAAGATATTTGACCAAGATGTGTATTATTCTGGAATCGGATAGCTAAAAGTATAATTTGACGAGAATGTTCGTCTAGAGAAGGGAAAGTCTTATGAAGGTCACTTTTTCAAACAGACTGCTGATTAAATTTCTGCTCCTTTCCAATTTTTTCTCAGAGATAGTCATAGTTAAACTGAAGATCAGCCCAGTCAGCTTTTTTTTTAATGAGAACGTTCAGCTGAATCCAGAAAGAGTTGGATTGCCTTAATCAGTATAAAAGAAAATAATAAAAGAAAATAATTAATATGTAAAATATAAGAGCAGCAAAGAAGAATGAAAAAAAGAAAAAAGAAAACAGAAAAAAAAAGGAAAAAACTTCCCAAAGGAAAAAAAATGAACAAAATTATTTTAATCTTCCTTTGATTGGCTCCCTAGGACATTTTGGTTTTATCTACTCTTTCAGGAAACAGAAGGGATAGTAAGACATTAGGAAAGCCAAAATAAGCCAAATAACAGGAATCAAAAGAAGAGATCCCAAAAATAAAAGAAAGAAAAAATATGTGGAATGCTTTCAAACAATATATATGGCGGACAGAAAGAATATTTTTTCAGGCTATTGTTAATTGATTCTCTTGGCTGATGCGTTGTGTTTCATTCTTCAAGTTGCAAGATTTTAGCAATCAAACCTCTTCTGTTCTTTTCAGGTGAAAACTAGTATCAAGCATACGTGCTTGTTCTTTTACGCATGCAGTTAGACAGTTTCCTTTTCTTTCTTTTTAAATCTTCATCCTGATGAAAATGATTTGGGAGAAAGAAAAATATTAAAACAAACAAAAGTAAAATGATGTACAAAATTAGGAATACTTATAAGGAAGGAGCAAAAGTTTCGACCACCCTAGAAACTCCATAGCATTGAAAAACGTGACAAGAATTGAATTTAATTACGCAAATATAGGCTATGTTTTTTAATATCTTATTTCGCCTGGAGACATTGAATCTGTCCTGGAAACAATAAAATAGATCTATATCTCAGCATGATAAAATTATCTAAACTTATTTATAAATGGGATTTTGTCTCTTTGTGTGTGTATGTCTGTGTGTGTGTCCGTTAACTATAGACTCCGAAACGGCTAAACCGATTTTGTTGAAAATTTACACAGTTGTACTCTAAGCGTCTGCAAGTGTTCTTAGCTAGGTTTAGTGTCGATGTACCCCCGATAAATATCGAAAATCGATAATCGAAAAAATCGCGTTATAGAAGCAGTGGTCCGATTTTAATCAAATTTGATACACGTATAGACAAAGACATAAGAAACGATATTCAGAAATTTCAAGGTTGAAGTTCTTACTATAGATCAGAAAATTCATAAAATATATATAAAAGGCAAGATGTTTGTATGTGTGTCTGTTTATCTGCCTGTATGTCTATTTTTTTCAGCCCTTTTATTTTAGTTTGGCTCTAACCCTGCCTGTATGTCTGTATTTTTTCAGCCCTTTTATTTTTGTTTTTGCTTCGGGTTTGACTTTAAGTAGGTATAATTATAGTTCTTAATCTCAGCCATGATACCATTTACTCGGAGGCCTTATTTAGTCTTCAAAATTCAGTTTACGACCAAAAAACTTATTTGATATCGATACCAGGAAATCAAAATCTGACTTACATCCATTCATTTTTATTTCAGTCTACGGTTTCGCTTTAATTGGGAACAACAATTGCTTTTTAGTCTTTCCTGCCAACGTCCAAAGAGTCTGAGCTCTAGTACCATGGATTAGTTTTAAAGCTTTCATTACACCCGAGCAACGCCGAGCTATACTACTAGTATATATATATATATATATATATATATTATCACTACAAAAGTAGCTATTTTATTTTGAAACAGTGTCTTATCAAGTGATGATGTTTATTTCAAGCTGAAGAATTTCAAAAGGTTAAAAACTAGCCACGCCCCATTAATTAGAGATTCATTTTTACATAGACAATGTCGACCAACAAAAGTAAAATAATTTCTAATTTGAAGAATATGAGGACAGACTCTAAAATCAATTTATTGGGGCATAAATATTAATATGTGATTAAAATTGGGATCAGCATTATTAATTAACTATTAGTTTTACTTTTTTGTATAGCGAATTTTAAATTCTAAATTTGAAGAAGCATTAGATTTAGATTATTATAAATTTATTCAAATATTAAACGAGGAAAAGATACAGACGCACACATTTATAAATCTGTTTACATCCAAATATGGACAAATTGACAAGTATATGTCTGCGTGTTTTTGTGTGTGCCATTGCATTACGTAGAAGTAAGAGTCATTTTTTTCTTAGAACAATAAAACGATATGGTTTAGAATAGATAAAATGTACAAGGAAAAATAGGTATTTTAAATGATGAATATTATTTTACAGAATGATGCTGAGAATTTCATGGAGTTAGAGCGCAAGCAACGAAACATTCTTAAGGAAAATGGAAACAGAAAAGACACTTATATTCAGAATCATAAATAGAAAGTATGATGCTTTTGGACATATAGAGAATTTGATAATCACATTCACATGATACATCCAGAGTAATCGAATTTAGCTTGCATGATTGACTGAACAGGATTTAACAGTTTTGGCAGAGGGACAAAATTGAGAAAGGGAAACAAAGGATAGGAGTTTGTGAAGAGTCGTTATCGTCCTTATCTTGAACTTGAAGCACTTAGAAAAAATGAACGGGATTTCTATCCTTAAATGACAACTAGTCAAAAAGGAAAGAAACATCTAAGACTTAAATAAGGGACAGGATGCCACTGCACAAAATTCTGTAATTATGTCCTGTATGTATTAAATTTTCCAAGCTACCCTTCTTCATTACGCTCTCCAAAATTTCAAGTGCCTCTTCCTAATGTCATGTATGTTTTCTGTTTTGTCTCTAATTTTTATAAAGTCTCAAATGTTCTGTCACTTTTGTCACAGCATCTTTCAGAAGAACCACGAATTTGTTAATTCAAGTCTATTCTTCATGTTTGAGGAGATTGCCCAACATTAGCTGTCATACAGGAGGACAGATATCACGTAACAGTTCAAGTCTTCGCTTCTAACGACTTTCTTTCGTTTCTGTTGGGAATTCACCCCTTTTCACATACTCTATGGACTCTTCCATAGTATACAAATAATCCTGCCTACAGAGAACGGTAGTTGAGTAGTTGTACTCTACTACAACACTGTCAGCACTCTGCCTTCGGGTAGAGGGCGCTCTCTGCTTCCGAGCAGAGAGCAATAACCCAGTCGTGGTTCCGCCGAAGGGTAGAAGCACGACTGAGCAAAAATAGACAGACATTTTTTGGTCGGGTCATATAGCACGGAAAGCCCAGTCATAACTGACCATGTGCCATATGTTGCCCTTACTGGGAGGGACAGCTAAATAATGAGTAGTTGTACTCTTCTACAACACTGTCAGCACTCTGCCTCCGGGTAGAGGGCGCTCTCTGCTTCCGAGCAGAGAGCAATAAGTCAGTTGTGGTTCCGCCGAAGGGTAGAAGCACGACTGGGCAAAAATTGACAGACATTTTTTGGTCGGGTCATATAGCACGGAAAGCCCAGTCATAACTGACCATGTGTCATATGTTGCCCTTACTGGGAGGGACAACTAAATAATGAGTAGTTGTACTCTACTACAACACTGTCAGCCCTCTGGCTCCGGGTAGAGAGCGCTCTCTGCTTCCGAGTAGAGAGCAATAACCCAGTCGTGATTCCGCCGAAGGGTAGAAGCACGACTGGGCAAAAATAGACAGACATTTCTTGGCCGGGCCATATAGCCCGGAAATCCCAGTCATAACTGACCATGTGTCATATGTTGCCCTTACTGGGAGGGACAACTAAATATAGAGTTGTTGTTGTTGTTGTTGTTGTTGTTAGAGTTGGTTTTTGTCAGAGCAGTTGAACTGCCGCTGTGATTGTTCAGCATTCACTGTCATACTGAAAAGACATACATCACATAGCAATCCAGTACGCTTTTTGTTTTTGCTTCCAGAGAAATTTTCATGTCTCTCAATACTTCGTAATGGAGCATTGGCCATTCGAAAACGCCTTCAAATCTCAGTGTCGCACTTTCCTTCCTCTGTTAGAACACTTTCAAGGGATTTAATTTTCTGCGCCTGCTTGATTTTATTATCCCTGGCTTGTAATCGTCATTTAGGCTCCTCTTTTTAAACGTCGGTTTGTGAATTTCTGACAAAGTGGTTAAGGAACAAATGCAGACATGCTAAAGAGGTATGGCTCATCAACAAATGTGCAGAAGTAGAGAGACTGAACAGGCATAATAAAGCAGACATGAATAAAGAAATAAGAGAAGTGACATGACAAAAATAAGAGAACTGACATGACAAGGATAGCACGATCAAATTAGGGAAAGATGAATGTTCCAGTGATGGGAAGCCGCAATGGCCAAACTGAATAAAAACAAAGTAGCTAGACCAGACGGCATTGTGATAGAGCTGCTGATAGCCCTTGAAGAATTTGGCATAGGGAAAATTACAGAAATAATAAATGAAATTTATAATAATGGTGAAATACCAGATGGCCTAAGCCAGTCGATTTTCAGAGAACCTTCTAAGATCGCAGGTGCAAACGAGTGTGAACTACACTGAACAATCAGTTTAATGAGCCACATTAGAAAACTGATCGTCCGAATTCTGATGCATAAAGCTAGAAGCAGTATCAGGCCAGATATAGGACAAAAATTGTGTGGGTTCGTTAAAGACCCTAGAACAAGGAACGCCACATTTATGAATAGGATGCTCTCAGAAAGGGCAATACAAATAAAGAAGGAGTAAAAACATGCAAAAAATAACTGAACAGTAATAAATAAAATAAGAACTTGACGATATGCCTAGACATGAGTACTAAAACGTGAACAGTCTACCCCCGCACATTAAATAAAGGGCTCAGTTCAGAATTCCTTGTAGGTTACTAGGATCGAAATATTCCTGGGGAAGACCAGAGGACAGAGCGATAGAAATGTTGTGATAACAACAAAAAATGAAGAGAATAAAACGAATCTAAATAGTATAAATGATTAGCAAGCCAACTTTACCAAATTTAATGTAAAAAGCTTAATTTAAAAATGAAAACAAATAGCATCTTCTCAGAATGTCTATAGTAGGAAATATCACACAGGTGGTTTATGCTAAAGCCGAGTTTTATCACACATATATATATATATATATCAATATTTCATATGATTTTGAAAAATTGAATTAGGAAGAGATAAAACAATATTTTGAAAAGAAATAGTTTTAGTAAGTTTTGCTGCTGTTGAAAAGGAAGACATTTGATGACTGATATGGAACATGTGTGAACGGAAAGGTTGAAACTGCTTATCTTATAGGGCCTAAAATTTAGAAAAAAAAAACAAGAAATAGATCGAATTTTTATTTTGTTTAAAGGGACTTTATTTAATAATCAATTTTATCATTTTCACAGTTTTAGCTATCAAGTCCCTGCCTTTGAATTCATAAAATCAATTTTATCTTAACTCTGCCATTTCTTCAAATGTTGTCGCTGACGCAAAAGTCAAAATATCGTAAAATAATATCAGTGAATGTCCACGTATTCTATACAAGTTCCTCATGTAATTTTAAATATTTTCTTTTACAGTTTTACCCTGTACAAGATCTGGGGATAGCTCAAGAAAGTTTACGTTAAGGGGTAGTTTTTATGGAAAAGAGAGGATGATAATGGTTAATTCTAAACTTGAACAATATAAGATGAAAGTGATCGGGGAAAGATCCTCTTGTGAATCTTTTCTACAGGAGAGTGGTTCACAGGAAGAAATTGCTTCATTCGAACTTCTCGCTAATAAAATATGGAGGGAATACGAATGGTTTTCTACTATATAAATAGCAGGTCTTAGCTGGGAATGTTAGACCTGGCAGAACCAAAATTCAACCATTCTCTCTGATAGTAGCGATAGAGCAGTGAGAGACTCGCCACTGTGAGAAAGAGATGGAAAATAATTTTTCTGCAACACAGAGTCGGAGACGCTTTTGAACTTTAGCAAGGGGGTACTGTACAGCTCCCGCTCAAATATGGTAAACAGTATTCACTTTTTCGGTCGGATCTGGTAAATAATATTCACTTTTTCGACCGGATCTGACTCTTATAAAGGTAGAGAAATAGCATGAGATGTCAGGTTCCTTAACACTCGAAAATAAAAAAAATCATCAATTAAAGTGACACCACTACTAATCATGAGTATATCATACCCGATTTTGAAAATATCAAAAAATATTAAATGTATATCTTTATTTGAAATATTATACATGCAGGCATTTCAAAAATTGTACTTTGTGTTAACATTAATAGGAACTGAAAAATTATTTAGGTAATAAAATCAGATACTGAAAATTTAATTAAATTGTCATTAAAATGGTGTCATTTGCGCTGGGTACTATTTACCCATGGTTAGTGTTCTAGGATTAAATAGTATAGGCTAGCGATAATATGGTTATGTCAGGCATTCTACGGGCTAACTGTTTATTTTAGATACTTCATACAACTTCTCATGACATGCATTTTTCCAAAAATAACTTATTTTGATGATCTCTTTTTACAGGTTTTACGGTTTTTAAACATTAAACTGATTTAACAAGTTTAAACCAGTTCTTCTTATCCTATTTGATGTGGCGTACCAGCAGTTTTTTTTAATGCACGTAAGAGAGGCGAAAATTTCCTGTAAAAATTTCAAATATAGCTGGTTACTTTCCTCGTCATCATGATGGGTAGTCATACGTATTTCAATTCACTGTTTTTGTGATTGTTATATTGCATTCATTAGTTGTAATTATTTTTAAAATGATTAAATAATTGAAAAATGCACCCATAACAATTATGAAATTAAAATGAAAATATTTAAAAATAAAATAAAATGAAATGAAATGAATCAGATATCCCAGCAGTCTCACGTGGTGTGGAATGTGGTTACAGTTTCTTTGTTATTCTGAAAATTCGCTGCGCATCGGGAGATGATGGTTCGCGTACCAGCACTGGTATGCGCACCACACTTTCAGCAAAACTATTTCAAACTATAATAAAGAAAATGATCGTCTCAAGGTATGTCTTTCCTCATCCTTTTATTAATCCAATTAATTCATTAATCCAATTAATGAATACCTGTTCGCACTTTCTGCTTTTCCTGCATTTGCATGTTAACTGATATTTGTTGGTTATATTATATAAACAAAATATATATAGATTATTTTAGTTAGCGTTATTGAAGATCTGGCAATTTTGTGGAGATGCATGCCAATTTTTTAAGGAACTTTTAATTTCTCTCTCAATAATATTTTATTAACCACGGTCCATCTAAATAAATGAACGGCGAATTCTGTCCAACATATGCCTTGCTAGAATCTAGTCGTTCGCATGATTGAAAACCTGCCCTTCATCTTGGGCTTGAACATCCTGCATTGAGATTTGTGTCCCGATGAGAAGGCAATGCAGATTAAAAAGTTGCTAAAGAAAATTGTTAAAAAATTAAAGTGATTGTAAAACCTTGTTTTTAATTATTGAATTTAATGTAACAGAAAGTGTAATACAAATTATGTGAATATATTTTTTACCTTTTAAATTCCGTTTTAAATATCTCCAAACCTTTGGGAATTGAGGAAATCAAGGTTATTTCTTCAAAATACGAAGGATTCAGAGCTATAATGAGAGGTTTCGTGACCTGCCGTTTTGAAATTCAGCAAAAATTGTTATTTGAAAAACTCAACTTAATTGATGTTACATGGGTTTTCAGGCTGAATTTGAATTTCTGCCCAAATTAGTGTTTCAGCTTAAATCGAATTTTCGACCCAAAATGGTTTTTGGCTTGAATTTGAATTATAGCCCGAAGCATATTTGAAGTGAGATTTTGATGTTCCATAAAGTGAATTGAGAAATTCAAATTTATTTCTTCAAAATTTTCATTGCTTTTTCTAAGGTGGACCAGAGGTTTCTTTAGCTTTGGGCTAGAGTCCTTATCGACAGGTCAGACAGTCAGTTAAGTGCCATACACGCTTGGACGATCATGTCTCGAAAGAGACATGATTGACTGGGCCGAAGATTATCCCACAGTAGGTTGCAATTACTTTCTGCGGTAGACTTGGGACCAGTCAAGACTATAGAACCCAGTCTGTCCTGTTATTTAACCCTTAACTGGAGGGGAGAGACGGATTAATACCTTTTTCAAGGGTATTTGCACGAATGCAGGGAATTCAACTGGAATTCGAACTCGGCTGCCAGATTTCTCATTCCGAGCCGATATCCACTGCACCACGACGCACATAATAGCGTAAATGTCCACACAAAGTGACGTTTTTCAGCTAGTATATGAATAAAATCTGATCTATAGATAAAGAATTTAGAAGGTTTTATGATGAATAATACTTTGTTTAGTATTTTTTTCTCTGTGTGCTGTGTCGCTTCAGGACGTAGGCGAACATGGACTTCCACTTGGCTTTGTCTCTTCCCGCTCTCAAATTCTTCCTATTATTATCACTCTAAAACCCGTCTCTGTCATTCAGGTTGCACGGCCCTGTCAAGTAGGTCTCGCGCAGCTTTCTCCTATGTCTCTTTTCTTCTATCCGTCTTGTGAGTATTAAATTCTCCAGGTCTTTCTTCATCATTATGTGTCCTAGAAACCTCATCTGTCACTTCCTGTCTATATCATTTTTAAGCAAATATTTTTATCGAAAATGCTTTTTTCTGAGAGCATATCCCTGTTTTCGAGTTAATCCAACGTGATATTGACTGAACTGCGTAGAGACGGCATTTAGAAAATTCATGCTTTTCTTCGTTTTCAGCAATATTTTACGCAAAGCTACATTAATAAAGTCAGTTAAATACGATACGTAATACACGTTTGGGGCGATCATGTCTCGAAAGAGACATGACTAACTGGGCAGAAGATTATCCCGCAGCAGATTGCCATTACTTTCTGCGGTAGATCGGCCGGTTTTCAACCAAGGCTAGATAAGCAAATCTGTTCTGTTATTTAACCCATAACTGGATTGAAGAGACGGAATAATACCTTTCCCAAGGGTTTTTGCGCGTAAGTAAATTCAACTGGAATTCGAACTCGGTTCCTCGATTTCTTGTGCCGAGCCAATATTCACTGTTTCACAACGGACATGAAACAAACATAAAACACTGATATAACCGAGAAAAGCAACTTTTTTTCAAAACTCTCCTTTATCTTGTTTCTCAGATTTTCGACCGGAAGATCCTGAAAAATGCATAAATTTGGAAAAATATCTGAAAATTCAATGGATTAATAACTTTCACTAATTAGTATTCAAAATATTCTGAAGAAGGTCACGACAAATTGTTCGTAGCTGAAACCTCTATAAATACATATCTATAGAACGTCTCAAGAGCTTTCAAATTTCATAATTCTAAGTTTAGAAAATGCAATAATTGCTGAGTACAATTTTTATTTATCTATTTATCAATTTTAATTTTTGGTTCAGTTATATCATAAAACTATTTCCAGCTCTGTTTAATCGAATGTTATAGAATAGATCAATCAGTTAAGTGCCATACGTGAGACACGCTTAGGCGATCATGCCTCAAAAGAGACATGGCTGACTAGGCAGCATATTATGCCGTAGTAGGTTGCCATTACTTTCTGTGGTAGACTGATAGCCAACCAAGGCTAGATAACCCAATCTGTCATGTTATTTGGTCAATAACTAGATAAAAGAGACGGATTAATACCTTTCACAAGGGTATTTGCGCGTAAGTGAATGCAAGGAATTCAACTGGAATTCAAACTGGGCCTCCCGACTTTTCGTTCCGACTGATATCCACTACACCACAACGCACATACACAATGAAAAACATATTCTCATTAGGTTCCCTAGAAATCTCAGCAATCTCTTTCTGATGTTTATTATAAACTTCATTTTTGTTGACTTCTTTTTCTTCTTTGTGCCATGTCCTTTCAGGATGTAGGCGATCATGACCTTTCCACGTCTCCCTAATCACTGGTAGCTCTGAGCATGCTTTCCTCATGTTACTCTACCCAAACCCCGCTCTGCGATTCACCTGCTTAGGCCCTTGAAATATATTATCCGCTGTTTTCCCCTGTCTCTTTTTCCGTCTATCTGACCTGTGAGTAGTAGATTTTCCAAGTCTTCCCTCAACATCACATGTCCCAGGAATTACAGCTGTCTTTTCTTGATGCTCAGTATAAATTTTCCTTTTCGTTTCAATCCTTTCCAAAACATTATCATTGCTCACGTGCCTGATCCATAATATCGGCATCATCCTTCTGTAGAACAACATTTCAGTTGCTTCAAGTTTTTCCTTCATCTTTGATGATATTATTTTCACTAAATCCTCCTCATTTTTTATATGTCTGGAACATCGTGTTCTCATTATCTTTATGCAGGCTTACATTTCTGCTGCTTCAAGTCTCGTCGTTATCTTTGAAGAGATTGTAAAGCATTCACTGTCATATAGGAGCACAGGTACAACGGAAAAGATCAGCACTCTTTTCTTAGTTTCTATCGATTTTTTGTGTCTCTTAATACGCTGCTTAGATTTTGAAATGCATCTTTTGCCATCCCAAATCGTCTTCTGATAACCAGTGTCGTACTTTACATTCCCTGCTAGAATACTTCCAAACTGCAATAAAAATATCTAAATTCTGATAGAAGAGTAAGTAGAGATCAATCAGTGCTTGTGGATAGTTTTGAAATCCAACATATTTTCTTGAATAGAAGAAGAAAACTGATGACGTAGGAAATATACAGCTTGTTGTTATACCGTTTTGTTCCCGAAACAACTGTACACACAATGCCGAAATTGTTTAAGAAAATTGGTGTCGGTAGGATATGCGTTGTGGTGCAATGGATATCGTCACGGAACGAGAAATCAGGGAACCGAGTTCGAATTCCAGTCGAATTCCTTGCATTCACTTACGCACAAATACCCTTGGGAAAGATATTAATCTGTCTCTCCCCTCCAGTTATGGGTTAAAAAACAGGACAGACTGGGTTCTATAGCCTAGTTTGGCAACCAGTCTACCGCAGAAACCAATGGCAACCTACTGCGGGATAATCTTCTGCCCAGTCAGTCATGTCTATTTTGAGACATGATCGCCCAAGCGTTTATCACGTATGACACTTAACTGAATATGACAAAGGTAGATTTGACAAAGTAAACAAATGTTTCATGATGTAGGAAACACTGTCCCGAGTTTTTACGCGTCGACGTAGAAGTATTTTACACACATTAGGCTTAATCATAATAACTTACCATTGCTATATTAATAGAATACAAGTATCTGAATACTCATTAAAAACAAGATGGGTGAGACAGAAGTACGAAAGAAGACTTTTCACGAGGCCCATGAAAATGATTGCAAGCTGCCTGAATTCTTAATAATTTACAAGAACAGTTTATTTCATTGGAAGACAAACAACACACGTAGCGGCAGTCTATAATACTTTGAAAGTGATGATTTTAAAGTTCTTTTGGATGAGAAGTTTTTCTGTAAATATAGGTTGTAGTTTAAGCAACACTGTTCAGATGTTTCTAAAGCATAAAGAGAAAAGAAGACTTGAAACATTTAACACACACTGGACATTCTGAAAGAAGATGGTAAAGAAGAAAACATACCTAACGAATTTATGCGAACTGATACAGTTACAAGAACTAGGATGCGAGCAATGATCGCGCGTGTCCTGAAGAGATACGGAGTATCAAAGTACAATTAAATGTAATATTCTTCGAATACCTAAGATAAAACTGTTAATACTACCACTGGTTTTGAAACTTAAACTGAACTTTAAATACAAAAAATAATTGCCGAATAAATATTGTTTTTTTAAAAATTTTAGCCTTAAAAATAAAGTATTTACACGAAAATTCCTATTTCGGTATAATGGATACGCGGTAAAATGAAGTAGTTGGAAATAAAACCTTACCAACATTACAGGTATATATATATATATATTATGCACGCATTGTTGTATTCGTCTTCAATTCTTCAACAAAATATATTTCGTCCTTACGTATAGCAATAAACCTCATCTGGCAGGTAGGCTTCTAACTGAAAAGTTTAGTGGAGCGTGGGACCACCTATTAATGGCTGTTTCTCACAGGTTCAACCTACCTCGAGATGGTAGCATGTGTAAGCGTTTCAGCTATAGCTATTGGTAAATGGGACCAAAACACCGTAAAAGAATTAGAATAAACTTTAAGGCTAAGAAAGAATTGAAACAATTTCCAGGAATACATTTTTGAAAAACATTTTTGGGTGTAATAGTTCGCCTAATGTCACTATTGTTTTCTGTAATAAAAAAAAAAGTTAAAACTAAAAATAATGCAAACTCCGCATTGTGATTGGGTCAGATTTTATGTCTAACCAATGTACGCCTTCTAGCCACTTCAACAGTCAAAGTTTCAAGATCGATCACTAACTATAAACATTGGGAAATTATCTGCCATATTTTTTTAATCTAGTTTCTTTGTAAATATGAATAAGTGGAATAGGCGCGGAAAACTTGTCTTGGCGTTTCAATCGGGAGATGTGAATACATCTCGAATAATTTTTCTTATGTTCAGGAACGAATAAAATATGAAATTCCAATGATCAAAATTCAGAAGAAAAGAAAATCTGCGCATAAAAATCAAACTAAAACAAAACAATTTACCGTATACCGTCTGCATTTTTTTAAACTTCAACCAATTTTAAAAACAAAAGCAGATCTGAAAAATATTCACAATAATCTATATACAGCATTGAATTTAAGAAGAACACAATGGCTTACCTTATTTTATTTATATTGCATCAAGCCTTATATACACTGGATTTGCAAATGTCCGATGAAAGTTAAACAAAATGATTATTCAAATTTATTTATTGAAAAGTTAAACATTGTTTAGGATCATCTTTTTATCAAAAGAGTCTTGAAGATTGGAAAATAAGTTTATCCGTTTAAGTAGATGCCGTTCAACAAAAGGTACACCGCTTTAATAATTCATGTAAAAGTAGTGAGCTATTTGAAGATATACGATTATACAATGATACTATGCAAATTCCAGATTAGAATCATATTAAAAAATAATTGATATAATTTATGGTTATTATTTTATTAAGAAATGTTTATGGGTAAAAAACTAAACTTTTTTGTTCAATCTAGATTTTTTAGACTGATCTCTAGAGATGAGAGTGAGATTGACTCAAATGAGTCAAAAGCTTAGACCACAGAATGAATTTAAGATACTTTATATATTAACAAAAGCCATATTTCAGAACCGTTATTCACAGAAAAGCAAAAGTAACAAATTTAACAGAATCAATTGTCTATGATGCTGAAATAAAACGAATTTAAATTTAAATATATATATATATATGTAGAGAGAGAGAGAGAGAGAGAGAGAGAGAGAGAGAGAGAGATACAGCATTAATGTGAAGACGTTAACTAAGCAGAATCATGCCGACTGCAAAGGTTTGTGAATTCACCGTTATGATGTACTCACTCTTCGAGACTAAATTTCAATCGACAATTGGGAACATCATAAAGGTGACTTCACGAAATATCGAAGTCGGTATGACTCTGCTCAGTTAAGTGACAAACCTCTCCCCATTATTCCAATTGAATATCTCTTTCTATCTCGATATTGAGTGCTTTAGGATAAAAATAAAATGCTGGTTAAAATATATTTTTATCAATGATGTACTGAAACACAAATGTCTTGGCCCTAAGCATTATCACAACTCCACATTATATGTGCGAGTTGTGGACAAAAGCTATTATATTAATATATTTTACAAAAATCAAATGCACAGTAATTGTAATATAATAATCTGGCCCAACCCGAGAAGGCTGAGGAAGGGTGGGTGTTTCCGGTCATTGAAAGGAACGGATGTTTGTTTGACCCTATTTCCGACAGATTCGGAAATAACTCTGAGAAATTACGTAGGCGTCGAGTAGGCGTCGCGAATCGAGGCAAAACTTGGAAGATATATAAAGACTGCGAAAACAGATAAGTCAGTCTCCAGAAGTCGACAGTAGAAGAGAAGAAGAGTCTGGTCGGCAGTAGTGAAGCAGTTCACAGCTGCCCCCAATAGCATACATGCTATTGGGGGGTACGCATTCGTCATTCGTCCATTCGTCAACGTCGACCCTTAGAAGCATTCGTCAACCCATTAGAAAAGCGCTCCCTCAACTCTCTGTCCACTAGGCGACACGGTCCAGCGTTCATTAATAAAAATATTAATATATTTTTATATATACATGTTTGTTTGTTGTTTATCGATATACAACATAATGACAGACTGGACAAATCTTCACTTCGCAACATTATCAGACATTATGCAACACCAACTAACTCAAACAAGAAAATTAAATTCTACTACGAAAAATTGACAATTTCCAATCTCATTGACGATAATAATTACACTAACTTACCCGCAAAATCTAAACTACAAAACATAAGTGTCATTTACTAATTTATACTTCCTTTGAAGAACTGTGTTCCACAATCCAAATTGGTAAACAATCACATTAGTCACTCCACAACAAGATCGGCATTACATCTTTCCCATAACAGTTCCGTCCGATCTGATTTAAATACACATCGATATCTACCAAGAAATATATGTGGTATACTTGCTGACAATACATACATAATACCATCATTCACATTCAAAGGAAGATTAAAAAATAATGGTGACATTGCAAATAATAATGAGAACTTTTACACTTCATAACTTTAATTATGAATATGGTAACAAAGTGCTTACAATGTTCGGATCTTAACATACACATGACTCTATATACATAAAATTTACACATATTTACTTACAAGTAAAACAAAATTTTTAATAATGGCTGAAAGTATAGCTGTAACTGCTTGATAATATAAAACCATTGGATAATGTTTCCATAACATAATTCTGAAAGGAAAAAAAATCATAAGAATACATGAAAAATTATATAATGTTAATATCTCGTCTGTCATTTTTAATGAAACCTCCATATATATATAGGCAAGTACACGGTTGTATTAAAAGTGTTCAATACAATTATGTTGTATTACTGTTGAATATTTTTCATTTATAAACGAATTATTACGCAACCTAGGTCTCTACCATGTGTTGTCTTTGGGCAGTTTGCAATAACTGATTTAACTTTTTTTTTAAGAACGCTCACGCAACGGGAATTTTTTGACCGCTCTTGTAGCGGAAAGTTTTTGAACGCTCTCGTAAAGGGGATTTTTTTGCACGTGCAATTTTCAAAATAAAGAAAAAGACGTTATAACGTTTTCTTCTATGTATAACTTCTTTTAATTTTGAAAACTGCGCGTTCAAAAAAAAATCTCCATTGCGTTAGCGTTCTTAAAATAAACAGTTAAATAACTTATTGCAAATCGTCTGTAGACATCACATAGTACAAACCTAGGCAATGTAGTAACTCTTTTCAAATATATATATATATATATATTTTTTATTATTATTATTTTTATATTAATAGCATATTGCAATTCAAAACCTATTAAGTTTTGCTGTTCAATGCACCATCATCAGACAGTGAAATGTAGTTCATTTACAAGGTCATATATTTATGGATAAAGAAATTTAAAATAACAAAATTAAACTTAAAAGTAAAAACAAAGTGCCACCATATTAGATTATTTTAATGGGGTGGGAGGTAATTATTTTAAGAATTGTGGGTGTAGACAATGTATATTAAGGCAAAGTGTAGCGATGTTTATCCGACAGGAAGTGATATTTGTTTAAATAAGAATGGAAGAAAATTGTAGCAAAAGTATTAATTTTAAAAGCGACGAGAATAAAAAGAAAATTAAGAACAATAAAAAAGATACAATATTAGTTTTAAAGGGTTTTATTATTATACAAATCAATTTAAAGAAATAGAAGTAATGCCATAAAGATAAATTTTAAAAGCAGAATTACTTAATTTTAGAATTGACAAGTAGTGGAAGTAAGCGTACAGTCATGTAACAGTTAATAATGTTTAGCATTAAACGATATATAATTAACTAAAAGGGTTAGGATTATAGATTATAGCAAATAGTAAAGAGAATATGATAATTTTATATATAATTGAGAGTGTAAATTATATTATGATGATAATTACATTACGTTGGTTTAATTAATTTTTGGGAATTTAATTATATGGATTTTCTTGTAGCCAGAGAAAATATATTTCATTTAACATTTTGCATGTTCTAGCATTTGTTAATATCTTTAATTTTACTGTAGGAGTTTCATTTGCATCCTTTGAAAAGCTAATAGTATTTAGAAAGAGAAGTTCAGTGACTATAGATTTTATTATTAAAAGATAATTTATGATAAGATCTAGCCTTAAAAGTGTTCTTAGTATACTAAATATAATGTTTTATAAATTTCGATTTTTTGTAGTAGACATAATAGATTGGTATACTGTGGAATTTGTAAGGCATCTATTTTGCAAAGGACATGTTTTGAGTTACGACAATTGCAAGTATTAGTATTATTATCGTTATTTTTATATATGATGGTAATGATTATTAATTTTGATATATTGTGTTAGGATTTTATTGCATTTTTATTCTCATTTTAAAAGGAGTTCAATGTATTCTCAAGGAGAATTTTGCTATAGGTTATTAGTTAGGAAGTGTCTCTAAATTAGGTTAAGGAATTTATTGCCTAACATTGTGCTAACTGTTTAATGCTAGTTTGTACTTAATTAATTTTCTCTTTCTATTATGTTTATTATTACTATTATTATTATTTTGCTTATATTGTTTAATGTCTTTGTATTTATAGCCGCTGTTATTAGGGAAATATTGTAGTATTAACTGCATTTATAAAAAATTCTTCAGTTGAGGAATTGTTGTTAATTCTTTGTTCAACAGAATATGGTATGTGTTTAATAATAGACAGTGGATGATGTGATTTAGGGTGTATATGAAATAAGGTTTGCATTATATTTTACGTAGTTTGCCAATTCGTCTTCTTTTTTTTCTTCTCTGTGCCTTGTCTTTTCAAAACGAAGGAAGGGGATCATGGGTTTTCAGAAAATAAAATAAAAAAAAGCACTTACTTTTATTTATTTCATTTTATTTGTTTATTTTATTTAAAAAAAAACGTTTATTACCATGGTCATTAACTACCTGATGAATCATTGTTCTTTAAATGTCGAAACAAAATGTACAATTTTGTAGTAGCTTGTAGTTTGTACATGTTTTAAAATATAATTGATAATAAATATTCATTGCTCTAGTTTTATATTGGGCACTGTTTTAAAATAATGTTTTGAACGTTGAAATTATTTTCTTCGTTCCTTCTTCACTTACACACACACACACACACACACACACACACACACACACACACACACATATATATATATATATATATATATATATATATATATATAATGTGCTGGATTTTAACGCATAAAAATAAAAAAAGTCAGGTTTCTGGAAAAGGTTTCCTTAGAAGTCGTATATATTAGGTATTCATAAAAGGATAATCTTTAGGGACAATCTTGTGTGAAACTCATAAATATTCTCTAAGTAAAAACGAATTATATTTTTCATCGGCCCAACGTCTTTTTTATAGAATTTAATGCTATGAATTACGCTCTCATTTTCTCCAAAACCACATTTTCCATATTCTTCTGGGAAATGCAAAGTACTACACATATATGCAAAGGAAAACATTTCTCTGTCATATCACTTCTTTCCTTTTTTGCACAACGGAAATACGCTTTTAAGGTTTCTTATTTCTGGATGAACAGTGTCACTTATGCATCTTCGGTTACATATGGCCAACTTTTTGGGTGACCATACTTAAACGCCATGTTAATGTATATCATTATAAAAAGGATTATTTTCTTATATGAAAGATTATTCGAGCCTACCTTCAATCCTAAGATCTAACTCCATTTTCATAAAGTGAAACACATATGAATATGAACAGCATGCAAAAACACACACATGCACGTACATTTATATACACACTATTTTGGGTTATAATACTGTTATGAAGAAACACACCTATTCTGTACTGAATAGATTCCCCAACCTAATTTAAGTAGGAGTATTAAAAGGAACGAGGGTCAGTCGATGTTAGACGATAGTAGTCGACAGTTATTCGAATAAAAAGTAGTCAGCCACCTAGAAAGATTGCACTGCGTAATACATATTATATCAAGTTCCTGACGTTTCGTACGTCGAACCTATTTGGACCGACATTAACACAAATACTAGCCTCCACTGCGAAAATAACTCTACAACAAATACGTATATATGTTTCGTTAAAAAAGACACGAAACAATTAATTTTATATTTAATTTGTTTAGTGTTCTTAAATGTTTCCTTTTTGCTGGAGATATAGATATAGAATTTCAGCCTCTTCACTGGCCATTTTCAATTGTGTTACATTTTCGACGTTATTTTTTCCTTATGTTTTGACTGTAACGTATTTTTTATAGAAATCGAAAAAGGTATAATCACCCACGCGTGTATCACGTTTGGCAATTAGCTGATTGACTTATATGAAGAACAATTAAGAAAAACTTTTGGTTATGAATAATGAATTTTGCAAGAACTGCTTCATTTTTTCAATTTAATTAGAATAATCTAAATGCCGAAATTTGAAGATTAAGTCGACCATCCACAAAATTTTCAGAAAATAAGAGCGAAAATTATAATACATTTTAAGTATCTAAAAAAACATGAAGCATTAGATTACGGAAAATATTTTACTAAATTTTTAAGAACACTGAGTACATAAAACTCTGTATAACAGAAACTCACGTTACCGATAGGGCACCTGCATAACAAAATTAGATAAACATTCTTCGGTTGTCAGGCAGTGACTTCCTCAACAGTTTCAATAAACAGCTACAACCACGTGATAAATGAATTTCTACGTTATTTCAAAATACTATTTTATTCAAATCAAATTAATTATATTCTATATCAGCTAATATTCTCTAAATAACATATCAAGAAATTATATTTTAGTTTGTAAGATTTATAATGAAGGGAATTACATTCACACGACAGGAGGCTAAAAATGGTGCTAATAGAAAAAATAGCAATTTAAAAAAGAATACACTTTTCCAATCAATTTAAATTGGTCTTGAAATAAAGCAAAGTATTTTACTGCTTAGAAATATTGCATTTAATGAATTAGCTTGAAATTGAAACTAAAAGGAAAGCTTCGAGAGATATGCATCATGTTAAAAATCATTTTACATCTTAGGAATCGTGAATCTGTAGTGGTAGATAATACCTATATATAGATATATTCGTGTGTGATTTTAATATATATATATATAGATAGATATATAGATATATATATATATATAGAGAGAGAGAAAGATAGAGAGAGGTAGGTTTCTATGCGTATGAATCCTTCTGTACAAAACAATGTTTTTTCATCTCTGTGAAAATCAGGTAGTGTAGGTTGAAGTGTCTGTATATTCACGTACATTCATTTAGCTTACTTTTAACAATAATTGAAAGGTTTATCTCAAATCAAACGAAGGTTATGTATTTCCAATGTCGACGAAAAACAAAACGATTTTCTTACTTCTTTTTTATTTTTCAGCGAAAAGTACCTTCTAATTTCAAACGTTTCATATATATATATATATATATATATAACCAGATTTTACACATATATATATATATATATATATATATATATATATATATATATGATCATCTCTAGGAGTGTGAGTTATGAAGATGATCTCCGAAGAAAATTGAAAGTACTTGGAAATATTGAGAAATGAATAAGTATATAATGTCAAGTTACAGCTCATTTCTTACATCTAAAAATTATAATACTCAAAAGATTATCCGTGAGTATGAATAACAAGCAGACACACGGTTTGCAATTTAGTTAATCTGACATGTCTAAAAAAAACTGCTGCTTAAACACACACACACACACACACACACATATATATATATATATATATATATATATATATATTTAGTATATCGAGGCAGCGAGTAATTTTCTAAACATATGCTATTAAATATAAGAGACAATGAATGTCTATTATGTTTAACCATGTGCCGTTCTAAACGTCGTATTTTTGCTTTAATTTTTTTAATTTTTGCTTTATATATATATATAAAGTCTGTCTCCCTCCTTCTACGGAGCGCCCATAGCTAGGTAGAATCGCAGACTGACGCCAATTGGGTCAGGTTTCAATCCTGAGTTAAAAGCAATCGGATGTCTAACTGTACTGATGAGCTGTGATACAGCGAAACAGATGTGTGTGCGGATATCTATATATATATATATATATATATATATATATATATAAAAATAAAAACACATACACACACATGGCCAATATATATATATATACACATATATATAATGTATATGTATATATAGAGAGAGAGAGTTAGCGAGCGAATTATAATAGACATTATTACATGAACACAGATATACCTTATTTTGTATATATATATATATATATATATATATATATATATATAATTGGTAAGTTAGGCTATAAATGCCTGTTTAATTATGTATTTTCATCACGCAGTATCCATTATTACATTTACACACAGTCTATACCTCATCTTCTGTACTGCTACATGATAAATATAGTATGCCTATATATATATATATATATATATACATAAAGTGAACATTGAAGTCAACACCCAAACGTGACAGATTATTTCATCCATGCGCAATCATCAGGCCACATGTTTTTTTCACGGCTGTTTATATATACGGGTCAGACATTTTGGGTTAGTCCTTTTAACAATTATTTTGACGGGAGTGGTTTATTAGTTTGGATAAATTTATGTTACTTCTTTTTATTTTCATATTTATATTTATGTTTATTTTTATCATTATTTATGCTTTGGAAGATGCAGCTTCTAAGAAATAAAAGGCAGTTCATATAAATGATTGTAAACACTACTTTTTTTAAATTTTGCTTGAGGTTATGTACAAAATATTAAAAAAATATGGAAATCAATAGAAAGATAAAATCATGTGTAAATCTACTTGAAAATGATATGTTTAGTCTAATCAAAATCAAATTTGCAAATTTTTAAAAATTATCAAACAATATTTAAAAACTAAGTAAAAAATAAAATAAAATAAAATAAAACCAGTTATTCTAGTCAAAGAAGACAAAACCATCAATATTCCTACACTAAAACTGACGGATTATATGAAAAAGATAAATATCACCAAATTTTATAAAAAGGCGCCAAACCTCTTCATTGAAAACATAAATGATGAAGCAGAAAACATCACAGACAAACTGGGTATATGTGTCAGGTTCAAAAAGCAAAACGGCAAAACACGCATTCTTAACCATAAAGACCATAAGGATGACTTTCTCAAAAATCCCTATTCAACCAAACACAAACCGAAAATAAGCCAAGATATCCTAAAAAATATGTGTGATTCACTAAAGATTGATACGCAAAGTAACCAATGAAAAGACACAAATTTATGCATTTCTTGGTTCCATAAAATTAAAAACAAAAAGGATTGTTTCCATGAAATATGACATTAAAAACTTCTACCTATCAGTTTCCAAAAAAGGTTTACTTGAAATTTTAGATTTTGCTAAAGATACTATCGGAACATATAAAATAATTTTACATTGCTGCAATTCCAAGTTATTCCACAATGACAAAATATGGATACAAATATCTGAAATAGAGGCCTTTGAGTTACCACAAGTTTCGTTCAACGGAGCCAAATTTTTCAAGCTAATGGGTTCATTTATCTTACACAAAATCAACAAAATATTCCACATAAACGATTACGGATCATAGAGAAATGACGGACTGGTAATATTTCCGGACAACAAACGAACAAATGACAAAGTCAGAAAAATGCTTTTTAAACTCTTCAAAAATCTTTTTTAATATAGAGGTTAAAACGAATAAAAAGTTGTCCAATATCTTTTTTTAATCGTTTCACCCCAAGCAAGGCGGTAACGCCACTGATAGGTAGGGGACTACATAAAAGAAAAGATTAGAAAGTAGGAGAGTAAAGAGAAAGACGAACCAGTTACAGGGGGTGTCAGAGAAAGGAGCAAGAGAAGGATTGGAATACAGGTGTGATGACAGTTGCACAGGTAGAGAGATAAGAAAAGATATACAGAGAAATGTAGAAAGAACTGGAGTCAAGTGGTTAAGAGATGGGGATTGACATTGCATTTAAATTCCTGGAGGTTATAGCCGTCAGCAAATCAAGAATATGGAAGAGATTTCCACAGGCGGGAAGTGCGAGAAGAGGAACTGTTGAGTAGAATTGTCGTCTGCATTTGATTGATCTAACTGTGAATGGGTGGGACACAGTTGCCAGTTTGATTGCCCGAGTAAACTCATGTGGCAGGGTCACCAGTGACTTAAGTTCGTCCGACCAGAAGCCATGAAAATATTTATAGAACAGACAGAGCAAAGCCACATCCCATTGGTGAGAAAGTGGCTGGAGTCGAGCCGCCAAGTCGGTAACTATCATATTACTGATTTCCATTTGGAGCCTGTCAAGAACACTGAGAACAGCAGGGGCGCCTGACCATATATGACAGCAGTATTCTATGCACGGATGGATGATTGATTTGTATATGTGCAAGATGGATTCAGGCGTAAAAACATTCTGGCCTGACACAGTCATCCAACCATCCTAGCAATAGATTTAGCTATTGACTCAATGTAATGGTTCCACTTGAGATCGGAAGATAGGATAAGGCCGAGAAGGCGCAGTATATTGCTTTCAGGGGACTCGCTTGGTCCATGCTCATGAGAGGTTGTCTGTGATGATTGACAGACCAGCTTCTGCTTAGACGCATTGAAAGTTACAAGCTACTTTTTTCCCCAGTCCACAACTGAGTGTAGATCCCTCTCAAAATCAGCATCGAGGTTATGTTTGTCCACCTCGCCGAATTTCTTACTGATGCGGGAATAAATCGTGATGTCATCTGCGTAGATGCCTACTTGGCACTTGATCACGATCGTTTATGATCGTTTATGAAAATAAGGAAAAGCGTCGGGCCTAGGATTGTACCATGAGGGACACCAGCGTTGTACAGTAAGATGTGGAGGCATGCCATTGAAAAGAAAATGATCTTCATTAAGCGGTTAGATAGAAAAGATTGACTCAGATCAAACAATCGTCTGATGATACCATAACCCCGTAGCTTGAGTAGAAGACCAGCGTGCCAAACCCTATCAAAAGTCTTAGAGATGTCCAGTGCAACAGCACAAGCCTCGCTGGACTCATCAAGTGCCTGGTGTATGTACTCCCTAATGAACATTAGCATGTTGGCCGTGACTTGGCGAAGCGAAAACCGAACTGCCTCTCTAAGAATAGTTTATGAGCAATAAGATGTTGAACTATTTCAGCATTAATAATGTCCTCGAACACTTTCTAATAGGGGAGTCGAGTGCGGGTACTCCAGATGAGTCAAATGGGGAATTGGATGAGAATCTGCGAGCAAAGCATTCAGCCTTCTCCGCTGATGCTGTGAGGACCTCAAATTCATTGATTAAGGGAGGGATGGAGGATTTACTGTTGTTCAGTACACGTTTGACCAGCCGCTAATAGTCCTTGGGGACGAACTTGCGGTCAGCTATGCGCTGACGTATTCTTTTAGTAAACAATCTCTTGGCGTCATTCAGGATCCTCTTGCACTCATTAGGTGCAAGGGTAAATAGGCGCCTATTGTGGTCAGATGCATGTCTCCGAAATAGCCGGAAGTGGTGGTTCCTGTGGGCAATAGCGGCCGAACAGACAGGAGAGAACCAGGTAGAGGAATGAGGATTAAGACGAAACATTCTGGTAGGTATGAAGGCATCAGTGCCAGCTTTCACCCAGGAAGACATCTCAGAGGCGCAGTCATCAACTGGGAGACCGAACACATTTCCCCAAGAGACGTTGCATAGGAAATTGCAAAACGCGTCCATGTCAGGTCTTTGGTAGCAGTAGGAGATCCTGTAGGTAAGAGGCTCCTGGTGGGAGTCAGAGTGGTGATAAATATTGAGAGAGATAACAGCATGATCGGAGTAACAGAGAGAGCAAAGCTGCAAGACCTGGCAGGAGTCAGGTACAAAGGTGAAGCATAGATCTAGTAGAGAGGCGTGTCCTGAAGAGAGGCAGGGAAAGCGTGTGGGGAAATCCACCACTTGCGTAAGAGATTGAGAAGTTCATGGCGTGGATACCAGCTGAATCAGTAACAGAGTCTTTTAGCCACTCGGCATGATGGACGTTAAGATCTCCGCCGTAGAGCTCAATCTACAACCTGGCACTGTCTCCTCATACATGAAACCAAACAGAAAATTAAAATATATAAAAACCGGAATCATGTCAGCTTAACAATATAATCAAGCATATACTTACAGAAATAGAATATATACTCTCAAAAAATCTTATATAAAACAGTTTTAATGAGAGGAAAAAAGATTATAAAAAAGCTTTAGTGAAAAATGGACATAAAAATAAATTAGAATATAAACCCCAAATAAAGTTACAAAAATAATATGAGAAAACGTAATTTCATTTGCTTTAACCCTTCTTTTAATATAGAAGTAAAGTTCAAAATATGGAAAATATTTTTCTAAATACTTAATAAACACTTCCCTAAATCTCTGAAATCACAAACATTTAATAGAAATATAGATAAATTAACTGAAATCTGTACGTCTAATTTATAAAATCATCTAAAGTGATAATATACCAAAAATGTGAAGAAAAACGATACCGTTAATGAAAAATGTAATTGCTGAGATAAAAACAGAAAAAATTGATGTAGTTATTCACAATGAAGAAGTCGTAGAAAAAGTATACTTAGGATGTACTGAAGGTAGTTTTAACACACAATGGAGTAACCACAAGTAAACATTCTAACCAGAAAAGATTAAAAAGTAGCCGACTACGTATGGAACTGAAAAGACTGAAACGGCGGAAACCCCCATGTGGCGTGGGAAATGTTAACAACAAAAGCCAAGCTTTGTAACGGTGGTGATATCTTGTGTCAAGAAGATAAGTTAGCTATAGTATTATTTCCAGAACAACAAAAGCTACTAAATGAAAGGCCCGAGATAATGTCTGGATGTAAACCCATTAGAATATATTTTTTAGGCTTGATGAAATGATTCAGATGAAAATGATTCCCAATAAAAGATCACTCCCTTATTTTGACCTTTGTAGTTATGAACTTATAAATGCGATAAAAGTTATTCAATCAGTTAATACAAATCGACTACAGAAACCGAAAGGTCAAAACCATGATAGATTAATCGCCTTATCTTCCCAACTCAAAAGGTATATATATTAAAGCTTCAGTTTCCTTTAAACATGTATTGAGCACTTTCTAATACAGATGTTTATTCGTCTAATTTATATTTAATATAAATATAAACTATAATTGTTTATATACGGCTGTCGAATTGGTAATCGAATAAGACTATTTTTATTGCTTTGATAATTTACACTGTTAGACAAATACTTCACTTAATCTTACGTGATTGCCACAAATCTACATCTGTGTGACTAAAAACTACATAAAAAATAAATTATTATGTGCAAATGAAATATGATTCAATAAATATGAATTTTTACAGAGTGAGAAAGATAAATAAAAATTAATAAGATAAAATAATGTCAATTATCTACTCACGTATCATGAGATGTTGAAGACCTAATATTGAAGAGAATTTTTAGAGAGTCGCATCATAGACGGGATATAAAATTATTGTTTGTTTTTCGCAGTACATATGGTAAGTATAAACAATGAACGTTTAGTTTGATGTAATACAAAATCTTTTCAACCCTGCACGGGGTTTACCCACTTTTCTGCAATGTTAATGCAAAAAATTTTGATTGATTACTAGATTGTACGTTAATATTTTAAAACTTCTCGTTTCGAGCTAATCCAGATTTGTTTCTATATAGTTTATTCTATATTAGTTGGAATAAATCTGGAGAAATACTTTGCATATAGTTACTTGCAAAGCCTACCCATTTGCACGTAGACGTGTATAAGCCTACCCATTTGCACCTAGACGTGTCGTAATGTTTAGCAAGCTTGTCTCGCTAAAATCATTACAGTTGATTAGTGATTACTAGATTGTACGTTAATATTTTAAAACTTCTCGTTTCGAGCTAATCCAGATTTGTTTCTATATAGTTTATTCTATATTAGTTGGAATAAATCTGGAGAAATACTTTGCATATAGTTACTTGCAAAGCCTACCCATTTGCACGTAGACGTGTATAAGCCTACCCATTTGCACCTAGACGTGTCGTAATGTTTAGCAAGCTTGTCTCGCTAAAATCATTACAGTTGATTAGTGATTTCGATCCTTACTTGGTATTCTTACGTTTCGGCCTACTAGCACGTCTATCACCATAGTCATATAGGCCAGTTTGAGTCATGCTGATATGGCGGCTTATATCACACACGAAACGAACTACTGTTATGATACCTTTCCGGTGGATCCTTTTTTTCTGTGCGTGACTGCGCCTGCATTTCTCAAAGAGCATCACTTTCTCATAAATATCTTTTATTCAAATTAATCACACACACATAAATATGCAAACACGCGCACTAATATACACACATACACACACACACACACACACACACACACACACACACATATATATATATATAGAGAGAGAGAGAGAGAGAGAGCGAGAGAGAGAGAGAGGGAGAGAGAGACAAACACACACAGATATATAAATGTATGTTTACATGCTTGTGCATGTACCCACGCGATCATTTGTCATTGAGTTCATTAGATTATAATCGATTCGGGCAAATTTAGAATTCTCTATGAAGTGGAAGCAAAATAATTCCCAAGGAAATTTGCCCAAATCTCTTGTACGTGGTACAAAAGTCGATATTCAATTAAAAAGACTTCCAGACATGACGTCATTGACTATGAGTTTTGATTTCCTCAGAATTTATATTTTCCAATTCACAGCCATATTAAGACTGATACACCTGAATCTAACAGCCCCACTAAAATATTTCTTGTTCATCAGTAAATGTTACTACGCTTACGATTTGAGATGCAAAATCAGAAATAATTCGTGACGTTTCCACAAATAATAAAACGAAATTCAGTTGACCCGATTTAAATGTGTCTATTTCCTTTGCTCATTTTCTCTGATTTATTTGGATTTTTTTTTATCGTTTCACCCCAAGCAAGGCGGTACCGCCACTGATGCGCAGGGGGTACATAAGAGTAAAAGTTTAGGTAGGAGGAGAGTAAAGAGAAAGAAGAACCAGTTACAGGGGGTGTCAGAGAAATGGCAAGAGAAAGATAGGAAGAGAAGTGTGAAGAACAAGATATACAGGGTGGTGCAAAAGAAAACTGGAGTCCAGTGGATAAGAGATGGGTACTGACATTATTTACAGAATGGTTTAATTTACTCTCTTTAAAGTAAAGGCGAACACTCAAAGCTTATTCCAAGGGAAAACTACTCATACATACCAGCAAACAGTAAGATGTGGAAGCATGCCCACTGAAGATGATCTTCATTAAGCGGTTAGATAGAAAAGATTGAATCAGATCAAGTAATCGTCTGGTGATACCATAACCCCGTAGCCTGCATAGAAGACCAGCGTGCCAAAGTGTTCAAGACGTCTGTTTATACACTGTCGACAATAGACGTGATACTACTTTAACGTTGCAGGTTCCTTTAGGTTATGTGCGACAATGTCTTTCCACGACCTGGCAGTGGCATGGGAAAAGATGCGTTCCAGAAGCTGAGTAGAATATGAAGAGTCAGAAGAAATTCACTAGAAACAAAAAAGGGAGTACTGGATTGCTATGTGATGTCAGTTCTTCAATATGGCAGTAATTGCTGGACAATATCATGGAAGATAAAGAAAAACACTTGAAGCAACTGAAATGTAGTTCTACAGAAGGATGCTGCGGATATCAGGGATCGAGCATGTGAGCAATGATGAGGTTTTGGAAAGAAAGGAAACAAAAAGGAAATTAATACTGAGCATCAAGAAGAGACAGCTAAAGTCCCTGGGACATGCAGGGAGGAAGGAAGGTTTGAAGAACCTGATACTAACAGGCCAGAGAGAGGGAAGGAGAGACAGGGGAAAACAGCGTGTAACATACTTGACTGGCCTTAGCAGCTGGATGACAGAACGGGGGTTGCGTGGTGTAACAGGAGAAAGCATGCTAAGACCCACCAGGGATAGGGAGACGTGTAAGGCCCTGATCGCTTACGTTCTGAAAGGACAACGCACATAGAAAAAGAAGTCTCCTAATTATGTGTCATACAAATTTGGAATGATTATTCCTGTTTTTAGTTTATACTTGCTTTTCTTTGCCCTTACTCACACTGTATTTTTAGCTTCCTTCTATAGAACCATATTTCTGTTGAGTAAACTCTCGTTTTCAACTTTGCAGAAAATTTCCAGAACTCACCTCCATATAGCAGGATTGATATTTGTCACTTTTCTTTGCTTCTAATGATTTTTTTCCTGTATTTCACAACTTCCTTTATCTTTTGGAAAGTATCATTCGCTATTTTAGTTCGTCTTCGGATTTCTGTGTCACATGTTGCATTGTCTGTTATATGATTTCCCACAGTTAGATTTTTAAACTTGCATTATTCTGAGGTTTCCAAATCGTAGCTTGTAACTATGCACTGTTTCTCTTGTTAACGACAATACATTTTGTCATTTAAAAAATGGTAATGAGTTATTTATTTACACAGTCTTGTTTTGTGGATATCGACTCGGAACGAGAAATCGGAGAGCCGAGTTCGAATTCCAGTTAAATTCTTTGCATTCACGTACGCACAAATACTCTTAGAAAAGGTATTATTCCGTCTCTTCCCTTCAGTTATGGGTTAAATAATAGAACAAATTGGGTTCTATAGCCTTGGCTGGCAACCAGTTTATCTCAGAAAGCAATGACAACTTATTGCGGGATAATCCTCTGCCCAGTCAGTCATGTCTCTTCGCGACATGATCGCCCAAAACGATGTATGGCACTTAACTGACTTGTTTAGATCTGTTACTCTTACGCTTTATATTCTCGAAAGTGTTAAATTCTCCAAAGCTTCTTTTCTCACTGTGTATTCCAGAACGTTTAATTTGTAGTTTTCATGTTTTTTGGAAGAAACATCAATGAGTAAGTTGTGGATTATAACAAACCAGTTACTTATCAAATTGTGTAATTTGTTCTCATTCGCCCCATTATTGTTATGCCTATTCTCTCCCTTTTTAAAATTTTCCTGTTTAGTGTTTCATTCACAATTGTTCTTGAAACACTTGGAGGTGGTGCAATGCTTAACAAGTTTATTACCTATTAAGCCTGATTGCATACATGTTTCGTTATAAACTACTGATAAGCTAGCGCGGTGTTATTTTAAGTTTTTAACTAATTTTTCTAGTGATCTTATATTTTTTCTTCTCTAGACCTAAAGTATATATAAATTGTTTGAATGTTCTATATTCCAGGCGCTTTCGGCTGTTCTTTTAGCCATTATAAAAGATAATGATATTTTTTCTTTTAGCTGAATGCATAGCTTTTTATGTATATATCTGAAAAAACACCTAGACATACAGAACTTTCATTCAATTTCTCAAACAACAAGAAAAAAAAATTAACAGCAAGAAAAATTACAAAGATTAACTGCAATGGATTGATGGATTGTTACCTAAATACACAACATATATATATATATATATATATATATATATATATATATATATATAACGGAGAATATTTGGTCTTTAGGTCAGGTAAATTCCGATAACGATGAACTCAAAAGAAATCAATGTTAAATTTACTTATATAATTTAACAGAGTAATATAATCTTAAAAAGATTATAAGAATAATTATAAGATAATTTAGGTAGATCAAAATTCTAATTTAAATTAATTTAACTTAAACAATTGCTTTCTTTTGGAGAAAATTCTGGAATTTACGGTTCGCCAATTTAAAAAAAAAATTATTACTTTTAGAGTTATATTATTGTAATGATTTTATTATATTTTACATTGTAATATTGTATATATATATGTGTGCATGAATATGCGGGTATATATATATATATATATATATATATATATATATATACCCGCATATTCATATATATATATGTTGTGTATTTGGGTAACAATCCATCAATCCATTGCAGATAATCTTTGTAATTTTTCTTGCTGTTAATTTATTTTTTCTTGTTGTTTGAGAAATTGAATGAAAGTTCTGTATGTCTAGTATGTACTCCGAAACGGTTGTTAGCATGTCGGCCGTGGACCTGGCAAAGCGGAAGCCATACTGCCTCTCAGAGTAGAGTTTGTGGGCAGTAAGATGTTGAACTATTTCAGCATTAATTATGACCTCGAACACTTTCCCGAAAATTAGTAGAAAGCTAATAGGGCGATAACTGGATGGATCTGATGATTCACCATAGTTCTTAAATGCAGGAACGACTGAAGAGAACTTCCATCATGCAGGAAAACAGGAAGCAGAAAGGCAGTAGTTATACAGTTTAGAGAGGACAGGGGAGAGTTCAGGAGCACATTTCTTAAGGACTATCACCGAGATTCCATCGCCACCGGTCGCCTTATGGGGGTCAAGTTTTGAAATTACTTGGAATACTACTGTCGGGGTAATATATACGTCGTACAGTTTAGCCTCAGTTCTAATATGGAAGTCAGGTGAAGGCACTCCAGATGAGTCAAATGTGAAGTTGGATGAGAATCTGCGAGCAAAGCACTCAGCTTTGTCTGCAGATGACGTGAGGGCCTCAAATTCGTTGATTAAAGGAGGGATTTAGGATTTGCTATTGTTCAGCACCGGTTTGCATAACTGCCAATAGTCCTTAAACTTTCTATGATTTTTTCAGAAAATAATATGACAAACACTCAGCTTAATCTAGAAATGAAAAGAAATGCTGTAATTGTGGCTTTAAAGGCAGTTCATAGCGATTTAGAGATATTTAAATTTTTAAAAGTCGCCAAAACTTTCATGTACAAAGTTCGTATGAGATTAGAGAGCAAAACTGATTAATATCCACAGAGTAAAAAAGCAATCAAATCTCTCAGAGTTTTCTTTTCTATTCTATAATCATCTCACCCCAAGCAAGGCGGTACTGCCACTGGTGCGCAGGGTGTTACATAAGAGGAGAGTGAAGAAAGAACAAAACAGGTTAGAATAGGTGTCGGAGAATGGGTAAGAGAGGAAAGGGTTCATTGGTGTAAGGAGATCTGCGCGAGAGGAAAATGTAAAGTGAGAATAAGGATAACAGTTGACGGTGCATTTAAACTGTTTGAAATTGTAGGTGTCAGTTAAACAAGAATACGAAAAGGTGTTTCACAAGAAAAGAAAGCTGGAGAATTAGAGGCAGTGTTTACATTTGATTGTTTTCACAATAAAAGCGCGCGACCTTGTTGCTAATCTAGTTGCTCGTGTAAATTCGCTCTACCAAGAAGCTAAGCCCATCAAAGCAGAATCTGTGAAAGTATTTGCAGAAGTGACAGAGGGAAACCACATCTTGTCGGTTAGACAAAGACTGGAGTCGAGCCGCCAGATCACGCTCGACTACACTGCAGATTCTCGTTTGGATTTTGTCGAGAACATCAAGGTGAATAGCAGAGACACCTGAGCAGATAAAACATCACTATTCAATGTACTGGCGGATGTTAGACTTGCATATGTGCATGATAAATTCAGAAGAGGAAAAACCTCGTCGCCCGACACAGTGACCTGACATACTTAGCAGTCGATTTAGCTATCAATTCAATGTAGTCATTCCATTTAAGGTCAGCTGAAAGAGTGAGGCCAAGGAGGCGCAATCAGACTGGCGTGATCCATGCTGATGGCGGGTAGAAAAGATTGTTTATAGTGGTTATAGATAACACCTCCTTTTTGGAAGCAGTAAAATTTGCAAGCCCGGTCCACTGGAGAGCTTTTTTGAGGGCAGAAAGATTTGTTTTGTAAGCATTGGCAGATTTCTTAGCGAGGCGGAAGTAAAGGGTGATGTCGTCTGCTTAGATACCTACATGGGATCTAATTACATCAGATCGTTGATAAAAATCAGAAAATGTGTAGGACCTAGGATAGTGCCTTGAGGTACACCTACGTAATAATTATAGGATCTCGAAGCAACATTTTAACGCGATTCGATAAAAACGTTTCAAGACAAACAAGGGTTCAAATGTATCATAGTCCTTAAGGACACCGTGCACACTCAGTCAAATGTTTTGTAGATGTCCAGGGCAACAGCTCGAGGTTTGCTGTTCTTATCAAGAGCCTGGTATATGTACTCAGTGATTGTTGTCAGCAAGTGAGCTGTAGAATTGGCGATGTTGAACCATAATGTCTGTCGGAAAATAGGCAGTAGAATATAAGATGTTGAACCCATTCAGCATTGAATAATTGGGCGATAAGTGAAGGGTTTTCCCGCGTACTTAAAAACAAGAATCACAGATGAGCACTTCCAGCCAGCAGAAAAGCAAGAAGAGAAACAGTTGTTGCAGAGTTTGTAGACGACAGAAATGAATTCTTGGGCACATTTCTTTAAGACGATGACTTGAATTCCGTCTCCTACGCTCGCCTTACGGGGGTCAGGTTTTTAAATTATTTTAGAGATCAGCGTGAAGGTGTAGTAAGCGTCACTCAGTTTAGCCTCAGTCTTTGGTGGAAATTAGGATGTGGATATTCCAGACGAATTAAGTGAGGATTTGGAGGAGAATATGCGAGCCTTGTCTGCTGTAGCTGTGAAAACCTCATAATTATTGAATAAAGAAAGGATGGAACATTTGCTGCTGTTTAGCTCACTTTTGGACAGCCGCCGGTGGTCTTTGGAGCTAAACATGCGCGCTGCTATATGCTGCTTCATTCTGTCAGCAAATAACAGCTTAACGTCATTGAGGATCCTCTTATGCGTTATGAGCAAAGGTAAAAAACAGCGTCTATTATGGTCAGACGCCTGGCTCCGAAAAAGCCGGAAGTAATGATTCCTGTGGTCTTTGGCGGTCGAGCAAGCAGAGGAGAACCAGGGGCGCGAATGGGGTTTAAAGTGAAACTTCCTGGCTGGGATGAAGCATCGATGCCAGCTTTCACACAGGAGGAGGCTGCAGCTATAAAATAAAGCCTCTGGCATTCGCTAACTAAAATCAAACCTGAACAGCTGAAAAGTACAGTAAGGATAGGATTTCACAAATATGCTTACATTTATGCATGATGGCGCTCCATGCCACCGGTCAAAGGTCGTTCAGAATGTTTCCTGAAGACGATCAACGTGACAGTGGACTTGTCGGCGAAAAGCCTAGATCTGAACTAAGTTGAAAATTTATGGAGAATTATCAAAAGCAATGTTGCAGAAAAAGGCTATTAATGAAATCTGTACTTAAAAAAATCTCGTTTGACCACAATGGATCCAAACTGCAATAAAAAGCAAAGGAAGTGAGACAAAAGAAATATTTTTAGACTAGTTGGCCTGAATTAAATTCTTGCTTACAATTATAGGCGTAAAATATAAATCTGTCTAGAATATACCGATAAAATCAATGTCATATAAATGACATTGTTTAAAGTTACTATAAACCTCTTAAAGACTCGTTGTAAATAGAGTGGAAGCCATGTTCTACCTAAACGATAACAGTAACAACAACAATAATAATAATAATATTAATAATAATAATAATAATAATAGTAAATGCTTGTAAGCTAAACATACATACACATATGAGAAGGCAATAAAAAGTTCTAAGCCGACCAAGAGGAATTTTTAAAAAGACAACAAAAATTATTCCTTTGGTCATATTGTGGTGTTGTTGGTCGAGGATTTTTCAGCTCACTCTAGTCACACACACACACACACACACACACACACACACACACACACACACACACACACACACAGACGTTATGTTTATATATATATATATGTGTGTGTGTGTATATATATAGATTTTGGTAAAGAAAAAACAAATGCTAAGAGAGGGAACACATTAGGAAAAGATTCAAACCTTTTAAAATAAGTTATTTTTTCCGTTTTGTTTAAATGCTTCTTCTTGATTTTTTTTTTTAGATTTTGTACAAATTTATGTAAATCCTTCCAAATGTTCACATCACTAGAAATGTCGTTTTGTGTAGTGAAATTTGGGAAGTATAACATTGAAGTACTAAATTTTGAACCATTTCCTGTCCAATAATATCTTAAATGTGTTTTATTTTGTAGCATTTGTTTTTATTAAGTATTCCAAATCTAGTCTTTCTTTTTGAATAACCCAACAAAGAAACAGTTGTATTAGAAAGTGCACAATGCACGTTTGAAGGAAGATGAAATTTTTTTTACATGTAGATCATTTTGATATTTAGGAAGGGAACATCAGTCAGTTACGCTACCATGGTTTCCATCTTTTTGGTTTCGTCAGTCAATTTGTTTTTTCCCTGAGTACTTAACATGACACGCCCCTCTAAAATACCGAGCTTTGTAAAGTTCACAATTATTTACTTTAAAGAAATTCTAGTTAACTTGATATACCGAAATAAGAGTGATTTTTATAAAAATTAAAACTGAATTACATTGCATGGACAAGACTCAAGAGCAAAAACCTAGAAAATATAATAAAACCAGGTATAAGAAAGTCTGTTTTAGATTTTTCTAGAGTCGGAAGATTTTGGTACGTAATATTTGCTTTGCGATCAAGCGATGAGCTTGACAGCTTAAAACAAAAACAAAAAAAATAAAAATAAAAGTTAAATGTAAGAGTTCTTCAATAAAAGAAATTGTCACCAGATCATATCTGATATCTCTCAACATATATACGTGGCGTTGAAAATACAAAGGTCACGGCTTGCACTGCTCTTTGAATACAATGATGAAATATTCTCTCTTAATCTATTCTTCCTTTTTATTTCTTTTTTTTTAGATACAACGCTGGCGAATCTGTTTCTAAATTTCAAATCTTGTTTTATCACAACAGTATATTGATATCCTATTTGTTATTATATTTCGTTTGATAAGGTCATGTGATTATCGAACTATAGAAAAGCTGTATTTATATCGAAGTAAACAAATCTGTCTAGAATATACCGATAAAATCTAAATTAATATATATATATATACATTTTATATATATATACATTATATATATATATATACATTATATATATATATATATATATATATACATTATATACATATATATATATATATATATATATATATACAGTACTCGAGGGAAAGAACTGCAAAACGAGCGTCGATGAAAGTATAGTGATTTATTTTAAAGAGAATACACTACGGCAAGACACGAAATCTGTTGGCTGGCTAGTATTTGCCGAAGCGTATCTTCTGTACTCATTATATATAACTACTTGTATAATCAGTCCACATAGGTGATAGGGATTGTGGGACATTCCATCACAACACCCCCTCCGTGCTAGTTTTTCCATGAAATGTTGCTCAATACCTTTTCTTTCTTGGGTCAGGTCATAATTGTTTGACTTTTTTCCTTTTCCTAGTACTTTTTCGTCTAACCAATTTTTGTGCTGGTAAAATTTGAGGCATTAGCGAATTTCGGGAAGCTGACATTTCTAGCACTACCACCACTGGATATACTTCCATTATTACTGGAAAAGACATGGGAACTGGTATTTTGAATGCTTCATATATTACCTCCATTGGTAATTCTTTACTAGGCGTGACATTTTTCGTATCTCTTAGTCTAAACTGATTCAAATTTCTATTACATTCAAATATTCTTTCTTTGAGTATGTATATCATCTGCCAAGTCTTTTGGTGATAATGCCGTCTTCCCAGACACTTTTTCCACATTCATAATTTTTGAAAAACTCTACTGGTTTGTAAAATATGTTCACAAAGTTTGTTTTTCTTTTCTACCACTCTTTTTGTTACACTAGGGAATAGCCTGTCAAACACTGACGGAATCTTTCTTGCAAACCTCAGTTCGGCTCATGATAAGGCTGAATCTATATTCGGATTGGGAGTATTTCCGCTACAAACTTTTATATCCTCCTCTCATTAGTGTCCAGGCCTTCATTCATTCTTAGAGCTATTTTAATAGTGTCTACAAATCTTTCTGCTTGCCCATTTGATTTCAGGTGGTAAACGGAGGTCGTAAAGTGTTCTATGGACAAAGATATACAGACATTCTTAAATTGTCTGCTTGTAAACTGTGTCCCATGGTCACTAATTAAAGTTTTTGGTTCACCGAAACTACTAAAACACTCGTTTAGTATATTCATAATATTTTCGGATGTCGAATGTCTACACTTGAATATTTCTGGTAACTTGGAGAAACTGTCCACGATTATAAGGTATTAGTAATCATTTATTGGTCCAGCGTAGTCGAGGTGTAACCTCATCGATGGGAAATCCGTTTTAAGCTATGGTTGAAATTTTTATTGGAGCTGCTTTTGCCGCAAATCGACAACCACAAAACTCAGTTACCATTTTTTTTATCTGCTGGTCCATCCTAGGTCAATACATACAGTTACACATTATTGATTTCATTCTTGATATGCCCTCATGACCTATATGAAATCCATTACTTCATCTTACCGTCCTTAACCAAATTTAAAATCAGGATAAGTCAAAAGTAGCGACCATTTTCTGTTTTTACGGCTGTCAGTTGACTGTTAGTTTGTCATTTTCATTATAGTTTAGAAGAAGGCCAAATTCACTGAAAGCATATTAATCTAACTATTTATTCGGGGAGTAGGTTATTGTTAAGGATATTTATGAAATATTCAATGTGATCATGGGATTGAGTCCTAACGGCAGTCGGGCAGGCACAAAGTGACATTCATGTTCGAGAAGTTCGACCTCCTTCTCTACAGATTTTACAGAGTTTTGAACCATTCAGGATGAACCTGTGAAATATTTTAAACGCGTTGCCAGGCTTTCTTTCTCGATCCGGCTATAATTTTAGGTTTATGGAAGCATGGAATATGGCCTTGTAATCCCATTTTCAAACTTATGTAGAATTACCGTTCTGATCCCATAGTTGCTAGCCTCAGATGATACAATTATTTATGTTTTAGGGTCAACATGCGTTAAAGATAAAATTTGATACTGTTGTATATCGACAAACAACAAACACGCATATATATAAAAATATAAAGTTATATTTTTATTATTAATGACGATGAACCGTGTAGAATAGGGAACAGAGAATTGAGAGAGCGCGCTTCTAATGGGTTGACGGGAGTGTAGTCATCTGTTGTGTCTCTCTTCACCGGCCGATCTCTGTTGCTCCTCTACTGGCGAATCCGTGTGCCGAGGTCTTTTTATAATCTTCCAGAACCGGGACTTTTTCTTCCGGTTTTGCCTTGCCCACGCACGCCCACGTAATTCTCAGAGACACCTGTTCTGTTTGCCTCTGTAGCCATTTCCGCTGCCGCCGGAAATAAGGTCAAACGACATCCGTTCCTTTCAACGACCGGAAACACCCTCGCTTGCATCAGCCTTCCTCGGGTGGGGCCAGATTGTTATATTACAATACCAGTCAGCTTTTATTTATTGAAAAGGCTCTTCACATACTTTAGACCAAATTCATTTGGCATGTTTTTATAAGAAGTCATTCAGTTGAGCTCTAAGATTATACATTTTAAGAATATAAGAATATAGAATATATTTTAAGAATATAAGAATTTTAAGAATATAAGAATATAAGAATATAAGAATATAAGAATATAGATATTGTAATAGTTGACCATGCCTAAAAACGCCTGAAGATTAAGGATGTTTTTGGGTGGTAACATATTTTTAATAGCTTCTGCACTCTCCAAGTCTTATCGTATCTCTTCTTCTCGATTATTTACCCCATATGTTTTATCTGCTTCATGAAAATCCCGCTTTTATGTGAACTTAGCTTGAAGCTATATTCCTCAGTCTTCTAGAACACAGCTTTGATTTGTTTTTTGTGTTTTTCGTTGTTATCGATCTTTAGCAGGATTTCGTTTAGGTACGTTATGGAAAAATATAGTCCCGCTAACATGAAGGTCATTATTTGTTGAAACAAACTTAGAAGCACCTTTAACCCCAACGGGAGACGATTTAACTTGCTGAGTCCCTTGCGTGTCATTGCTAATATGTTTGGGCACTGTTTCTCTAATTTCACTTGTAGTTATGCATTAGATTTATTTTAGAAAAAACCTTGTCACCATTCAACTTAGAAAAATTATCAACTCGGAACTTTTTGTTCTTTTTCTTTACATACACGTAGGTGCAGCCAAATCTGTGTAGTTAATTTTAGAAATGACACCCATTTTCTCTAATTATTCTAGTTCTTGATTTACGGAATGTAAAGCTTAAAGAATACATTCCTTTTTGGTCTGAATACTTCGTGCATTGTTTGAGACTTTCAGAAGACATGCATAGAAATTTGTTTTTCAATTTAAAAATAAATTTTGCATTTTCTTCAGGTTTTTCCGTGACTGACACTTCCACTTTGTTGAAAAATGCACGATCCAATCCGTACCAAATAAATTTGTCATACCTGGAAGAACATAGACTTTTGTTTTGAAAGTCCTCTCTCTAAATGATCTGATGCAGCTAAATTTGTGACTAAAGTTTATTTTATCCCAAACATTGTCTAGCTATTTTTTGGTACTTGGACAACCTATATTCTTCCATGTTTGTTCCTTCACAATATAAATGTCACTTCTAGTGTTTATCAGTAACTTTACCATATGACCATTTATTTTCATATTACGTATTTCCTATTTTCCATATTTTCCGTTTTTCTTCTTAGATAAAACATTTAATTTTGATTTAAAGTTTTGCTTCATTCTTTTTTGTTTATACCAAAAGTAGGAGTTTTGTTACCGACATAACCACACTTGAAGCAAACCTTAAAAACTTTTTTAAATGCAAACCTCACATGCATCACACTGGTATGTTTTCGGCTTATATTTCGCAAAGATCGGGTGTTTTATCGCTTGACCTCGAGAAATATTCTTTTTTTAGATCCTCATATTGTCTCTTTAGATTTATCAAACTCTGGAATTCCTCAGTTAAGTTCTGTAACATAATTTGAGGGTCTTGCTCCATAATTGTAGCATAATTTTGAGGGTCTTGCTCCATAATATCTTTGTCGTTCGTCATTGTAAGTCCCTGGAAGAAGATTAAACTTTTAAAGATGTCGACTGAAAGTTTGCCTAATTTAAACAATTCACATTGTTAATTTACATTGCCTGCATAAGACACAGTCTTCATTCTCTTGTTTAAACACTTATATTGAGTATAGAATAAACTGTCTCTCTCGTCGAACGGCAAAATCTTTATTGTCTTCTCGAACGAGATTTCGTCCGGCCTTTTAACTAAAATTAGGTTCGTGTATTTAGTGTTCTCTTCCATACCTAATTTTTGGACTAACTACTTTTCTCCCCCTCAGAAAATTGTTCGCACCTTTTCGAAAAAATCGTTTCTTATCTACGAAAATAGGCAGGGAATTTACTCCATTGTCTGGGTCATATTTGAGTTCTGATAACGAATTCGATGTTCTTTTAGAGGAGATATCTTTATCCATGTTCTTTTGTAAATATTACGGTTTTGCACAATAGTTTAGTGTGTTCGGCTTGTTGTTGTAATTGCATTAGTTCATGTTGAAAAACTGTTTGTGATTTTCCAATTCCTTCTTAGTGCTACTGCTCTTGTAACCACAAACTTGCGTGTAATACTTTATTCAATTCAGCCAGTTCTTCCATTTTTGTTGAGTAATTCCCTTGAGTATTCTTTAAGTAAGTTGATCAAATCCGTAAATACTACTGTTGTACGTTTTACAAACAGTATCTTAGAGTCTTTCTCGCTGTGAGTAAAGCTCGAATCTGTTGTCTCCACTGTTTTATCTTTAAAGAGGTTACAAACAGACAAGGTGTCACACGAGTGAAATAACAGCAACACGTGAGTGGATGAAAAAGGAGAGGTTTATTGTAAACAGAATGCACTACGGCAAGACAAGGAATCTGATGGCATGCTTGTAATTGCCGTAGCAAGCCACGGGTATCTCCTGTGCTCACTATATATGGTTAATATTATAGTCAGTTCACATAGGTGATAGGGAGTGTGGAACATTACATTAGCACACACACACACACACACACACACACACACACACACACACACATATATATATATATATATATATATATATATATATATATTAATAGTTTAAAACTTAGTTTTTGGTCATAATAGGTTTAGACCAGTGCACATATTGGGCATATACATTTTAAACAAAATCAACAAAATAATCCATATTGACAACTACGGATTATATAGAGATGACGGATTAATAATAGCACCAGACAACAAAGGAAGAAAATGATAAAATAAAGAAAGAGCATTTCAAATTATTCGAAGACCTAGATTTTAATATAAAAGTAGATACAAATAATAAAGTGGTACAATATTTAGATGTAGAAT
Source organism: Ascarosepion bandense (assembly GCA_037127315.1). NCBI lineage: Eukaryota > Metazoa > Mollusca > Cephalopoda > Sepiida > Sepiidae > Ascarosepion > Ascarosepion bandense. The sequence continues at coordinate 175,389 of JBBBDQ010000703.1, read as the reverse complement.
CTAATTTACAAACTGGAAATGTCTCGCCATACATGAAAACCAACACCAAGTTATCATACATAAATAGAAAATCCAATCATCCAAAAAGTATAATTAAATACATTTACACAGTACTAGAACACAGACTATTCAATGATTTGTCAAACAAATCAATATTTAATAAAGAGAAAAATATCTTTGAGGATGTACTAAGAAAATCTGGCCATAAAAACATTTTACCATATAAATCTCAACCAGACAAATCAAAGACGATAATAGAAAACGAAACATTATCTGGTTCAACCTACCATTTAATTTAGTGGTAAAGACCAAAATAGGACAAATTTTCCAAAATAATCAGAAATAAACCAAATTTTTAACAGAAACACAATCAAACGAAGCTATATTTGTACTGGTAATTTATATAGTTTCATAAAAACAAAACGCCATTAACTTAAATAGCATCGTACAAAACAAAACTACTAACAAAAAATACAACTGCAGGGACGAAAATAAATGTCTACTTCAAGGACTTTGCAGCACAAAAGAAATCATTTATAAGGCAAAGGTACATGACCGAAATGGCCAAAATGAAATATATTTGGGCTCAACTAAAGACACTTTAAAACCAGGTGGTTTAATCATAGGCCTGCATTCAAAATAGAAAAATTAAAAAACTGTACAAAATTGGCTAGCCACGTGTGGAAATTAAAATCAAAATATGGAGAAGATCCAGACATAACATGAAACATTGTAAAAACAGCCAAGCCTTACAACGGTGGCAAAATATGTAGGCTGTGCCAAGAAGAAAATTTAGCGATAATGCTATTCCCAAACAAAAACGAACTGTTGAAGAAGGGAAATTATGACTAAGTGTATCCATAGTAAGCAATACCTCCTAGGTTCATACAACCATGTATAAAAACGCCACAATTCGTTTTAATTTAAAAAATGCGCGTTCAAAAATTCCCTGCCACGTGAGCGTTAAAAAAAAACAACACTTTTACAAGAGCGTTCGTAAAAAGAAAATTCGTAAACGGTAAAATCAGTTATCAAAAATCGCCTAAAGACACCACTCATGGTAGAAACATAGGTCACGTAATAACTAGTTTAAAAATGATATATATATATATATATATATATATATATATATATATATTTAAGAGAGTGGAAGAACACGTAGATCAAAATATATTGCCGAAAGAAGTATTGTTTTCTGAAACAGGAACATTTTTGTGTAGTAATATTATGCTTTTATAAACCACTGTAATAACTAAATTACAATATATATATATATATATATATATATATATATATATATATATATATATATATTATTATTAATAATTACATTGATATGTTATAATATCACTACAAAAGTAGCTATTTTGTTTCGACACTTTTTGTGTCTTTTCAAGTGATGTTGTTATTTAAAAAAAAAAAGTTATATATATATTGGTTATATATATATATATATATATATATATATATATATATATATATATATATATATATATATATATATATATATATATATATATATATATAAACTCAACACGTCATCTGAATTGGTTATAAAGTACAGACCATATTCTGCGAAAAATTTCTTTTATTGATCGCTGTCTCTTGTGTAATTAATGGAAAAAACAAAAAAATCATACCTTTCAAATCCACACCTTTCAATTGCCTTAGGTTATTGGTTCTGGCTCTGAATGTCATTATAAACATTCATGTCAAAAAGAATATAATAATAATAATAATAATAATAACAACCCTTTGTTGCATATTGGTTACAATTATAACCTTTCTCTAAAATGTTTTTTATTATTTTCTATTATTTTAGAGAAAGTTTACAATTGTAACCAATATGCAACAAAAGGTTAAATAAAAAAATTAAAAACATGAGTTATACCAGACATAGCATGTGCGCTTAGAATGATAAAAGGAGGAATAGAAAAATGCATTGGAAAAAAAAAACTAAAAAACAAAAAAACAAAATCCTCCCCACCAAAAAAAAAAAACAAAAAAAAATGTAAATGCCAGTTTAATAGAAATACAAGAGCATCTGTACAGTACTCAGTACAGAACTTTATAACGCTAGAATTATTACCACAGTTTGGAAAACAAATTATGAAATACAGCCATAACAACACACCACTACATGTTTTTTGGTTTTTCTGTAGACTTGGTAGGTAGTATAACCAGAGCAAAAAAATGATGGTGAAAATAATGAAAATAATTGAGAATGACATGGGGAAAATTATTACTTTGTTGTTCCAAATGAAACAATAGTAGACTCCAAAGAAATTAAAAATGGTGCCTTAAAATAGAACTATTTCTTTAATTTTTCTTCTGTTTTACTTTCCATCCTTTCGACCCAAACAAGGCGATAATGCGTCTAAGACACAATGGGTTACTGAGAGTAAAAGAGAATTAGTCAACTTTCGGGGAAGAAGCCTGAAATCTAATCCTTAACAGTAAACAATGGATAAACATTTACTCCTGTTCAAAAACTGGTGGAGTAGTGTGAACCGGGCTAGTAAGTAATTCCTGAAGTAATAGTTGTGCTTGTAACACCATTTAGAAAACTGCTATTATTTACTCTTCTTTGAAATGATCTTGAATTGTGAGTAGTTGTGCTGACACTAAACCTCAAGATAATAATTTCCATTGACTACGTTAATGTACGATACCAACATTATAATCAATATTATATATATGTAACTGTTGTTATTAGAATGTATTAAAAATAAACAAAAATAATTACTGTATAGGCAACGATGTGTGTACTTTTTTCTAATAAATATTAAAGAAAATAAAATGAATAAGCGAACAAATAAAAAAATACAGTTTTCTTTTTAAGTAATATATATGATGAGAAAATTTCCACCTCATTACATGTTCAAAATTAAAATTTGTGTCTAGAGTTTTTCAATGAAAATATTTTAGAAGTCAATTCTGGTATTGCTACGCACATAAGACACATGGACTCAAAAATCAGGGACACTCATTTCTGTAAGTTGGTTTCAGTAAATACTGGAAATGATTCATCTTATATATATATATATATATATATATATATATATATATATATATTTCTAGACATATTCTATTAAATATAAGAGACAATGAATGTCTATTATGTTTATAATTATAAACAAGATGAAAAAACTCTCAAAAACATAATACGTAGAAATGTTAAACCAGTGGATAGTAATAATCAAATTAAACTCATTATATATTATAAAAAGTTTAAAACAATTGACCTCATAGTTTATAATAACCCAACAGGCACTAAACTAAATTCTTTACAAAAAACCAATGTAGTGTACCAATTTACATGCCCATTCAGAGATTGCATCTCTGATACTACTCAAAAACCTAGTACATATATTGGTTTTACCACAACCACGCTCTCCCGTAGACTTACATGTCATCTTTCTGATCAGAGTACTATTAAACAACATTTCTCTGAAAAACATAAACATGTAGGTAATATCAGACAGATTTTGGTCAACAATACGGTGATCCTTACTCATACACATAGTAAGAGGAACCTGCAGATATTGGAGGCCATGTACATCAAATCAAAACAACCAACACTCAATAAAATCAACTTTAAAACAGGAAATAACATATTACATTGCATTTGACTAGATGGTTTTGTTGTCATTTTGCGCTATCCCGCGGTGTGACGTCATAAAACCGCATCGCAAACTTAAGAACTGCGTTTATTATTTTTGGTAACTATTGCCGTTGCCAAGCGGAGTTTTATGTCAACACAAAATAAAATCGTCGGTGATGGTGGATTTTATAATATTTCAGTTTAAACTACCTCTCTGAAGATGGCTCATGTGAGCCGAAAGCTTAGAAGAAAACCAATAAATAATTATCCAAATGTTGGAGAATTTTTGTCTTTATTTTCAACTGAAATTAAAGCAAAAATACGACGTTTAGAACGGCTCATGATTAAACATAATAGACATTCATTGTCTCTTATATTTAATAGAATATGTCTAGAAAATTACTTGCTGCCTCGATATACTAAATATATATATATATATATATATTAAATCCAAAATGATGATCAGATAGGTAAATCCCCGAACCCGATTTTATTAATATTAATTTCATTATTATTAAAAGTGATCAAGGTGGTGGGCTCGATGCAAATATTACGTTCAATTTACAGAACCAAATATAAAAATAAAAAAAATGTCAACATTTAAATCCGTTAGATAGCCATTTCTACGAGAAAATCTTCGTTTTTCAGCAACCAAACATTTTGGTTTCGCCGTTGTATCGTAAAGGTCTCGATATCGGGTAGAGAGAGAGAGAGTGTGTTGATAATTAGAAAGTGTTTGTCTCTTCAGCTGAGCAGATTCATGCCGAAATTGAAGTTTCGTTAAGACACTCTTATAACGTTCTCACTCGTCAAGACGATTTGCCGTTAGCCAACAAATATATACAAAAACATCTACCGAAGACCCAGAAAAAAATCCGTCACGCTAAAAAACATGCGTACACATAAAAAAACAAATAAAAATGTTGTCAATACAGCAAAAGAGCCCAACTGAATTAAACAAACATGCATACACTAAAAAAAGCAATAAAAATAAAAATTATTCAAACAATTACATAATAAAAGTAAAAAGAGGTAATAAACAAAAAAAAAAGCAAATTAAAACTCAACCGATTATAAACAAAGGTAAAAGAAAAATAAACCATACACAAGCAAGACCACTCCCACAAAACCCAACCATGTTCCATATAAAAAAAGAAGAAACTGGGACTTCACGTCGAATAGCGCAGGCGATGGAGAACAACATAACGGTCTTTCTCACGAGTCTTCTATGGTAGCATCGTGGATAAAGTAAAGTTCCACATGGCGGATTTATTATGAAATATAATTATTTTAATTGAATGAAGATTTGGATTTTTAACTCGAGTTTAATAAATAATGAGAAAAATAATTTCTATATCCCTTTGAGTTGCAGCCTAAAGTTAAATGCTTATGGTGTTCTCAAGAAGGTTAAATATACAACTATATGCCATCAGGCATTCCGACAACTACTGTACACTGGTAAGCATTCGTTGATGCGAAATAAAGTTAGGGCTCTGTTTGGTTAAAACTAAATAATTTAAAGGTAAACCTGAAATGACTTCTCCAAAGCGCAGGTGATAGTATGTGGATGCTTTCAATACCGCATGACCCCTCTGCAGGCCGTGCCGTCAAGGTCCAAAGTAATACATTTTAGTCAAGCTTGGCTGAAGGAATTGCCAGAAATTATCAGTATTGACATCACACCATCATTGGGGTTCCACTCTTAGTTTTCTGTATAGATTTACTTCTATAGACTTTTCCGTGTTTGGATACAACCGCAAGGTAGCGGAGGTGAAAATTGGGATGTTCTTTCCCTTAGATGAACTGCATTTTGGGACTGTTGAGCTCCATTTATCCGTGATGAGATTCCAGTTGCTCGCCATCACCTATTCTTTTAATGGGAGGAGCTATTTGTCAGAGCCGATTTCAGACGCATGCCTCGGAAACATTTTATAGACAGCAGGAGCTTGTTCTCACTATCACCCTCGCTTATATTAATTTTAAGAATTTATATTATGTATGTATATAAATAAACTTTATAAACATTATATGTTTTCAAAATATTATGTTTGAAACTTATGTACCGATTATGCATTTTTTTCCGAAGCTCCCAAAAATTTAACGAATTTGAGGTTTAAATACAAAAATGTAAATATTATTTAAAGAATTCTAATAAGTTAATATAATTCGCAATTTTTTTCCTTTTATCTCTTACACAGGATGATAGTAAAATCTATACTTAGGCAAAAATACATATTTTCACAATATTTTATTGAGTTGGAATATTAGAAAATAGCATCTTCAATATGATTTCCATCATTTGTGACGCAAATGTTAATGCGTTTTCTAAGATTCACGTGAACACGATGGAATAACTCAGCATTGCCGTCAATTTTAACACATTCACACTTTATGCATTAAATCAAATCTGTTGACATCTTTGCTTTGCATTGAGTACACCGCCCTTAGCATACTGCAATAAAAGTATGGAGTTAATCTTTCAACAAAATAATGTTTAATGAGATTTTCTATGTCCAGACTTTAGGGACACCTTGTATATATTACGATTATAATATTTGTTTGAAGATATATATATATATATATATATATATATATATATATATATAATTTGAGAAAGAAACTCAACGCAATATATATATTTGTGTCTGAATAATATCCATTGAGCTTTCTATTTTTATCTGATTAATATTTTATATTAATTAGACAAAATCTTTTGGATTATCCTCTTCATCTTCACTGGTTGCCATTCTCTCTCTCATATATATATATATATATATATATATATATATATATATATATATATATATATATTAATAATCATTATATATATAATGATTATCAATATTTTTCAACATTGGTTATTATTTGTTTGCACAACCTGAAGATCGTTTTTGATACTTTTAATTTCTGCATTTGATTACCAAAATTTATTTTTAAAAACTTTACATTTTCTACCCTATTTCATTTTTATCAATTGAGAGCTTAGACGTTTTTCTTCTTCTATGTGTCCTGTCTATTCATGGCCTTTCACGTCTCCCTATCCCTGGTGGCTCTTAGCACGCTTTCTCCTGTTACACCACGCAACCCCCGTTCTGCCATCCACCTGCTCAGGCCCGTCAAGTTTGTGACACGCTGCTTTCCCCTGTCTCTCCTTTCCTCTACCTGGCCTGTTAGTATCAGGTTCTCTAAGCCCCCTTACTCATTGCATGTCCCAGGAACTTTAGCTGTTACTTCTTGATGCTCAATATTAATTTTCTTTTCGTTTCCATCCTTTCCAAAACTTCATCATTGCTCACATGCTCGATCCCTGATCGAGCATGTGAGCATCAGCATCTATCGCTAGAACTATATAGCAATTGCTTCAATTTTTCCTTGATCTTTAATGATATTGTTCAGCATTCACTGCCATATTGAAGAACTGACATCACATCGCAATCTAGTACTCTCTCCGTTGTTTCTAGCAAAATTTTCTGGTTTCTTATCACTCTACTCAGCTTCTGGAATGCGGCCTTCGTCATGCCAATTCGCCTCCGGATCTCTGTGTTGCACTTTCCGTCTTCTGATTGAATACTTCCCAGGTATTTTTTCCTGCTTGATTTTAGTATCCTACTCATATATTTAGCATTTTGGGTTGCTCATTTTGCTGATGACCCCGCATTCGGTTTTCGTACAGTTTATTTGAAGTCCTTTCTTTTTATTTTACTGTAAAAATATAATATCAAATTATTGAGTGTATTTTATAAATAGTGACTTCGTAATTTAGACATAAATGCAGATTTTTATTTTCTTTCTCTTATTACTTTTGAGAATAATCAATATTTGTGATTTGTTTTATTTATGTACGACTATTTCGTGATCTATCTGGCTTTTTAGTGTTTGTGTTTAAAATAAGAATTTATGCGAGTATACAAACATTGCAGAGAAGCATGACATCAAATCAATGCAGTTTTGAAATTTGGGATTTAACCACTGGAGGAACATAAGTCCTGGTTTATGAGAGAATTCGGTGAGTGTGAATAACGTACATGAAAGTGGAGATAAATAAATGCCCAATTCCATAGCATTTCTCCATTGGGAAACATCAGGCATCAAGAATTGACCTTGATTTAACGCTTTTTCGTGCGGAAGAAGTGAACCTATTTCAAGTCGGACACAATAAGAAAAGTGATGAAAAATATGGATTTATCATGGTTTTTACCAGCAGGATTAATCGAATGAAATACGGCACAAGGATAAGTTTAAATTCAAAATCACATGCGTACATTGGAATAAGGACAAAACATTCTCATCTCCCTTGAAACAGCTCTCTTAAAAAGACTCAACTAGAGATTAACATTGAACCTTCCCTTTTCGTCACCTTGACAGTAATGGCCCCATCTGAGTTTATTTTAAACAAAATAAGTGCGCATGTACATGCAGTTTTTTAACTATCCAAAAATAGAATCGATGGCATTATGTCGAAAATCCGAATTAAAGTTTAATACAAGCCTTTTCGATGGGGTGAGGTACTACCTTAAGTACGACCTGCTAGAGTTGAGATTAGTAATAAAAATCGCATATAAACTTAGATGTTGATATTTATATCTAATTGCATGTATCATATATATTTGCCAAAATAGTGGGTCCTGTTTCATGAACATAAATGAATTATACTTAAATTTTAAAGTGCGACTTGAAACAGTAACTGTTATGTACATCATTATTAACTGATTTCTTCTGATCTGTATGAATTAAAAAATGATTTTCTGTTATCATTTATGATTGAATCTCTTAGTCATTCAAGCAAAGCATTTTTCTGTCCTTTAAAATGGCAACCACCTTTGTATTTTGATCACAGAAATTTTAACGCAATGTTGACATATTAAATTCTATTTTTGAAACATTTTTAATATCTTGTTAATAATAATAATAATAATAATAATAATAATAATAATAATAATAATAATAATAATAATTAAAATGGCTGGAAGCGAATTAATTCTTTAAGTCTTACAGTTTGCAATATGTCATCAGTTCTTATAGTATGCCATTGCAAAACTTCATCGACTTTGCATAAGAGACCCTTCCACATCCATCATACTCCCCTGATCTCTTGCTCACAGACTACCACTGTTTCAAGGTTCTTTATAATTTTTTAAGCCAAAACACGTTTCGTTGCAAATAAGATGCAGAAAGCGCGTACAAATATTGAATTGCGTCCAAACGTTCAGTGTTTTATTGTAAATATGTAAAGGGTCGTAATGTATATATGCTCAGGGTTCTTATTAAACATTGTTTAAATTCAGGCATAAAAATTGTCTTTAAGATTCGGAACAGCATAGCAACAACTTGATAGCTAGGAACTTGTTATGTCCCTTCAGGAACCTGTCGGCAACAACTTGCTTTGCAGCTTTAAATAAGAATCTCCTTATTATCCCTTCTTCTTCTTCTTCTTCTTCTTCTTCTTCTTCTTCTTCTTCTTCTTCTTCTTCTTGTGTCGTGTCCCTTCAGGGCGTAGGTGATCATGGCCATTCACTTGGCTCTGTCTCTTGTTGCTATCAATATTTTTCTCATTGTATCTCTTCCAAACCCCGCTCGACCAACCGTTTGTCATACCAGTAAGTCTCGCGCTACTTTCACCTCTTTCTTTTTCCTTCTATCCGTCTTGTGAGTATTAAATTCTTTAGGCCCTCCTTCCTTAAAACATGTCCCAGGAACTTCATCTGTCTGTTTCTGTTATTATGTATGAGCTTTCTTTTCGTTTGCATCCTCTCCAACACCTCATTGTTGCGCACGTGCTTTGTACATAGTATCCTCAACATCCTTCTGATAAACCACATTTCTGCTGCCTCCAGCCGTCCTGTATACTTGCTGAATCTTCTGCATCGCTTCTAGACTCTCCTCCTTTACATTGGTGACTGCTTTTATAAACCTTGTCTTCAACTTTCGTATTAAAAATTATTCAATTGAACCCCATACATAAAAGTAAAGTTGTTGCACTCTAGGGAATTAGAAGGCAGGATTCTGTGGTCGCAAAAATTGTTTAACAGCCATGATTAGATTTTCCTAATTGTGTGGCGTGGTGCTGAATTCTGTTGACAGATATCGGGTTTTTTCAGCAGCCATCCTCTTGAACACGTTCACTACCTCCTCCAGGCACTTGATGTTGACCTCCGTGTGAGACCTAGGGCCCTGTGGGAAGTTGAATGGAAGCATATCATCGCAATCACTAACGATTAATCCAAACAACACCACGTTGATTTGATATATCATCCACCTTCTTCTGAATCCTCTACACGTTCCCAAGAGTGGCACGGAAATACTCTGAAATGTTCCTATTGGAGATTCTGGCAAATGCCTAACAGTACAGTATCTTTTTCTATATTTCTGGCTGAGTGAATTGTATCACGGTGAAGTTTTTCTCACATACCGTGCCCAACTGATACATCTTTACTGAGCAGTTTATAAAATAAAAAAATAAATAAAAAAAAAACGAGCATGCTTAAAATAAAAAATATAAACTGGCGACAATTGACCCATCGTACGTTGTATTCCAGGTTAATATTTACCGACAAACTTAAGACGATAGCGCTTCACATTGGGGAGCCGTGGCCCGGCGGTTGAGAATCATTGCTCTAGCAACTTGTCTAATCGATATCTTGCTATGACAACAGTCTCAGTACAATTGTTGCTACTAATATTTGCTCCATGTTTAGAATTAACTTATCGCTTTTCATGAATAATCTTACGTGCCCAATACACAAGGGGACGTTTAATTATCTTTTTTAAAAAATTATAATCCCAAACCTTACTAAAACCACCGACGTTTTATTAATCTTTCACCATTATTCACATTTGCAATGATTTTTCCATATTCATTTTGTTAAGCCCTCGTTTATTGAGAAAATTCCGAACATTCAATCATGAAGACCACTATTTCTATTGAACGTGCTTCTAACTTTATTAACTTTCATTTTACAATTATTGCATACTAATGTTATCTTTGTTTGATTAAAAAGGTACGAGGACCTCAGTGAGGGTTAAACTTGCTATAACTAAACACTCATTATACTACGCTCAAGGCTTCTTTATGGGTTACAGTGCAGTGATTATACTTTTATATCACATATTTTTCTTTATTTATTTTTACCCAAAATGCCAATTAAGAGACTAATATACTTTTAAATAGTTTGGGTAAAATAATTGTTTCCATCTATTTATATTTGTGTTATTTATTTCGGGTGACATCCCTTCATTCTGAACTATTCTTACTTACCTTAGCTGTGATAAAAATAAGGAGCTCAGCCAACATATCTCCACGAGCCGCATATTAAAAGTCAATAAACTGTATATTAAGAGTAAAAAAAAGACCGCATTTGGCTTGCGAGCTGTGGTTTAACCACATCTGATATAAATTGATGGTCAAAATATTACGGCAATCCAGAATAAAGCTAGAAAAAACAGCTGCTGTCTTGAACAACTCTCTATGCTAGTGTCAGATTTATTTATGTAAGTATGTTATCATTGTAAACTTTAATTTTATGTGTTTTGGTGGTGTTTTTGAGCGTTCTTTTTAAGTCAAATTACTATGGCAAAGAGATTATTTCAAAATATTTCCGAAATTACTCGATCTATGAATTGTTCACGTTTATTTGGAGTGTATAACTTAAACAGCGTTACATGGAAGGAAAAATTGGCATCAACCACCAAGATATTTGATGGAGAAAATATAACGATACAAAAAAAAAAAAAGAGTGATACATTAAATGAGGGCCGTTGTCACTTACAACACAACTACGATTCCTTTTCAATCTTCCCTCACCGCATAAAGTATATTGCTCTGTCGGATAGGACTTCAGAATACACCGACCGCACCTCTATAGAGAGCAAACCCACCCAAATTAGGCGTTCTAAGTATGACGATAAACAACATGCGGGTCCTGGGTCTAACGATAAACTTTATCCGGCAGCAAGGCCTCTACTTTACAAGTTCTAATGGGCATAGAAGCACCTCTTAATTGCTGTTCTTCTCAGGTCCACCCTGACTAAGGGTAGTAGCATCTATTAGGATCTCATCTATGGTCAAATAGTTAACCACAAACTCTGCCCAAAGCACTATAAAAGTATGAAACTAGATTTCTATAGATTTCCAACAATACTTTTGGAGAGAAAATATTACCAACAATACATTTTAAAGACAAAATTAACAATATATTATGAAAAAATCAAGTGTACTAGTTATACATCTGACACTCGATAAAACCCTCTTTACAAAAATATGTTAATGAAACGTGTTCCCCACACTGATTTCATACAAGGAATGCATATTATTTTCATACAAATTGTAACAATATTGTTGGCATTAAATAATCTATTGAGGTTGATATGCCTTAAAAGAAAACAAATATACCTTTCTTTCAATTTATAAAAACAAGACCAGAAGACATCTTGAGTTTTCTAAAAAAAAAAACTTTTCATCCAAATCTGATTAAATCTTCTTCTCACTACAACTGAACATTTAAAAACAAATACCATAAACTCTCATCTTTTTGATATTAAATAACCCACAGAGTTTGGATATGCCTTTAAAAAAACGGAGATACCTCTATTTCGATCTGTATCTACGAAGTCTATTCTTAGTATACAATCCCAGGAGTTGTCATCAAGAACCATATTTTCTACGCACATAGAGAAAAATTTAAGGCAAATTCTCGTCGTCACTAGAATCCTATGCATCAAATAAACAATTATTTTTCCTTATTTGTTATACTTAGTATGAATTTCGATATTCTCGTAACTCCTGTTAAAATTCGTAAAAGATTCGATATTGTCGTAACTCCGGCTATAACTTTCATGTGTTCCCGATATTCTCGTAACTCTTGTTAGAATTCGTATGTGTTTCGATATTCTCGTAACTCCAGTTAAAATTCGTATAAGTTTCGTAATTGTTGTAACACCTGTTAAAATTCGTATGAGTTTCGATATTCTCGTAACTCTTGCGATAACTCATATGAGGTTCTATATTTTCGTAACTCTTGTTATAACTCGTATGTGTTTCGATATTCTCGTACCTCTTACTAAAATTCGTATGAGTTTCGATATTTTCGTAACTCCTGTTATAAATCGTATGAGTTTGTATCCTTGTCGTCACTGGTAAAACTCTCATTATAGAGGTTATAATATTAAGTCTAGCTTAGATACTCGCCGTGACGCCTGTAAGAAATATTCTGAGGGCTGGCTACAACGGTTTTTCTTAGACTATCTGGAGTTCTTTATTCGACAGTCTGGATTAGTTTATTTGAGTCACCGCTGTGTGTTATTCACTTCACAACGTAAGTGGAACTGGTTGCAAAGTAAGTTCGCATCCTGTCATAAAGCTTTGCTTTTTCCAGAATAAAGTAGCTGACAGGATATGCATAGAAGACAAAAAATAGGGTGCCGTTGGCAACAGAATTTGAGGAAATAGTGGACGCAGTTTGAGGATTTAAGTAGTGTTATTGTATAGAACACTGTGTTTTGCCAACAGTAAACTTTTCATGTAATGTAATTTGTGTACAATTTGTCATCGTTGTGTTATCAAGTGCCTGCAAAAATACTTTAGCTATCCCCACTAAAGACATGCAATTTATTCAGCTCACATATTTATGTTTTTAAAAGTGCAGAATCTATAGGATCACGCTATTCTGTGTAGTATGCAAGTAGGCTTTACGAGACTGAGTTACTAGCTACACTTGCAAACGCAAGACTAGAGAGTCCAATTTCCCCCAAAATTTAACTGGTGTGAAGACAAACAAATTCATACTTTTCTTAAGCGCATTTACGCGTGATTGAGTGCAATTGTTTCGGACGGAATTCGAACACGGATCGCAACGATTCAGCGACATTACCGGTTGTGGCTGTAGGGTTGATGTACAAAGGAGCATCTGCGAAGTTTCCCCCCAAAATAACTTGGTTGAAATCCGCAAAGATATTGATACGGGGCGTTATTTGAGGAATAGACCTAGTAGAGACTACCCTTTTCCAAATCAAAGCACCACCGATGTCTTCCAAACTTAAAGGCTCGCTTAGGTTACGGACACGCTGCCGTACGTTTAATCAGTAGAATTATCCGCTCTGGCTGTTAAAATCAGTCTAGGAAGCCCTCTTATCTCGTGATACCTTGTTGCCGCCATACTGGCTTCATATACAGGTTGCCCCGCAAAAAAGTCATCTTATAGCTAATTATCACTCAAATTATCACAAACATTATTTTTGTTACTAGGATTTGTAAAACTTTTACTGTATGAACTTATCTTAATGATTATCAACGAGACAGAGGCACCGGGCGTAACAATGCTAATGACAACGTATTGTTGAAATAGCTATTCGGTTGCCATCACCTTATGATTATCTCTATAGAGCTAAGTGAAAGGACACATCTATATTCCTCTTTTCCTACAAGCGTATAGATACTTACATAAACAAATCACTGAGGTACTGGAGAATGTTACGCAAGACATGCGATAGTGTCTTTGGTAGAAGCTTGACTAACTACTTAACGTGTGTTAAACCACAGATGGTGCGTATATTAAACACCCTTGAATTGTGAAATCGGTTAGTAAAATGTACATCCCTTTGAATATATTGTTCGGATTTTGGTAAATAAATCTGTTATTATTCAACATGAAAACCATATATATTCATTTACCCCGGACATGTAGTTACTCAGATATTAATATTTTAAATGATATAATTTTTTCATACCATAGTCGTCCCTATGGACAATAAAAGTATCTCCCACGTTCTCAATAAAAGTAACGGCTTCTATTGAGGAACTAAATTTAGCAAATGGTCATGGTAATCGGAGATATAAAAGCAATATTATATATGAGGTATTGGACAGTAATTATATGGGATTATTTATTTTTTCTTCGAAGGACCGTGCACCTGAACTCATTTTTGAGGTAGGCGAATTTCCTGTTTACCAAAAATAGTGTAAACTAGGAAATGAATCCTGGAATAGCTTCTAGTTTTCTAAAGATTTCTCGCTTTACATTTTTGGGCAAATTAACTGTAACAAAACGAATAATGTCTTCCTAGGATCTTTCACACTTTTCCTGATCATACATACGTCGTCTCTTGGTGTTGTTCTTCTCTTCCGACCACGTTTTTCTTTACGTTTTTGACTGTTAGATCAAGTGTTTTTTTTTCAGCTTGATGACACGACTCACAGTTCAAAGGCTCATATCTCTCTGTAAGGCTTGCCAGTGTGTTTGTACAGCGTTACATGTTTCGTTCTCTTCTTTGGAGTAACGTTCTTCGAAGACAATGGCCGTAAGATAACTAATTGACAGTCGACACAGCGGTGTCTGGGAGCGATAAAAATCTGATACAATCACAGATGACGAAATATTTTTCAAGGCATAACAAATTTTATCACACACCCCGAAATTAGATTCATATTACTGCACACAACAGCAAATAATTTAATCTGAGAAAAAGAAAAGTAGAAACAAATTACACCCTTTCACCCCAGTGAGTCTATAACTGACCGAATGATAAAAGAAAGAAAACTAAAGCATTTTTTCCATATATTTGTACAGTAATGTAAGTCAGGATGTGGCGCAGTGGATATCGGCTCGGAACGAGAAATCGGGGAACCGAGTTCGAATCCAAGTTGAATTTTTTGCATTCACTTCCGCGCAAATACCCTTGGGAAAGGTATTAAACTGTCTCTTCCCTCCAGTTATGGGTTAAATAATAGGACAGATTGGATTCTATAGCCTTGGTCGGCAACCAGTCTACCGCAGAAAGCAATGGCAACCTACTGCGGGATAATCTTCTGCCCAGCGAGTCATGTCTCTTTCGAGATATGATCGCCCAAAGCGTGTATCGCGCATGGCACTTAACTGACTGAATGTAAGTCATCCGTCCCTTCTGGGCGTTGTCGATCATGACTCAACACAATTTCTTCTACTTCATAGATCTCAGTAAAAGTGAATGTTTGTCATTTCCTGTAAATATTGAAACTGCCTTCGCTTTACCTACATCCCTCTTGCCTTTAATATGTCCCGTCAACGTCAAACCTTTGAAGCTCTTCCTTGTATAGGTGAAATAAATAAGTTCAGAAGACCACGTTCAATTATTTTTCTATCAGCGATTGATTCCCAGTAATTCAAGCTTGTTAACCAAGGAAGCCACTTAGATATTGAGCTTAATGTGTCTAGGAAAACGCTACCAAATGTTGGCATTGAAAGCAGCTGCAATCCAATGCGAGATTGGCTTGTGTTCTATCACTATGCGACAGGTGGCCATGTATATAATAAAAGCAAACCTGAAAATGTTTTCTTCGTAAAATTTCCAAAATGCTGATTTTTGTGTCGGCAGAAAGAAAAAAAAAACGATTCGTCTGCTATGCAGATGTCTTTTGAGACCAATGTATTAAACAATTTCTTAAAGTATCATTTTCTTATTTTTATTGCACATTAAGTTTAAATATATATCAAATATATATTCTAAATTCTAGAGACGGTTGTTAAAGAGATTAGAATGTATTTCAGATATATGCAGTTCTAATTTGGTTTCCCATTCCGAAATGAATTATAGAAACAATTCCAAGGAAATTATTAGGCATATTAAGAATAATTTTAAATTTAATGAAGGGAGACATTTAATAAGAATTTTAGTTCATTTAATGATTTTGTCTGTCTTGAAAAAAATTCAGAGTTCTTGATGTTGTTCAGAGGACATACAAGCATAAACTAAGATCAATAAGTTTATGTCATACTTGATATACGATCATATCTCAAAAGAGACATGACTGACTGGACAGAGAATTTTTCCGCAGAAGGTTGTCATTATTTTCTGTGGTAGACTCGTTACAACCGAAGGTATAGAACCCGATCTGTCCTGCTGCTCAACCCATGACTGGAGGTAGAAGCTACGAGAGTATTTGCGCGTAAGTGAAGGCAACGAATTCAACTGGAATTCGAACTCGGCTCTCCGAGGTGATATCCACTGTACCACAAAACACATCCTAGAAGCATATGTACTAAAACGATGAGAATACTGATGAGAATGGTGTGGGCGGAGAAAGGGGGATGAGAGAGAGAGTGAGAGAGAGAGAGAGGGTGCATGTCAGTGAAATAGGAGATGACTATTGACTTTACATTTAAATTCTTGGAAATTGTAGCTGTCGGAGAAGCAAGTAAACGGAAGGGAATTCCACCAGCGGAAAGTTTCACAGTAATTGGGTGAGACCTAGTTGCTAATCTTGTGGCTCGAGTAAATTCATACATTTGGGCACCAGAGAGCTAACTTCATCGGAGCAGAAGCTGTGAAAGTATTTGTAGAAAAGACAGAGAGAAGCCATGTTGCGCCGGTGAGAAAAGGTTCTGTATCTGAGCTGGCAAGTCGGGATCGATCACATTACAGATTCTAATTTGATTATTGTCAAGGACCCCTAGGTGGATAGCAGGGGCACCCGATCAGATATGGCAGCAGTATTCAATGCACAAGCACATGGTAGATTTATGTATATATTTCATTTGTAAGGGAGTTATTACGAAACACAGGTTTCTACCATCTGGTGTCTTTAGGAGATTTACAATAATTATTATATTGTACATAACTATTATTATTGTAAATTACCTGATGTGCGTTGTGGGGCAGTGGATATCTACTCGGAACGACAGATCGGGGAACCGAGTTCGAATTTCAGCTGAATTGCTTGCATCCACTTACGCACAAATATCCTTGGGAAGCATATTAATCCGTGTTTTCCGTCAAATTATGGGTTAAATAATAGGGAAGATTGGGTTCTATAGCCTTGGCTGGCAACCAGTCTACCGTAGAAAGTAATGGCAAACTACTGCGGGATAATCGTCTACCCAGTCAGTCGTGCCTCTTTCTAGACATGATCACCCAAAGCGTGCATCACGTATGGTACTTAACTGACTGACTGAATAACTCGTTTACAAATGAAAAGTATTCAAAAGTTCTGCTATATTATTGTATTGAATACTTCTTAATACAATCTAATTTAATTATTACTGAAAACAAAGTAAGTAAAAAAAAAAATAACTGACAACAAGAGTTGTGCCAGTGATAGTAGGTGCACTTGGAATAATAAAAAATGGAACAAAACAACACATTGAAAGAAATCCTAGAAAACCCAGTTTAAGAGATATACATAAAATTGTCTTGTTAAGTACAGCCCACACACTAAGAACAACTTTGTCTATGTAACGCTAGGGATGATGGATGAGATAGAAAAAACATGAAATGGAGCCATAACAACACACCACTACATGCCTTAGGTTTTCCCGCAGACATTGTTGGTAGTGCGACCATAGCAGAAATCGAAATATGATGAAAAGTGGCATAATAATAATAATAATAATAATAATATATACATATATATATATGAATGGATACTCGTATGTGAGTGGATAGTCTGTTTTTCTATAGTTAAGCACAGTACGTTTTAATTATCAACCAGCCTAGATATTTTCATCATATTCTATCCACTACATTCTTCTTTAACAGTTCAATTTCTTTTTATCTTACTTTCATTTTCTTCATTCTATTTATTTGTTCTCAATCACATTCTGTAGGTCGTGTTTTGGGTATACTTATTGCTGATGAGAATTCATTAAGTTTTCTTGAAATTTATGAAGTCCTTTCTTCTTTTTCTCTTGCTATCTTCTGTAAGAAGTCTTGCATTTTGCTTTCCGTTTCTGCTATCAGCACTGTGCCACCCGCGTATCCTATATTATTGAAATTGTGGGCGCCAATATATATATATATATATATATATATATATATATATATATAATAGTATAAACTATAGTAATAACAATACTAATAGTCACAGAACTAACTCTGCCGAAACTAGTATTAATTAAGCTATAATTTAAATCGTCTTGTACAACCCACCGAGAACGAACTCGGAGGAAAAAGAAGGGGAAGTAAAAAAAGAAACAAACGAAGTACATGAATAAAAAGTCAAGCACTTCGTAAGAAAGAAAAAAAAACCAAGACGAAAACCCTAACACTAAAGCGCTCAAAACGAAAGTAGAGCGAACGATTTCCCTGACGAGCCGTAGGGCGAAACCGTGGTAGGTTGTTGGATCTTGCTTAGATTATATATATATATATATACCGTTCATTCAGTAAAATGAGTTAGAGCACTCTGGCTATTGGGCGCGTATAATGATAATATAAGCGCTAAAAATCTGCCTTCTTCTACCGAACGCCCGATAGCCCAGAAGTAGAATCACCAACTGACGCCAATTCGGTCGGGTTTCAATCCTGGGTTAAAAAGCAATCGGATTCTAACCGTACTGATGAGCTGTGTTACAGCGAAACAGATCTGTCTGCGGATGACACTATATATATATATTAGTCATCCATATACAAGCCTGTTTCGCTGTATCACAGCTCATCAGTGTGGCTAGACACATCCACTTGCTTCTGGCCGAGATCGAAACTCGACCGATTTGGTGTCAGTCGCTACCCACTAAGCCATACGCGCATGGAATCTGAGAAGGGAAATTTTAACGTGTTGTATATAAGCAGTGTATACACACGCCAATCACCGAAATAATTCAACACAAAGAAGAAGAAAAGGGGATAAGAGATGAATGGAATTTAGGTTTGTGGATAGGACTTAAAGAGGATTTAGGGAGGTAGAAGATAGCAAATGATTTTCCATTTAAACTTTTTGAGATTCAGGGAAGCATGTAAACGGAACTAATGTCGTGCGAGAAAAGTAACTTCTAGAGTATAAGTGGCGGTTTCATTCGACAATTTTGACAATAGAATGGTGGGACCTAGATGCTAATCTATCTGCATGTGGTTAGAGTGCCTTGAAAATCAGCTCGTCAGAACAGAATCCATGGATATATTTGTAGAAAAGACAGAGGAAGGCCACATTCCGGCGGTGAGAAAGTGACTAATGTTGACCTGGTAAATCAGGACTGATTACGCGGAAAATCTTCCTGTAAATCTTTTCGAACACCCCGAGAAGAATAGCAGGATCAACTGACCAGATATGGCAAGAATATTAAATGCACAGGCTAATGTTAGATTTAGGATGTGCGTTGTGGTGCATTGGATATCGGCTCGGAACGAGAAATTGGGGAGACGAGTTCGAATTCCAGCTGAATTCATTGCATTTACTTTCGCGCAAATACACTTGGAAAATGTATCAATCTGTCTATTCCTTCCAGTTATGGGTTAAATATCAGGACAGATTGGGTTCTATAGTCTTGGCCGGCAACCAGTCTATCGTAGAAAGCAATGGCAACATACTGCGGGATAATCTTCTGTCCAGTCAGTCATGTTTTTTCGAGACATGATCGCCCAAGCGTGTATCACGTATGGTACTTAACTGACTGAATGTTAGATTTTTAAATGTGCATGGTGAATTCTGATCCAATTCATAACTAATTAAGCTAATATTTTACCGCAGTCGGTTCCGTTACTTTCTATTGTGAACGTAGCTATACTACCAAGTCAGTCTTGCTATTTAACCAGCAATAAGAGAAGAAAAGAGAAATCCAGGCATATCCCAAGTGCATTTGGACGTAAGTGAATGTCACGAACCCGGCTGGATATCAAAATCAGTAAAGAGTAGTCAAACCGATGCAACTCATTTCACTTTTAAAATTGTATGCGACGTATTACTTGACGTTAGACTTTCTAATAAAATGCAAAATATTATTTATTTTTGAAAAAAAAAAGAAATTTAAAAAAATTCCTTCGAATTGCATTCATCTTTTTCCTTGAGAAGTAACTTGATTTCTTTTTCCCGGTATTTCTTCTACTTTTTAATATATCACCTGACAAAATTTGAAGGAAGGGACTAAAATGTTTTTATAGATAATATTTTTATTCTAGATATTTTTTGACAAACTATTCCATTTTGAATAACTAAATAAAGCCGAGAATTATTGAATTTATGAAAAGTTTTGTAATTATTTAGTCTTATATTTTAAACATTGTTTTACTTGCAAAAATGGAAAGAAAAAGAACAACGAATCAATATATTCATTAGGTTGAGTCTGGCCTATAATTTTTACATCCAATTTAATAATAAGGTGCGTCTTTTTGTTGGCATCAGAGTGTCGCTTCTTTTTATTCTAACACGCGTCCACAATAAAATGTCAAAATATTGATGTGAACGTCATAATCTGACGTATATACATTAAGATTCAAACAAATATAAACATATAAATAATTTAAAAACGAAATAATTCACTCATTTTTGGTATTTATTTTAATGCAAATGCAAAGAGCTGTATAAATATAACCACTAGACGTATGAGAATAAAGAAACTTATCAATCTTCGAATTCAATATAAAATGTTTTCTTACGCAGTTACTAAATTTGCCTTGCCAGCTAGATGCCAGGGTTATATCTAGAAGAAACTTATCAATCTTCGACCTCTAAATAAATTGTTTTTCTTACGCAGTTGCTAAATTTGCCTTGTCTTCCTAAGTTTCGATGTTTTATCACCATTCCTGGCGAAGGCTATTATGGCTCCTCAAAACTTTCCCTTGTGGCACTTAGCATCTTTTCTTCCTTTGACAACAATTCCACCAGCCATTCACGCAGGTTGACAGGTAGAGGGTTCAT
Source organism: Ascarosepion bandense (assembly GCA_037127315.1). Taxonomy (NCBI): domain Eukaryota; kingdom Metazoa; phylum Mollusca; class Cephalopoda; order Sepiida; family Sepiidae; genus Ascarosepion; species Ascarosepion bandense. Next base: position 154,186 of record JBBBDQ010000703.1, on the reverse strand, counting down.
AGCCTTTGGCTATCTTTCATGCACTTTATATGCCCTACAAGGTTTAGGTTTTTCCAGCCCCCATTCCTTCTTATGTGCCTAAGAAATTTAAACTTTCTCTTTCTGATTGTAAGTATATGTATTTTTGTCACCATTTTCTTTATTTTGAAAAGTGTTTTGGATGTGCTGGTCAGAATTGTAAAGAAACATATGTAGTCTGAGACATCTAATTCAACCCAGAAGTTTGCTGCAGAGGGAAAGATATACGTCAATTCAAAGCAAACAAGCAAATGTCAAGCTATATCCGGAAAAAATCTCCTTAGTTCTGGTGGCATTTGGGAGGTATCTGCAGACCTTCTTGGTTGGCGTAATGATTAACCCAAATTCATATCAAGTAAAGATCTGCGAGTAGATATTGTTCTTCCATCAAGTGTGAACTATAAAATCATCCTGGTTGAATTAACGGTACCATATGAAAGCCGAATAGAACAAAGCCACTATTACAAAACTAATAGATATGAAAATCTAAAATCAAAGCTGTTAAAGGTTGGGTATAATGTAATTATTAGGGCAGTGGAAATTAGAGCAAGGTGTCTCGTTACAGACACTCAGTACAAATGTCTGGGCCAAATTGGAATCAAAGGGCGTAATAGGGCCAAAAGTATAAAACGCCTAATAGAAGTAACTGAAAATAGTTCTTTGTAGATATGGGAAAAAAGAAATATTCCGTGGAGTGTTTCAGTGAACATGACGGCATGACATGACTAATCGTGAATGGGTAATGAGGTTCACGTTGCATTCTCAGAACGTGAGGTTTGCCGTTTTTCGAAATTTTTCGTAAATCGAATTACGCCGTTAGACATTTGAACTAGTGTATCTACAACACACTGGTATATCGTTATAATGGAGCCTCACATCAGTGAGTGGGTCCGGTGTGTAAGTGAAACGGTTGATAGGTGCACATTCTCTCTTGATGACTCCAAATTTAAATATAAATTCGAGAGGAATACATTAAAAGAAATTCAATGAAGTTGTGGAAACCGCTTATTTCTAATTAGCATATATTTAACATGCATGACTCAATCTTGAATATGTACGCATTTATACACACACACACACATACACACACCTACACAATTTCTACTGTCTGGCGGGTTTTCATTCTTGAAACACTCGGTAATGATTTATCTATCACGTGCATTTTTCCCGCGCAGTTTGGTTTGGTATTTAACCAGCGGGCACACGCGATTCTAGTAGTTAACGTCCGCTATCAGCCTTTAATGGCCACTTAACGTACAGCAGTCTCCCGACTCATGAGAAGACCCACTGCTATCCAATATGGCAGGGGTACCTTGTTTTTTCACACACCGCACTAATTTCAAGTAGCAATTAGGCGTCAATTTTATTTCGAACACACACATTCATTTTTTCACACAAACTCCAATCGAACATTTCAATAACAGTTGGGCCCAAGAATCGACAGCAACAAGTATGCAAATGCCCAACTCACGTACAGACATTTTTCCCTAAATGCAATCACACACATACAAATAATCCTTTGAACTCGTATACCTTATGTCAGGTTAATTATTCTTTAACCTAAAACTAATGCAACATGTGTTCTGAACAAATAAACGTTTTACTTTCTTTCAATCAAAGAAACACTTTATTCAACTTTGTACCAATTGTATAAAAAAGACAGTCAATGGGGAACAACTCACTCATTCTTATATCCTGCTATATTAAATGCATGCCTTTCTTATCAATATCACTATGTATATTATTGTTTGAATATATATTTTATTCCTGTTGTTTCGAAGCTCTGTCGTTGTCTTTTCTTATTCTGTCATCATTTCGTAATCCTGAATGTTGTATCAAGTCGAATATAAATACTGTTGGAGAATTTCAGAGATAGTTTTTTACCAGATCAGGAGAAATCCGAAGTATATTTTCCTTGAACCAGACGTAGTTTTAAACCTGATGGCAATATTTTCAAAACCCTTCTATAACTTTGAGTCCGCTGACGTTCCCTACAGATTAGTGACCACCGACGTCCTCAACAAAGTAATATACCGTAGAGAAGCTCGGTGGAAATGTCATTGGCATGAGTAGCATTACACATTCAGTTTGATTTCTTCTTCTTCTTCTATGTGCCCTGTCCCTTCAGGACGTAGGCGATCATGGATCTCCACGTCTCCCTATCCCTTGTGGCTCTTAGTATGTTTGCTCCTGTTGCTCCTGGTAACCCCTGTTCCGTCATCCACCTGATCAGACCCTGCAAATATGTTATCCGCTGCCTTCCTCTGTCTCTCCTTCCTTCTATCTGACCAGTCAGTATCAGGTTCTCCAGGCTCTCCTTCCTCATTGCATGTCCCAGGAACTTCAGTTGTCTCTTCCTGATGCTCAGCATCAATTTCCTTTTTGTTGCCATTCTTTCTAACACTTCGTCGTTGCTTGTATGCTCAGTCCACGATATCCGTAGCATCCTTCTGTAGAACCACATTTCGGCCGCTTCCAGTTTTGTCCTCATTTTCGATGATATTGTCCAGTATTCACAGCCGTATTGAAGAACTGACATCACGTAGCAGTCTAGCACTCTTTTCTTCGTTTCTATTGAGATCTTCCTGTGTGTTAGTATTTTGCTCATCTTCTGGAACGCGTCCTTTGCCATGCCAATTCGCCTTCGGATGTCCGTGTCGCACTTTCCATCTCCTGTTAGAACACTTCCTAGGTACTTAAATTCTTGGACTTGTTTGATTCTGTTATCCCCCACCTGTATTTGGCATTTTGGGTTGTGTCTTTTGCTGATGACCATGCACTTAGTTTTCTTAAAGTTTATTTGTAGTCCCTTCTCGTCACTCTCCACTGCTACTTTCTGTATGAGATCTTGCAGTTTCCTTTCCGTGTCCGCAATCAGTACTGTATCGTCCGCGTATCTTATATTGTTCAGGTTGTGGCCTCCAATAACAAATCCTGGTGTGTCATCTAGGGTCCTCAAAATATTCTCGCTGTATAGGTTGAACAAATCCGGTGAAAAGACACATCCTTGTCTTACACCTTTTTCTATCTTTGTGTATCTACTGAGTTCGTTACCTGTCCGTATGCAGGCCATTTGCTGCCAGTAGAGATTCTTGATTATTCTTATATCTTTGCCGAAAATGTCGAGGTTGCCTATCATTACTTGCCAGTAATTTCCTCCATTAAGTCTTCCCCGTTGCTTTCTCACTCGGTTCATTGAATACACAGTATCGTTCTGTTGAAATACATAACTTTTACTCTAGATTTTCTCTTCGTCTGTGTGAGGATTGTTCAACATTCACTGCCATATACAAGGTTGGATATTATATAAGAATTCAACCCTCTTTTTCTTGTTTTTAAACAAGTATTTCTGCTTTTTCCTTCTTTTTCCGTCTCTTTCGCTAATCTGATTTCTGATCTAATTTCGGTGTCGCATTTTCCATCCCCTGCTAAAAGAAAACTTCACAAATATTTAAACTTCTGAACTTTTTTGAAATTGACAATATCAACTTGTCAAAAATTAAAGTATCTAGCAAAAATTATTTATTATGGCGTCAAATAAATTTGATTGCTTATATTTATTTTCGTTGGTTAGATTTGGTATGTTGTCCCGCGACATAAAACTGGGATTAGCTTCAGCAATCAGATGTGCCCTGTGGCTGATGAATAAATATCCAAGGATTGTTCATACAGGTCACTGAATGGATAAACACGAGAATTGTAAAAAAAATCGATGATATATGCACTAATGACATTAAGGAACATAACATCATTCATGGGCATTTCGAGTTGATGTAATGGTTAGCAAGTTTTTCTTGTTAGAATCAGTATAGTTAAGTAGTGAGTTCAATCCTCACTGGATGTCCTATACCTTCGGCCTTGTGCCACATTTAACCTACGATTAGAAAATCACAATAACTTCTTTCATTGGGCACCTCTACGTAATCGTTAGCAAATTTGCCTTGCTAAAGCAATTACAACTTTGTAGTGACTTCAAACCTCATTTTTTTAAACATTTCACCCCAAGCGATTCGGGACCGCTTCTAGTTCTCAGGGTTTACAATAAGGGAAAGGACTAACGACAGGGGTATTGAAAAATGTATAAAAGTTTAATGGGATTCAAGAAAATAGAAGATGTGTATTTTGGAGATTTTAGCTATTAGGGAAAAATAAACGGAAGGGATTTTATATGGAGGAAGTGTGAGAAAAGTTGTTAGTGTATAGGCGGTTACATTTAACTATTCTAACAGTAAAGTGATGGGACCTAAATGACAATATAGTATTAGCTTAAATACACGCACCATTCACCATGTGGAAAAGCTCGTCAGAGCAGTTGCCATAAAAATATTTCTAGAAAGAGAGAAGCCAGGTTAAGGCGGGGAGAAAATCAATGAAGTCAATACCAATTGCATTACAGATCATCTTTTGAATTTTGTCAAAAACCTCGAGATGAATGCGCTATAATTTCTCTTAGAAAATCACCATAACACCTTTTCTTAACTCTTAGGCATAGATAGCAAATGACACAGAAAATACTGGCTTCAGAAAAGAAACACAGAATTTATTACTGATATCTACTAGTGCTGGCTGCATTTGAACTCGGTATGACGAGAAATAGATTACTTATATCTGCACACCTAGCTGTTTCTTGATCATTTCCCTATTTAGATTAAATCGCTTTCTCTTCTGACAAACTAAATATTTCAGATAGTAGGTGAACAATTTGTTAATTACGGAGGCGGGAAAATGTTAAAGATTGCCTATGGCTAGCTCGCGAACTTCGCTCTTGATGAAACTTCTGAAAAAGGGACTATTATATTTTGGATAAAAAAATAATACCAAAAATCGTTAATAATTTAATTAACGAATCATTCCCGTACACGGCAATTAAAACCACACCTACTTGATTTCAATAATGCAGTAATTTTGTTTCAGTTTCAGCCCTTTCTACACGAACAAGACGGTGACCGTCTTTATTCGTGTATTATTTAATAATTTTATGTAAGTGATCTAACAATTTAACCATCATCGTGTATCTAAGCCACGTTAAGCAAAGAGATATCAGGCGTCTGGTAAAAAAAATATACTTGTAGATATTTAACAGAAATTGTTCAGGCAACCATCATTAAAATGATGTCAGCTTCAAGTAACGCCCTGGACACCTGAAATACGTGTCTTAGTTTAGCTACGCCAGAGTCGTTAATCATTTGTTTTTACTTTTTTATTTCATCTAGTTAGTTTTCAACAAATTTATCCATCGAAATATCTGAGGAAATATAACCTTTCATTGACAGCAATATGTGATGAGCAAGCCGGTTTCAGATGCTGATAACTGGAAGATAAATCCTCAGTATGAGGCTTTACAAAACTGATCTTGTGCCAGGTCACAAGGCTAGCTTTGCTCACGAATTATAAACATATATTGTATTTAGTAGGATATTATATTTACTTCAATGTGTGTGTGTATGAGTGTGTGTGTATATGCATGTGTATGTGAGGAATACAGTTGTCACTGCTTTTTGATTCAGCGAAATGCAAGAAGATGGGATAAATTTGATTTAATTGGGATTTTTTATTTAAGTATTTGATACTTTCTTTTGAAGATGGAATTTGTATTATTTCATTTATTTTTATGTATTAGGTAAACAAAAGATAAATTCATGAATAATGAATCTGTGGAAAGACGTTGAAGTAATGTAAAGTTGTAAGTGAACATTGTTACTAATGCTATTATTATGTTTTCAGAATACTTTCTCCTTAAAGGTTAGGTTCTTCTTTATCAAAGTTATGTCCCACGTCGTGTCAATATAAAATGAAAGAGTATACCTGTCTAAACACAAGTCTCCCTCACGTTCTTGCATTGTAGACATTTTATCTGATTAATTCTAACATTTTAAATGATGTTTAGTATATTTTTGTTCCTGATTATTCCACCAATAATCTTGAAAGTGAGGGTAACAATCCTAGTGTTAAAGATGGCTAGTTTGTTTGCGAGTTTAATTGAAAAAGTTTTTTGTTGGAAGTATGTTTTTTTTTTTGTTTTGAGAAACTTGTAAGCGCGGTTTTAGAGTTGAAGATGAAATGGTGTGGGTAGTAGAGAATTTTGAATGTCTTCTCAATATATTTTATCTTCTTCATTTAGGTTCTCAAGGCTACATATTCTAAGAGTTGTAAGGTAAAATTCTGTGAGTTTTCCTGATCTAATTCTCTGGTTGAGGTGGGAATAGAATTTGATTTTGTCATTTTTCTTCGTGGGTTTTCGGTAAGCATTAATATCTAATTTATTATTGTGTCTTAATAAGGTGTCGAGGAAATGTAGAAAGTTGCATATTTCAAATTCGTGCGTGAATTGGATGGTGGGTTCAACCTTAATGAGTCTCATTGTTACATTTAATATTAGTATGATGAGGGTAAAATAAGAGGACGTCATTTATTTATCATAGGAAAGTAGAGCTGTTAATTATGAAGTGTTTGAATGGGTCAAATACTAAGAATTTCAGAAAGAGGCAAGAAAGAACACGACTGATAACTGACCCCAGGTGTAAGCCAAATTTTTGTTTGCAGAAAGTGTTATTGAAAGAGAATAAACAGTATTTAGTCATTAATTTGCATATCAGTATAATTTTGTGAACGGGAAAAAGCTTTTTTTTTATTTCATGAGGTGATTTCTTAGTATGTGAAGGTATATATATATATATATATATATATATATATATATATATATATATATATTAGGATTTAAGGATTGCTTCGAGAAAACCTTTACAGATGGATGATAGTTTAGAAGTTTCTGAAGGAGTTTTTCTTTTCCTTTATGTGTCGTGTCCGTTCAGAACGTAGACGATCATAGACTAACATTAACCCCTGTCCCTTGTTGATCTTAAAATTTTTCCACATTTTATCTCTCCCAAAAAACCGCCCCCCACCTAATAGAAAAATACAAATACGTATCTGCACCAGTACATATCTGTATTTTTTCATTGCCTCAAACTAAGCTAGGTTCCTCGCGCGCAAATATTGTATTCTTATGCCATACTTATATTGCTCGAGCAAGTCTATATATTCTATTTTGGTCTTAGTAACTATCTCTAACAATCGATATTTGATATTCATTCATGTAAATTCATAGCCACTTCTGTGTATTCAAATGATATCTCTCAAAATCTAGTCAAATCATTTATATTCTACTATATTTTAGAAAGTTTGTTTTTGTTATTTTCACTATTTACATTGTTAGGACTATTGTCCTCATATCTGTTGCCATGTTTATGACGTTTCGGCTGTTATACGCTCCGGCTGTCTTCAGATGATAGGAATTTCGAACAGAGCCCTGTATTATGATCACTGAGGTATATCATTCTCATTCCATGTGCGATGTCACTTCTGGTAGCCACGTAATTATCTCCCTTTAAATTAAATCTCTAACTTTCTGGAACTAACCAACATCTATATCTACTGGGCCATGTGTTCATGAGTTTATGGAATAGACGTTGGTTAGGTCTAGTGACTTAACCCAGAGAGTTGCCCAAACATTGTAAATAGTGTAAATACTACCTCATCTCACAAGTTTAGACAAATATTGTTTTTATTTGTTCATTTTGTCATATTTATGACATTCTCCATTAATCTGCAGCTTCATATAAAAAGTTGTTCTCTCGACTTTTGTTGGGAAATATCATTTATTTATTTAGCGGCGGTAACCAGCAAGATAGATACTGTGCAACATCATTTTAATTTATGAAGTAATATTTCGATACAGAAAATTGCTTTATGATCTTCCATAGCAGAATTTAACTGTATTTTATCATAGTAAATTTACATGTGTACGAACGTTTTTTTGTTGTTGAATTTCTTAATTATTTAGATAGCTTTTTTATGATGTCTGAACCTGCCAGTTTAAGTCTACATTGCTGGTGTATATTATCATAATTTTTCCAGATATTTTGGCCATATTATGAAGTCTGGAAAATATTGAATATCATCCAATATGAAACGACAAAAATTGATTACTCCTGATGCAATCAACCGAGGAGAGATGAAACTGATGCACTTTATAGAGACGAATAAAAACTGTACTTTTACAGTCTTTAATGTTAACGCTTTTATTATGAGTGTATTTCGTTTAGTACGAATTAAGTGTTGTGAGGTTTATCCTCTAAAGAGTTAAATGTCTTTGACGTGACATTCTCTATCTGGGTCAAACGCAATTGTAATTTTTATGTCGCGATCAGGGAATTCTATGTGTGTCTAAATTAGAAACCTGAAAATATCAAATAGTAAATATGAAAATATATATTAGATGAACTAGACGAAATTAGTAATGGGCGGTTACTTATGAATACAAAGGTGGATACGGTTCTACTCATAGGGGTATATATTGAATGAAAACAATAGATATGAGAGCGCGCACACACATACACACATAAACATATCTATCTATCTATCTATCTATCTATCTATCTATCTATCTATTTGTGTGTGTGCGTGTGTATATGCGTGTGTGTATGAATTTCTAGACATCTATAAAAACATTCCTCTCTATACTCATAATATAAAAAAAAATGATCGACGACACAATTATCCTACACCAAGAAAAAAAGAGAAGCAAGCTACAGATTCTCGAGGCAATATTCATTAAAACACTTTAGCCGTCAATTAATATATTCAACTAAAAACACTGCAGTAATTTTCTAAAATGTTGGTAAAACAAATAGTTTTTTTCATGTTTTAACAAGTGCATGACCATGACATTACAACATATCAAAAACTTACATTTTGGATAATTGTCACGTTAGCAATTTGTCAACCGTTATATGTTAAGCAGAAAAAATTTACAGTAAGTTTTACAACACAGTTTTGCGGTTATGTTTCGTTACCTTAACGCTCACCCCTGACAATTATCTCAAAAAGAGATTGACATTATTTGGGTACTTTGAAAAATGAATGATAATGACAACTGTCAGCGTTGCAGCTCATTTATGACATGTTTCAATTATAATACGCGAAAGATTATCCGAGAGTATGAACGGATTTTATTAAAAATAAACCGACACAATGATGTCAATTTATTTATTCTGACATGTTCAAAAGAACATTTGCTGCCTAAATACACAAATACTATGAATACTTGCGAATACTAATTCTTTTTCTTCTTCTACTTCTTCCTCTTCTATTTCAATATTTCAACAATTACAAGCAGCTTTGTATACTAATATCTATTGAATTGATCGACAATTACAAGTTATCGTTAATAACAGTACCATATTGTACCATAATTGTACATTCCATTGTTGTGAACCGAATCATAACTCGATCTTTACAGTTTCTCACCTGAGTTTGCATGGATACATGTTGATTTCATTGATAAGGTTTTATACCTTTTATTACTTTAGCCACAAACATGAGTCAGAATTTAGTCATTCGTTTAGAAGTGTAGTATAACGACACTCAATTTTAAAGGATGATTTTGGTGTTCATAAAGTTCGTCTTATATGCAGAAATATAGGTCTTTATATTCAGTAAAGAATTAGAACACTCTAGCTACTGGCGTATGATACATCACACGATAAAAATCTGTCTCCTTCTACCGAGCACCCATAGCTCAGCGGTAGAATTGCCGACTGGCATCAATACGGTCCGGTTTCAGTCCTGGGTAAAAGCAATCGGATTTTTCTTTAATCGTGTCACCCGAAGCAAGGCATTCCACTGCCACTATAGCTCAGGGGGTTACATAGAGGGATTGGGTATAGGAAATGTCAGAAGGAGGGTGATAGACGACTTAGGATGTACATAGGGAGAGAGTTGGAGAGAGTGGGTGTGAACTGATGAGCTGTGATACAGCGAAACAGATCTGTCTGCGGATGACTATATATATATATATATATATATATATATACACGAAAGAAATCGCAAGATCGCCAAGACCTACCGCGGTTTCGTTGTGCGAAACCGCGGTAGGTCTTGGCGATCTTGCGATTTCTTTCGTGTGTTTTTGCTCTGCGTAACTGCCTTTTTGTTAACACTTTTTGGTTAGTTTAGTATCGAGCACTTTTCTTTCCTGGTGGTTCGTTCCGTTCGAGGGTTTTTTTTCTTTACTGTGAAGAACCGTATGCATTGTCGGTCCTACGCAGTTTTCTTTTTTTCCCCTCTTTGTCCAAAGCTCTATAGCCGAAGACGATAACGGAGTTAGATTCTGCTGGTTATTCATGGTCTTTAAAAGTTTCTTGTGTAACATTTTAAGATTAGAATACGTACAGAGTCGGTTTTATTATTATTATTATTAATAATATATATATATATATATATATATATATATATACAAAGAGAAAATGAAATAGATGAATGTTTTTTGCATGTGAGTATCAGAAATAAAAGCATACTGATGCACAATTATATAACTTACATTCACAAGCGTCGACTGGAGTTTTCATTTCACTGATTTGCTTTCTTTGTTTGCTATGATAATGTGCATATTACAATGACCGTGGATGTTATCATTAACTAATAAAGTTACAGGATGTCAGAGGTAAAAAATTAAACAATTCTGATTGTTCGGATTAAACCGAACAATTGTTTTCTTGTTAGAACGCACAATTATTCAACAGATATCCAAACAATGTAGTATTTACAATCTTGCTGAAAATCAAAGTATATCTGACAATTGACCCATGGAAACACAATAGATTAATTTTAGTTAGGTAGATCAAACTGAGATCAGTACACTACTTGTATACATCGTCACAATTCAATCGAACTATTGTCAAAAATTATCACTCAAAAAAACTAAGATATTTTAGTAAATAATTTACTTTAAGCGTAGAATTATTAATATTTTTTAAATGTTTCTGTCATAATAAATTCTTTGAAAAAAAACAAACTTTATACCTCTCTATGCGCTTTTTCTTTTGAAAAATGGGGCCATCATAGTTCCATATATATATTTAGTATGTATGGGAACAATTAGTACAATTTTCAAAAGGTAATCGATGTAAAACGACCGTGGACGATAGATAAAAATATCCAACTGGAGAATATAACTTCCGAAATAAATAGCCTAATAACAAACACATTGTTTAAGAAGAAATACTTCATCGCGAAAATGAGCTTTAGCATTTCATCATAATACTTCTATCAAATTGTATATAATCAAGCAGCGAAATACAATCAAGATCACGAATCCTCGGAACACATGAGGGTCGTATGAGTACCACACTCTTAGCAGATGAGGTGTGTCCTGTGCAAGAAAGCCGTTCGAACCCTCCAGGCTGGTCATAATTCAGACATTTTCTTCTAGACTGGCTAACAACCAATGCTATACTATGTAATCTGACCTAAAAGGATGGAAAAGACTTGGATTCATACCTTTCTTAAGGGTTATAGTATGTAAGTGAATGTTATAAATTCGACTAGAATTCCAATTCGGGTCTCCGATTCGTCAATCCGAACAACTAATCATTACTTCTCAACAAAACACTAGAAAACTTAATAGCACTTGCCACTAACGTTAAGTACTATATCACAAAATATAAAAAAGGGATTTTATCTAAAAAAGAATTATAAACTTATATGAAAATAATGGATAAAATAAACAAAAAAATATGGTAGTAGATTATGAAAAGACATCTGATTGTCAATATTTAAATTTAAATCGAATTTCAGAATAATTTTCCGATACACACACACACACACACACACACACACACACACACACACATATATATATATATATATATATATATGAATGATTTCGTTGTTTTAACAAAACTAAAAATTGGGAAAGAATAAATAAATAAATAAATAAATAAATAAATTTATCACAACAGTATAAAATCTGGCAGTTAAAACTTTTCAAATGCTTTGAATTGGAAAATTGCATCCGAATATTTACTTTTAGACATCAGATTTCATTCTTTGGCGATAAATTGACATGCATTTTTTGTATACATAATTTGTGCGTCATGCATATGTGTTAATCCACTGTATATTATAGATTATAACCATTTTTTCAGAAAAAAACCTACATATATAATATATATTGCGGATAAATATGTAAAAGAAATGGTGCATTTTCAAACCTCATTATTGTTTTTTCTCTCACTCTCTTTCTCTCTGTCGATATATATATATGAATTGCTTGAACATTATTATTTATCGATACTCGTATTTAAGTAGATATTCTGATTTTTCAATTTCCGTATTTTTAAAATTTCCGTAACATCTTTATATATATATATATATATATGAGTATTTCTTTAATGAATATCCTTAATGTGTGCGTGTGTGTATGTGTGTGCCCGTGTGGGACTGCTATGAGAATATTTACTGTGAGTGTGGGAATTTTACATCATGTATGTTTGTATGTACATGTCTGGGGGCTTTTCGATGGATAAGCAAAGTCATCATGGTCGTTTCCATGTCACCAACCCTCGTACCAGAGACAGCACTCTCTGGCATCAAATTCCCTTATGTATATTGTGTGGTTCATGCTCTACGCAATGTATTTAAGGGCTCCATGGAAATCAAAATCCCTGAGTATATAACATGTGATCATCACAGACAACTAACGCGTGGCACACAGTTCACCTCTATGGGCTATTTTGTTCTTATTGAAGTCGTGTGTTTTTTATCGCAAAAGCAACTAACCACTTTAAACAAATCTTACTGCAGATCGATCGGATGGCTAATATTTCTACACAAGGGAATGTAGGATAGAAATCTCATGCATAAGCGAAGGGTACCATCCACTGCTGACCTTCATTTATCGTTTACGATAAGAGAGTCCACCATACATATATAATAGGCGTCTAGTTGATTGGATGTTCGCTTAATTGTTGAACCTATTCCGTACAAAACAATTAAGTGGACACTCACTTACGTGTATATTAAAACTAAAAAATAAAGTATTAAAAAGAAATCGAAGACCTGCAGAATAAAAATAAAAATAAGAAAATTAAAACGTCCGCTCCCCAAAATATAAAATTACACCGTCTTCTATGTGCCTTGATCTTTCAGGACGTAAGCGATCATGCCTTTCCACGTCTCCCTATCCCTGGTAGTGTTATATATCGCCGTACGTCGACAAAACAACAAACACGCATATATAAAAATATAAGGTTATATTTTTATTAATAACGACGAACCGTGTGGAATAGAGAACGGAAGGGTGAGAGGCACATAGAATGGGTTGACGGGAGTGTATTCTTGCCGTGGTGTTTCTCTGCTTCCACTGGCCGTTCTCTGCTGGCGAATCCGTGTGTCGAGGTCTTTATATAGTCTTCTAGAACCGGGACTTTCCTTCCGGTTTTGCCTCGCCCACGCAACGCCCACGTAATTCCCAGAGACACCTGTACTGTTTGCCTCCGTATTCATTTCCGCCGCTGTCGGAAATAAGGTCAAACGACATCCGCTCCGGCCTCGACAGGATGTATTTCACAAACACCTGCCCCGCCGCTCGCCGACCCCTCCACCGACGGGAAACCCCATCGCTTGCATCACTTCCTCGGGTGGGGCCAGATTGTTATATTACAGTAGCTCTTAGCACGCTTTCTTCTCTAACATCACGCAACCCTCGTTCTCTCGCCCACCTGCTCATGCACTTCAAATATGTTATCCGCTGCTTTCCTCTGTCTCTTTTCCCCTCTATCTGAACTGTTAGTATTAGGTTCTCCAAGCCCTCTTTCGTCATTGCATGTCCCAGGAACTTTAGTTGCCTCTTCTTGATGCTCTTTCTTTTCCATCCTTTTCAAAACTTCATCATTGCTCACATGCTCAGTTCAAGATATCTAAAACATCCTTCTGTAGAACCACATTTCAGGTGCTTCCAGTTTTTCCTTCATCTCTGATGGTAGTGTCCAGCATTCATTGCCATATTGAAGAACTGACATCACATAGCAATCTAGTACTCTCTTTTTTTCTTTTTAGTGAAAGTTTTCCTTCTCTTAACACTTTACTCAGATTATGGAATGCGTCCTTCGCCATCCTATTTCCTCTTCGGATCTCTTTGTCGCACTTTCTGTCTTCTGTTCGAACATTTCCCAGGAATTTAATTTTTGTACCTGCTTAATTTTAGTATTCCCTACCTGTATTTGGCAATTGGGGTTGCTCTTTTTGCTGATGACTATGCATTCGCTTTTCTTGCGGTTTGTTTGTAAGCCTTTTTTGTCACTCTCTTCAGCTATCTTCTGTAGGAGGTCTTGTAGTTTCCTTTCCGTGTCTGCAATCAGCACTGTATCATCTGCGTACCTTATGTTGTTGAAATTGTGGCCTCTGATGAAAAATTATGCATAAAATTTAGGGTTCTCAAAACAGGCGTCTTATAAGTAAGTAAAGGAATCGGGATTTAACAGCAAAAAAACAAAAAAAAAGCCTCGATTAGTGAAGACCTTATAACGATGTCCTTCAAAACTTCGAAGTATACATAAACCTGCTCAGTTAAAGTAACAAATTTTTTGCACCATATTCACTCTATATTGAGAACGCTCTATATCCACCCCGATATTGAGAACTTTACAATAAAAAACATGCTTGCTTAAAAGATTTTATCAGTAAATACTACTGAAAAAAACAACAACAACAATCGTAACACAAAAAATTATCAGATCTCAAAGTGTGTGTGTGTGTGTTTGTTTGCTTTTTTTTAATTGGTCTTTGGTTTTAATCTGGTTTCAGTCAGTTAATTGCATACATGCTTGAAAGGGCAGAAGATTTTTGCGCAATAGGTTGCCATTAGTTTCTGGTGTAAACTAGTTGCCAACCAGGACTATAGAACCCAATCTGTCCTGCTATTTAACCAATAGCTTTCTTTAATTTTAGAGCAGATAGCGTGACACTGAGATCCAAAGACACATTCAGTCAGTCAGTTATGTGCCATACATGATGCACGAGGGGGTGACTGACTGAGGAAAAGATTATCCCGTACTAGTTTGCCATTACTTTCTGCGGTGGTCTGGTTGCCAGCCAGGGCTATAGAACCCAATCTGTCTTGTTAATTAACCGATAACCGAGGGCAGAGACGGATTAATACCTTATTTGCGCGTAAGTGAATGCAAGGGATTCAACTGGAATTCGAACTCAGTTCCCCGATTTCTCGTTCCAAGCCGATATCCACTGCACCACATCGCACAATGACACATTAATGGTGGCCAAATATGCATTCTAAAATTAAAAGAGTTTATGAAAAGACGGAAAAAACTTTGTTAGAAGCAAAGAAAAGAGTAATAAACAGTTACATGATATCTGTCTTTTATGGCAGTAAAGGCTTGGACTATCTCCTCAAAGAAAAGAACGATGCAACATTTCTGTTTGCTGTCTCCGGTGCCAGGGCTGATGTCTTGGAATGACCCTTGATGGCTTAGGCTTCGAAAAGCTTCACAGATGTACATATTAACACACATGAGGCAAACATCCCGCACTCACTGTACATATTCATATAGCCGTTCCATACGAGCACACGAGCACACACACACACACACGAGCACACACACACGAGCACACACACACACACACACACACACACACACACACACACACAGCACACACACACACACACACGAGCACACACGCACACACACACGAGCACACACACACACACACACGAGCACACACACACACGAGCACACACACACACGAGCACACACACACGAGCACACACACACACACACACACACAATATATTCAATAGCACGAGAAATCGAGAAGCCGAGTTCGAAATCCAGTTAAATTCGTTGAATTCACTGACGCGCAAATACACTTGGTAAATAATTAAACCCGTCTCTTATCATTTCAGCTATAGGTTAGATAGCAGGTAGATTGGGTTATATAGACTTGGTTGGCCATCAGTCTACCGCAGAAAGTAATAGCAACCTATTGCGGGAAAATCTTCTGCCAAGTCAGTCATGCTATTTTCGAGAAATCTACGCCCAAACAAAGTAACGTATACCACTTACCTAAATAAGAAACGTGAGCTTGGAAAATCTAATACTCACAGGATCGATTGGGAAAAATATGGACAAAGGAATAAAACGTGTAACATACTTGACTGACTTAATTAAATAGATGATCGAAAATGGTTTAAGAGAAATAGCTGAAAGATAAAAATGATTAATAGCTAAAAGGGAAAGGAAAATGTTCAGTGTCATGCTTGTCTATAGCCAGGACAGAACATCATTTAAAGAAGTTACTAAAGTCACTCAAATGGTAAATTATATTTTTAAGTCCTTTCCAAATAAATTAAAAAAAGATACAATTTAATGCATATAAACTAGTAGAATTTTTAGCCCTTCTGAGGACAATATAACACAACGTATATATGTATTTATTTTTTTAAAATTTAACATTTTTCTTTTTATCCTTACTTTTTTCATTGTTTTTTTTAGCTTTTATGCCACGCTGACGTCACTAGTGGAAATTCTTGCAACTTTTAAGCAAAGTTGACGACAGTTGCTTATAAACAACTTGCATACCAAAAATCGTGTAGGTGTGTAAAAAAGTTTTAGAAAATTGTTTTAACAGAAATATAGTTTTTCTCAGCTGTTGTCAGTTGTAATCAAAATACCGTTATCTTAAAATTTGCCTTCGATTATGCACACACTTGCAATCATACACACACGTAGAAATAATAATAATAATAATAACAATAATAATAATAAAATACATGAAAACTGTTACGTATGATCTGCATGCACCTAAATTAATTGAAACAAAACGAATAATGTATTTCTAGGATTTTTCACACGTTTCTTGATCGCGTATACGTCGACACATTGCGTTCTTTTTCTCTTTCGACTGAATTTTCCTCCTGGGCTGATTTGAACTGATTTAATCTAAGGCTTGCCAGTGTGTTCGTGCAGCGTTACAATTTTCTTACGCTTCACTTTTAGTAACGCCCATCGCAGATAATGGCTGTAAGACAACTAATCGACAGTCGAGACAACAGTGTCTGAATGTGAAAGAATCTGATGAAATCATGGATGACACAATACTTTTCAAGGCTAAACAAATTTCATAATACATCTCGAAAACAGATTCATGTTTTTGCACACCACTAAAAATAACCGAACCTGAGGAAAAAATAGAAATCGATTACACCCAGTCACTTTAGTGAATCTAAAACTGACAGTATGTAAAAAAAAAGTAATTTTGAAGATATCTCGTGAATTCTTCCCTAAATTTACTTGACGTTGTAACCTTAACTATTTCATTTTTATAACCTAATCTGACCGTCGAAGACGGTGTTTTATGATCAGCGATTTAATGTTCTGACTGTTGCCTTTTTCCAGGATTTTTGTGTCAGTCACATAATAAATCCAGTTAGAGTTCAAGATTAAAGCGTTTTCATTTTGGAATATCTCGACCATATAGAATCCAGTATTTTTCAAACATAGAACAATGTTAAAATCATAACAGTATCATTGACCATAATTTTTTTTATGTTGTTGAAGACACGTTTGATTAGCTTCGAAATGTTTCACGTCGAGCTCCAATTCTGTGTTCTGTAAGTGCATTACAGATAGTAATATCAAAATCTGGTAAGTTGGCATTTAGGGCTGGCTGTATAAGGACCTTGGTTTTCACGACTGTAAGGCCTTAGCAATTATAGGCCATATCAAAACTGTTCCCAATTTGTTAGAATTCTTTTGTGTTATATATAGCAGCGCTCCCATGATATCTAAGGGCTTAGAAAATTTCAATCGAAGCAAGGTGGTTAAGCTAATAAAACGATATTGATTGCTGAAAAAAACTTTATTGAGGGTAAAAGAGGAGAGGTAATGTTTAAAGAAGATAGAAAAAGGTTTTTAAATGAAGAGATTGAAAACAAGGGGATTTTTAACATATTTTCTCTCTGATGTAGAGTGTTAAAATTTAGTGTTATATAATGAACTCAAGTTAGCAGTGTAGCCCCGGTCTCCGACTTTGATAAGAAATTTTAAATTACCTCGTCATCATTTATGCAGTGATTTCGCAGAAGCTCTTCGATGTGTCGAGTCAATATTTTCTCCAGAGTACAGAATAGTTTCATGTTTTTAACAGCTTTTCAATGAACTTTTGAAATAAACAGAGTACGTTGAAGATATCTATCGATGTCAGTGTGTTCATAACTCTCCCGCTGTCTATGAAATTTGATGTCGCTCTCTTTCTGTATATATATATATATATATATATATATATATATATATATATATAAGGAATATTCTTCAAAGAATACTCCGGGGTATATATATATATATATAGCTTTTATTTTATATCATCCATCATCCTGTTGTTTTTAAACGGTAAATTTATGTATTTTTGTCTACAGGCCTGAATTTCCTGGAATTAAAGAAATAGTTGCATCCCCCTAGACAAAGGAAGCTACCATTATAGCCGGCACACTATAGCCAACAGTGCTACAGAAGACCGGTCAATCAGGTGAGGTCGAAATTGTACCTTTATATGAAACTTAACTTACTTTGTAAAAATAGTGTATGGTGTATGCTTTATAACTGTGTATGCTTTTATATAGTTTATGCTTTATATACATCCGTTTGAGTATGTTTGTATATATCTGCACATACATAGTTATGTAACACACACACACACACACACACACACACACACACATATATATATATATATGCATACTCTGATCTGCTACTCATTTATTGTTGTGGATGTTAGTTGGATATAAGAATGAAATTATTTACAAATGGAAACGTTTCACATTATCCCATCGAAATATTTATGTCATGGTCTGAAGTGATTTTAAACGTTTTGAATGGAAGTAATTTTCACCAATCGAAAAAGAAATGTCAACTTTGAGTAGAACATGAATTCAAGTTTACGAATAGAAAACTTTTGTTGACTACTTTCGTTTGCTGGTTTAAAAAAAGATGTGTGTGTAAATTGTGTCCGTCTTAATCAAATCCGGGGCATCAGTATTAAGACACTTTCGGCCTTGTCCTGTACAGTCCAATTGAAATCTAAAAGTGAATGAACCAAACTTGATTACGCATGCGCAACAATCAAAAGTCCAAGGTTTCTGGCAAATGCAATGCAAATATAACAACGTTGTGTTTCCTTGTCTTCATTAGCAAGGTCAGTGTATATATACTTATTTTCTTTCATACTGTCACATAATCAATTCTATTGTGAGTTGAATCTTTTGACTTTTATGATGCTTAATCAAATAAACCGGAAGTAAAACAAAATTAGGACGACACGAAAAAATAAATTCAATTTCGCTCGCTTCGAATTTCTGTGGAAGTTTTGTTTGTTTTTGCTTTTTCTATGAAAATACATAAAACAAAAAAAATGAAATAAAAGAATTAAAAAATACAAAAAACATAACAATTTGTTTTTATTAATCCTTTCAAGTTATAAAATTGATTTAATTCTTATTTTTTTTATGTGTCGTGTCAATTCAGGAAATAGTTGTTCATGGCTCTCCACAAGTTTTGTCTTATATATATCTTAGTATGCTTTTTTCTTTTTCTCTACCCACTACGCCATACTTCATTTACATAAACTGATTAGATAAATGACTGACTGCTTTCGTTTGTCTCTCTTATCTTCAATGTGTCTTGAGCGTGTCAAATGTGCAAAGCACTTTCTGTTCATTATATACATAAAAATTAAAAAGTATTTTTTTCAGTCGCCTTATAGCAGTTATATTTATTTTCGCTAAAACTTGCTCGTTTCTTATATGTTAAGTTTATAGTATTATCAGCATCCTTCGGTAGAACCAGATTTTTTGTTGTCTCGTCTTTCTACTTCATGTTGTAGCAACAAAGCTGCAAAGTTTTTGACATTTCACCTAAATGTCAGTCTGTGATATATTTATTCATTCATGTTTGCTTTCGTTTAAAACAGGAAAAATAAGAAGCAATAAATTAGGATATAAAATTAGCAATAAATTAAAGCTCTTTGTGCTTATAAACTTTCTATCTCCACCCCAGTATCGAGTACTTTAGGACAAAAAAACTATTTGCTAAAATACATTTTATCAGTAAAACCAATGGAAACAACAACCTTGGCTCTAACTATTATCACGATTCAGCAATATATATATATATATATATATATATATATATATATATATATATATATATTCCATTTGTAAACGAGTCTTATTAAGCGACCTAGCATTCTACCATCAGTGGTGTCTTAAGGCGATTTTCAATAACTGATTTTACTGCTACCGTTTTTTTTTAAAAGAACGCTCACGTAACGGGGAATTTTCGAACGCAGACTTTTTAAAATTACAAGAAATTATAACGTTTTCATCCATGGTTGTAGGAGCCTAAGATGTATTTTTTAGTATGGTTACAATTAGTCATAATTTCCGATCTTTCATTCAATAGTTCGTTTTAGTTTGGGAATAGCATAATCTCTAACTTTTCTTCCTGACCGGGTAATAACTCGTTTACAAATGGAAAATTTCAAAAGTTCTACAATATAATTGTATAGCGCATTTTTAATACAAGTGTGCACTGGTCTAATTTTATTATGACCAAAACTAAGTAATTAAACAATCAATCAATCAATCAATCAATATATATATATATATATATATATATATATATATATATATATATATAAGTTAGTACGGTTTGGATTTTCATGCGCAACACAGTTTTCATGTGCTGAAAAGAGTCCCTACTCAGAAATACGTCCCACCATTTAAGCTGTCACCTAACACACTAACTCGCACCCATTCCCTCAGACACTCTTCCTATGTACATCCTTACTCGTCTATCACCCTCCTTCTGACATTTCCTATAACTAACCCCTCTTTCTCATCACTTTCCTCTACGTAACTCCCTGCGCTATAGTGGCAGTGGAATGCCTTGCTTGGGGTGAAATGATTAAAAAAATAATGTGGTACTAGTGAACATAAACAACTAACAATAGGGTAGTCCTCTTACTGATGTCTTACCTTCTTGTAAAGGTTCTATGACTTACCATCATGGTTTCTTTTACAAATAACATCACTTAACATTATCGCTTCTTTTACAGATGAGGCCAAAAATGGTTTACTGCTACCATATATAGAAACAAGAGCTGCCATGTAATCACTTTCACTTTCGATAGATTTCGCGTTTTTGTGGTTGACGAATTATTTCCTACTCAACGATCCCTTTTCTCTCAGACGAAACGTCAAAAGCCTATCGCTGCTCTATCGCTATTTCTGTGAAAACTGTTCAGATGGACTACATTCTTTAGTTAGTTGAAGCTTCTAAAACCAACCGCCCCACGCACATTGTAGCGAGCCACTGTCATACCGTTCGTATTTTGTTGTTGAGATATAAGTGCCACTTGGACAGCTTCTTCCCACAAACGTCTATTTTGTGGAACCAACTCTTAATGCTTTCCCGGTCATGTGAATCTTACTGCTGTAGTAATAGTCTCTGGTATTATCTTGCTAATCCATATTTCACGAAATGATGCTCCAAAATTTCTTTTACTTTACTGTAAGTATTTTTCTTATTTTTTTCTCCCCTTGTCCTTTTCTTCATCCTCGTTTTCCTCCTCTCCGTCCTACTCCATTTTCTTTTCCTTCTTCTTCTTCTCCCCCTCATTTATTTCATCCTCGTCCTTCTTCCTCTTCATCATCATCTTCTCCTACATCCTTTTCTTTTTCTCCTCCTCCCATATATCTTGTTCTTCCACCAGTCCTCGTGCTTCCCTTTTTCTTTATTTTCTATTTGCCCTTCCCGTCAAGACGTACGCGATCATGACCTTTATTCCCGAATCAACCTCGTGTTCAATTGTCACTCATCCTTGTATTCAATCACTTCTTAACTTCGTATACAACCACAAGTCACCCTAATCTCAATTCCTGAATCAACCTCGTTTTCAACTCCAAAACACTCCTGTATTCACCCTCTACTGAACCTCGTATACAAACCTTAACCATAACCATCCTCGTCTTCAACCTCTATTCGAATTTTCTCTTCAAGCTTCAATATTCTAATTTCACACTTCAATGAGATTCGGACAAAGACTGATGATGGCACTGATTCCTATATAAACAATGTCTATCTTGTTTAGTTTTTTTTTTCATCATTTCCCCTACTACTTGTTCTCCCCAACTTACATTAGCTCGTTATATAAATTAATCTTTACATAGATTAATCATTGTCTTAGTTAACTGGTATGTAAATGAATATGTTATATATATATAAGATCATTATTTAGATTAATAGCTGCTCTTCTATTCTCTTAAATATGTTCCGTGTGTGTCAAATTCAACAAATTCTCTTTCCTCGTCATGAGTCAGAGAAATTGCAAATTTCTCTTGCTGATATTTTGTGGTAGCATCTATTTTTCAGTTTCCTTAAAACTCACACGTCATTCGGATATCCATTCTACGTTATTTTCAGCATGCATTTATAGAACTATATATCTGTTGCCTCAAGTTTCCTCTTCGTCGATGAGGAAACTGTCCAGAATTCACTATCCTTTGGATGGTTTTTACGACATAGTTCAATTTTAACGAGTTCTTCCTGGTTCTTAATACGTCGCTTAGTGTTTACAAAATATCTTTCAGTATTCTAATTGGCCTTCTGATTTCGGCGCCACACTTTTACTTCTCTATAAAAATTTTCCCCGATATTTGCATTTTCATTCTTGGTCGAATTTAAATATGATGCTCGAATAGACATTGCCGCCATCAAAGTCACTAGGTCCACCAGGGGAGAGTTTGCCGAACGGAGAAGCATGTGACTTCACATCTGCATTTGTCATTTTCAAAGCAATAAGTTGAAAGAACAGGAGGGACTCTCACATACATCGTAAAACATAATATATGGCCCACTTAGCGAACGAAGGAACATTTTAAGCCATATGGTGTATAAAATGTAATGGCTAAGATGAAAGATTCAATGACCGTGTTCATTATTGTGCCGCCATAATGCTTATCTTGCCATCAATAACGTATTTATATACCTATTGATATATTATTTATAAATGGAACTTTGTGTGTGTGTGCGTGTGGCCGTTTGTGTGTGTGTCCTTTACCTATAGACTCCGAAACAGCTGAACCGATTTTCTTGAAAATTTAAAAAGTTGAACTATAAGCGTCTGCGAGTGTTCTTAGCTTGGTTTTGTGTCGAGGTACCCCCAATAAATATCGAAAATCGAAAAATCTGGTTATAGAAGGAGTGGTCCGATTTTCATCAAATTTGATACACTCATAGACAAAGACATCAGAAACGATATTCAGAAGTTTCAAGGTTGCAGTTGTTACAATAGTGCTGAAAATCGATAATATATATATATATTTATGAAAGGCAAGATGTTTGTGTGTGTCTGTTTATCTGCCTGTATTTCTGTATATTTTCTCAGCCCTTTTATTTTAGTTTTTCTTCGGGTTTCGCTCTAAGTAGGTATAATTGTAGTCCTTAGTCTCAGTAATGATACCATTTACTCAGAAGACTTATTTAGCCTTCAAAATTCAGTTTACAACGACATAAACTTATTTGATATCGATACCAGGAAATCAAAATTTAACTTAAATCCATTCATTATTCTTTCAGTATACGGTTTTAACTGGAAACAACTATTGCTTTTTAGTCTTTCGTGCCAACGTCCGAAGAGTCTGAGCTCCTGGACCATGGATTAGTTTTAAAGCTTTCATTACACCCGAGCAACGCCGAGCTATACTGCTAGTTGATAGATAAATGTCTACGTCTCTTTTATTTATACAGCTTTGGTGCATAGCGAATTGGAGATAGACCCTGGTTTTTGAGGACTACTCAAAATATATGCATTCTAGAATAATTTACACTGCGTGTTTCTATTAGCTGAAAGGAATTTCCAATATTTTCTATAATTTACATCTACTATTTTAACCCGTATAATCTAATCCCGAACCATAATGTTTGTACAATTTGATACATATATATAAGGTAGTACGGCTTGGATTTTCATGTGCAACACAGTTTTCATGTGCTAAATAGTCTCTACTCAGAAATACGTCCCAACTTTTAAGCTTTCACCTAACACACTAACTCGCACCCATTCTCTCAGACACTCTTCCTATGTACATCCTTACTCGTCTGACATTCTGACATTTCCTATAACTAATCCCTCTTTCTCATCACTTTCCTCTACGTAACTTATATATATATATATATATATATATATATATGCACAATGAATTTGAACCAGGAATATACACATTTATAGATAAGAAATAGATGGGTTATTATATGATCTGACTTCAGATTCTCAAGAAAAAAAGCATCTGTTTTGCAGAGGGAACCAAATGTTTATATAAGAAACATGTGATATATCCATTAATATTGCAGTAAGAAATATAGCGTTGAGGATTGATGAAGTCGATCTTTATTAGAAAAAGTAGGAAATAAAATAACTGTCATGCAAGCAAATAATTTTACTATAAACTACAGACGATAAATCTCAATTTTGTGTACTTGTGATTTTCATAGAATCATAAAATCCTTTTTGAAACAGTGAATGAATAGCCGCTTCGTGCTTTGTGGCATTAAATCCGAGCTAAATATTGTAGCCGAGTAACGTGAACGATAATGTAAGGCACTATGCCGCCATCGTCAAGAATAAAAAAAGAGAAAACATTCAATTCATTGCAATGAATGAAACGGAAGAGACATATTTGGAATGGATTCCTTTTATTTTCTCCCGACATTATTACCGAGTAAACATTTTCCACTTAAAGAGTTTCGACTTTATAGAATATACAATGACGACTGTTTGTTGATTTTTTTCCTGACTTTTATATTTGAGCTATTTTCATGCGCAGAATACAATGAAGCATCTTTTTTTTAGTTTATTAATCATGATTAAATTATTCGAACATGATTAGAAAATATAACAGAAGATACTGACTTACTTTTCCTTTGACCGATAAACGGAGGTTCTTCTCTACCATTAATCATTGCATTAATATTCGTTCTGGAATTTATACACAAGTTCCGACAGATGTGTTCATGCAGACTGCAGTTCTAATTTAAGAAGTTTTATATATTTTTAAATAAATCTTTACCAAATACAAAGCTCAACAGACATTCAAAGTATAGTTTTAGTGAATAAAACTGTGATATGCTCGTAAGTAGAGAAAGTAAGTGATGATTTTGAGGATATCTTGAGAGAGGTGCTAGTTGACAATTTACAGTGATCTGTGAAGTGATCTCGGGAGTAGCGGTTATCAAGAAGGAGCTAGTGAAACTTCTTTCTTACCAATACAAACAGTTTGAAAATAATTCGATATGGAACATGGCGGATCCTAGCTGTAAAGATCTGGTGAAATTAAATAATTTCTTTGGTCTGAAAATTTGTCATGAAAATAGTGATAAAATAGCGATAAGTGGTTTAAAAAAACGCTAAAAGAAACACTTTCAAATATCTTTTAAAATAATAAAATGAATTTGATAAACGTTTCAGAGAGAATCGAATCCAGAATTAACTAGCCAAGATTCTGTATAATCGTGTAAAAGTAATTAACACGTGATGAGAAAAAAATAAAAAAACAAGATTAATGTATAGTCCGAATTTCTTTGGTCTTAAAAAATTAAGTTCCGATGTATGCTATCTGTGGAAAACTTGTGTAGTCTTACGAAAAATAAGGATACATGCTTTTTAAATAAACGAACATTCTTTTTATCATCCTCAATATTGTGATTTGTTTTTATTGATGTGGCCGCTAGAAAACAACATTACCTTTACAGAAATATATTTAGGATGATTAAAAACAATGACCAGTTCACGCAATAGTTCACCATCAATCCCAGTAACATAAGCATTTGGGAAACTTGAATGCACCCAATCGAGTCCCAACCGAGGAGGCACACATAGCTGGATGACTAGAAAAGTACGTATTAATTAACAATGCTACAGGAGCTAGTGATTAAGGAAGATGGCGTGAGGAATAAGAGAAGGAAAGAGACGGAAGAGAGTGGTATGTTTTTTTGAGTTGATTAACTTTTACTTTTAATTGCAGCAGTTTTTCAATGGCTTTGGTTCTGCTAATGGGAATATACTGATGTCTGTAGATAAATAAGGGTCCCATAAAGAATATTGAAAACATTAGAAATGTTTGTTTTCCAATTATTTTTGTCATTGCTATCCTAGTTTGCAATTTGAGCAAGAAATAAAACCAAGGAGCCAATTAAGATTCGAAGACACCAAAATCAAACAAGTATAAACATTTGAATTTCTCGTCTTTTAACAGAAGATAGAAAAGAAAACATTGAAATCTAAAATCATATTTGAAAAGCGAAAAGTGCCTTCTAAAACCTTTGCAAAGTATAAAGAAACAGGAAAACATCATTAGACACAAGAAAGTAAGTACCGAATTGTTATGTCATATTAGTATTCTTATATTGTAGAGAATATTGGACAAATTTCTCACAGATAAAGTAGAACGTTGAAGCAACAGAAATGTGGTTCTACAGAAGGATATTGAGAGCAATATGAACTGAACATGTGCGTTTCATTAAAGCAAAAACATAAACTGGATCTATCAGTCCAAAACCAAAAGGAAAATGCGGCCAGAAAAAAAAAAAAAACGCCAAGAGATGATGTATACGTGATCAGGGAAAGTGAAAGAGATGCTAGAATGGCATTGTCTGTTTTGTTTCAATTAATTTGCACAATAACGTAGGTAGCGATAAATTCTCTTTTAAGTGCGATAATTTATATTCACGTGACCAGTTACGTCTCATTCCGATACAGGATTGACTTGTCAGAAGATTTCCTATAAGACTGCTGTTACTTTTCGCGATAAACCAAGATAACAGAATCCATTGTCTTATACTTGGGAAATGAAAGGTATTCACAGATTTTCGAAAAGAATTTCCCGAATGTAATTGGAATAAACTCAACTGGAATTCGAACCGAGCTCTCAAATTTCTTATTCCTAAACGTTATTCATTATTACACCTAGCACAACTGTAGTGGATTATCCTGCTACTATTCTTGTACAGTAGAATGGTTAAGTCCATTTGTTATATGTGAGTCGTAGCTACTGATTGAATGCATATGGTAGTGCGTATTGCAGTAGACTAATCTCTCAGTGAAACTCTCGTACAGAATAATCCGTTTTGCTCGACGACGTCCGCATTTGGAAGTTTACCACTTGGGTGCACAATTCGTTATTGTACTTTTCTCAAGAATACAACCACAACCAATCGTACAACACCTGATATAACTCAGTTTTTACTGATCTACTTTATAACCAGGTTTAACGTTCCTTAACTTCAGTGATCGCTCGAAAAACTGTGGTCTAGCCTGATATGGCTTTAAGCTCATGCAAATGAATAGGCAGTTATTTTTTCATGTTCCAACCTAAATGATTCGAAATTCATCTGGCTCCTTGCATTATTTACACTGTTTAGACTTTTGTCATAATCTTTATTACCATGTTTACGCTCTGCAGACCGAAATATCGTAAACATGGCAATAAAGATGAGGACAACAGTCCGAACAGTGTAAATAATCTAAGTACTGCCTAATATCATCAGAGTCTTCTTTAAGCTATGTACAACTTTGAAACAAATTGTCTTCGGAACAAATGAAATTAACGTTTTCCATTTCATCTCGGAGAAAATAGAATCTATATTATATTTTTATAAGGACTAAATAAACTTCTATGTGTCATCACACTTCAGAATAGGTTATTCATGACTGTTCCCAAATTCCTATCTTTTAGCAACATTTGTCTTTTTGTTATCCCATCCAGTCCCTGTTATACCTACCATTTACATAAGCTTCTTACGTAGTTTATACGTTGCTTTCTTTTTTCTTTCCTATCTTCGGATTTCGAAGTCACATTTTTAGGTGGTTTATTGCCATATCACGAAATGTTTAATTCTAGTCGGATTCGTCATATTCATTTATGATCAAATACCGTTTAGAAAGTTAACATTCAACCTCTTCTCCCAAGCTATGGGTTAATGATAATTTGTAAGACTTGTATCAGTAAATCCTTATTATTCCAAAAATAATTCTTAAAATCTAAGATATACTTTCTTTAAATAATCTGCAAAAGGCTTATATGCTGTAAAAACGATTAATAAAAAATATATTTTCAGGATATATTTATGTGAGTAATATATCTTATCACTTAAATATCGGTCTGTAATATTTGCTCTTTTTCCTTTTTTATAATATCGGTCCTGTTCATACTCTTCTTTGTATCCTTCATAGGCGATCATGGACTTTTTATACTTTGTTTTCTTTGCTGCTAGAAAGAATAGTAATTGAATAATACAAAGTAATCATTCTCCGATAAAAAACTTTTGAATCTGTTTGTAATCATCAATCTGAGAAAACGGATGCACATAGTTGATAGCTTAGGCATGTGAGTAATATATCTTATCACTTAAATATCGGTCCTGTTCATACTCTTCTTTGTATCCTTCATAGGCGATCATGGACTTTTTATACTTTGTTTTCTTTGCTGCTAGAAAGAATAGTAATTGAATAATACAAAGTAATCATTCTCCGATAAAAAACTTTTGAATCTGTTTGTAATCATCAATCTGAGAAAACGGATGCACATAGTTGATAGCTTAGGCATGTGAGTAATATATCTTATCACTTAAATATCGGTCCTCTTCATACTCTTCTTTGTATCCTTCATAGGCGATCATGGACTTTTTATACTTTGTTTTCTTTGATGCTAGAAAGAATAGTAATTGAATAATACAAAGTAATCATTCTCCGATAAAAACTTTTGAATCTGTTTGTAATCATCAATCTGAGAAAACGGATGCACATAGTTGATAGCTTAGACATTTCCAGACAAGTTGGTGGCCATAGATGGCATCCATATGAGAGTTTAGATCAGACGAGGCTATTTAAGAACATGATTGAAGACCTCAGGTAAATATTTTTATTACTTTTTTAACAATTGGAATTATTGGATAAAACCCAGAACTGTTCAGCTGAATCAATTCGATAACTATTAACTATGTGCGTTGTGGTACAGTGGACATCGATTTGGGACGAGAAATTGAAGAACCGAGTTCGAATTCCGCTTCTCCCTCCAGCTATGGGTTAAATAGTAAAACAGATTGGGTTCTATAGCCTTATCCGACTTACTGAAACTAGAGCAAGATATTCTCAAAAATATCTGATTCACTAAAATATATTATATTTTGGATTTTAAACTATGATAGAGCCTCGAAATTTACATTATTATATATAATCTCTGCTTCACTATCTAGTTAAATTAGTAAGTCTTATCCAGTGTCAGAAATGTTTAAACATTGGTAAAAGAGAATTTCGAAGGCAGATACTCAAAGGCATTAACTTTCTCACAACTTGCATTAATAATAACACTTCCTACCAAGCCAGAAGAAAACTTGAATCATACTAATCAGAGGTTAATGAATAAGACTTCTTCATCTTCCATGCTCACTGGCCTTACCTGTTCTTTGTGATATTAAGTTTTTCTTTTTTCTAAGTCTACTAAAACCCGTTCTGTCAAACATTTACACGAGCTTAAATAGGTTATTCGCAACATCCATCTCTCTCTCTCTCTCTTGCCTTCATTATATCTTTTAAGTTTTAAATTATTTGGTCCTGTTTCTCATTTATGCACCCTGGAAATTTAAATTAACTCTTCCTGATTCTAAATAGAAGTGTACATTTGTTTCCATTTTCTTTAAAACCGCACACTTACCCGCATATTCACTGCCTGGTATTCTCAGCATCTTACTGTAGAACCACTACTACATTTCCCCCGTTCTTTTCTTCATACATTTGCCAAATTGGTTTTATAGAATATTTAATGTTGTAGCAGTGGAGAGTGACAAGAAGGGACTACAAATAAACTTTAAGAAAACTGAGTGCATGGTCATCAGCAAAAGATACAACCCAAAATGCCAAATACAGGTGGGGGATAACAGAATCAAACAAGTCCAAGAATTTAAGTACCTAGGAAGTGTTCTAACAGGAGATGGAAAGTGCGACACGGACATCCGAAGGCGAATTGGCATGGCAAAGGACGCGTTCCAGAAGATGAGCAAAATACTAACACACAGGAAGATCTCAATAGAAACGAAGAAAAGAGTGCTAAACTGCTACGTGATGTCAGTTCTTCAATACGGCTGTGAATGCTGGACAATATCATCGAAAATGAGGACAAAACTGGAAGCGGCCGAAATGTGGTTCTACAGAAGGATGCTACGGATATCGTGGACTGAGCATACAAGCAACGACGAAGTGTTAGAAAGAATGGCAACAAAAAGGAAATTGATGCTGAGCATCAGGAAGAGACAACTGAAGTTCCTGGGACATGCAATGAGGAAGGAGAGCCTGGAGAACCTGATACTGACTGGTCAGTTAGAAGGAAAGAGAGACAGATGAAGGCAGCGGATAACATATCTGCAGGGTCTGATCAGGTGGATGACGGAACGGGGGTTGCCAGGAGCAACAGGAGCAAACTTACTAAGAGCCACAAGGGATAGGGAGACGTGGAGATCCATGATCGCCTACGTCCTGAAGGGACAGGGCACATAGAAGAAGAAGAAGAATGTTGTGACTAAGTGAAAAGTGTAAGAAATAACAAAACCTGTTATAGAAATTTTGTATATTTAACAGCAAATACAACAGAAAAATATTACACAACTAGTGCGTGTGTCGAGTGTTCAGCGTTCAATCCATTCAATTAGTTCGTCAAGGCCTCCTCTCTTACTAATCTTATAGTAGGTGGAAGAGTGCAACATAGATTATTTAGTGGTTAGACACCTCAACATTACTATCAACAACGATAGATTCGGATTAATAAAATGTGTATTATTTGTAAAATTTACTTTGTAGATTTAGCGTATTTTTGTAAAAGAAGTTTTTGTTAAGAGTTGTATGTATTTTGGGTGATATTTAAAAAATGCTTTCCTGGTAATTTTTTTCAAAAATGAATTGCTGGTAATATTTTATTTTAAATGCTTTACTGGCGATTTTTAAAAAAAAATGAATTGCTGGTAATATTTTATAACTAAAAATGTATTGTTGGTAAGAATCGATTTTTATACTTTCATAATATTTTGATCGCAGGTTGAGTGTTAAATTTGACAATAGCAAAGATTCAAACAGGTGCTACCAACTCAGGTCAGGTTGGACCTGAGAACAACAGCAATTAAGAGGTGGTTCTACGCTCATCAAAAACTCTTTCCGCCAGATGTAGTTTATCGTCAAACCTGGGACGTTGCCAAATTGAAAGATGGATATTGATAACAGTTTCGTGTTCTTTTCTGTGTTGCTAACTAAATTTTATTGTTTCTTCATACTCTGCTTAGATTTTGGGTGGCATAGTTTGCTAATACAATGCGCTGTTAGATTTTCGGTTTCGCATTCCGGGATATTTAATTTCTTTTATTTTAAGTTGTTGTCTCCAGTTCGTAGCTTGCGTCATGAGCACTTCCTTTTGCCGAAAACCAAATAATAGATGTTCCGTCCATTCATTTTGCTTTCATTTAATACTTTCTGTAGGTCTTTCTTTAATCCCTGTGTGTTGTGGACCCAGAATAGGTCCGGAAGAAAACTCGAACTCTTGAATTAGTGAAACATATATATTAAACGGAAAACAAGTACAAGTGTTATACGTCAGTCTGACAGCCAAGTATTAGATCGGGGTGACTCAACTCAATTCAAACCCGAGAGCCATATTCTCCCGATGTGATCGATTCCGACTTGGCAGACCGCCTGCAGTGACTCTCTCACCGGTGTGATGTGGCTTCTTCTATAAATACTTTCACGGTTTCTGCTCTGATGAACTTAGATCACTGGTGCCCCTTTGCACGAGATACTAGATTAGCAACTAGGTCCCACCTTTTTACAGTGAAACCGATAAAATGTAACCGCAATTTCTACTCTAACAGTTTCTTTTCTCGCACTTCCCGCCTGTGGAATTCGCTTCCGCATACTTGCTTCCTTGACAGCTACAATCTCCAGGAGTTTAAATGTAAGGTCAATAGACACCTCCTAACACGCTAACTCGTACCCGTTCTCTCAAACACTCTTCCTATCTACATCCTTACCCATCTATCACCCTCCTTCTGACATTTCCTATATCTAACTACTCTTTCTCACCACCTTCTCCTATATAACCCCCTGCTCAATAGCGGCAGTGGAATGCCTTACTTGGGGTGAAACGATTAAAAAAAATCATAATAATAGGAAGAGTTCATTATAGTCCAAAAAAGGGAGGTCCCATAAAACTGTGATTTCTATCAGGTCTGACATTATACCTTATGTTGTGATTGATAATATAGTCTATCTAACTGAACGAGACAATCACATCTTCTAACTGAGTTGTAATGGCTTAAGGTTAATTGCTTCTATTAGAATAGAATGTGGACATGTCGCGTGTGAAGCAAAACTTTAATATGATCTAATTATTAGATCATCTTTTATTGCATTGTAAACAGCTCACACCTGCTGCTTGAAAGGCAATAGTTTATTCTTCTTTTCTGTAATTATTTCATTGACATAGACACAACTATAAATGAATATTGAATTATTATACATTTTTGCATTTTATAAAAGTTGTTTTGAAAATACGCATACCAATAAGAGGTTGGTTAAAAGAGGTCTCGTGTAAAATGAAAATTAATTATAAAAGCGCTTACCTCATTTATATTCCAAGTCGGCTTGCAATAAACACATCTTATGTACGATTTAGTTTTAATTTGGTTTATTTTGTTTTACGGTATATCAACCTCAGTGGATTATTTAATGCCGACAAGATTTTTACAATAGATTCATATGAAGAGATTATGTATTTTTTGCAAGAAATCAATTTGTTTATTATGTTTGATTGGCGTATATTTCTAAAGAGGGTTTGTGTCGAGAGTCAGCTGCAATGGTTGTATTTTTAATATAAAAATCTATTTCATGCTTTCTTAGTGTATGCGCAATGTGGTGCAGTGGATATCGGCTCGGAATGAGAAATTAGAGAGCCGAGTTCGAATTTCAGGTGAATTCAAAAATTCACTTACGCACAAATACTCTTGGTAAGTGTATTAATCTGTCACTTTCCTCCAGTTATGGGTTCAATAACAGGATTAGGTTCTGGCTGGCAACCAATCTACGGAAGAAAGTAATGGCAACCTACTTCGGGATAATCTTCTGCTCAGTCAGTCATGCCTATGTCCTGTCTTTTTCGAGACATGATCGCCCAAGCGTGTATCACGTATGGTACTTAACTCACTGACTGGATAATAGATATCAGCTCGGAATGTTCAAACAGCGAGCCGAGTTCTAATTACTGACGAATACATTTCATTCCTTTCCGCACAAATACCCTCATCAAAGGTATTGATTCATCATTTATCTCTCCAGATATGAGCTGAATAGCAAAATAAATTGGAATATGTAGCCTTGGCTGGAAACCGGCCTACCGCATAGACTAACGGCAACTTAATGTGGGAAAATCTTTAGTCATGATCACCCAAGCGTGTATGACGTATGGCATTTAGCTGAGTGTATTGACTCCAGATTAGGGGTTAAGAATTCACATATATGCGATCCTAACTGGTGCTACTACTCGGATCAGGGTGAACGTGGGAACAAAAGCATTTAAGAGATGGTTCCATGCTCCTCAACAACACCGAAACAAAACCCTTGCTACAGGATGCAGTTAATCGTCATACCCAAAGACCGGGTGTGGTTTATTATCATTCCCCAGGATATTTACGTTTTACAACCCCAACGCCGATCATGTATATTTTGTTAAAAAGCAATATTGAAAATTTTAATAAATAATTAAGGAAAGTTCATTAATACGTAATTAGCAATGAATAATTTGATTAATACTAAACCAACATTAATAAAAAAAAACATTGTTAAATACTTATATGAATACAAAAAAGAGTGGATTATTATGAGTTATCAGACTCTTATAGCGATATGCTAAACATTGGGTAGATGTGGCAAAATGCCGGATGTGCGGTGCTACTAGTAAAATATCGAACTAACTATTCAGTCATAATTTTTTAGCAGGCAGGCAGGCTTGCCTCCATTACACCACATCGAGGTGACCATACTAGTGTTTGAGTAGATATTCTGTTTTTAATTAAACATTGTATTCATATATATATTTCTAACGACCTGATTATTTACGAGAAATTATTTTACGACAATGTGTATCATTCGGCAGGATTCGAACGTGCGAACACTAACAATATAGTGGAAACTAATAATTGATCTGGTGCGTCCTAGAAGGCTTGACCACGAATGATCCCAAAATCCTACCGAAGTATGTATATATATATATATATATATAATTTTTTTTTATTCAGATACTTTAATCCAAGCGGAAAAAGCAGGAAGATAAATTCCAAAAACCCGATCCTAATTAATATTAAAAATTTTATTTTAATATTAAAAAATGATACAGGAAGAGAGCTCCATGTAATAAGATATTACAGAGCAAATATAAAGTTTCCAGTTTCTGAAAGGATTTTTCTGTTGCTGAGGTGATGTGTTATCCCCCGAAATGATCCACCAACACCATTGAATTAATCCTATTTTAATTTATATATATATATATATATATATATATATATATATATATATATATATATATATATATATTCAAATGTAGGGTTATTGAGAGCGAATAATTATTTAAAATTATGTTATAATAAAGTATGTTAAAATATAATTAAAAGTAGCTACTTCTATCGACCCTTCTTTCGTCTGGTCAAGTGTTATCACTGGATAAGTAACTTGAAGTGTCGAAACAAAATAGGTACGTTTTTGTGATATTATAAGATGCTTATATATATGAATGCATTTATATTAGATAACTGTAAAATTTCGTGCACGATTAGAAGATTAGAAACACAATTTTACATAGTCAGTACTTATAAGAATCATTTACTACACGATTACATAATTTTAATTGTTTTTAACAATTGTTTGATATCGTTATGCAAGCTTTTTGTGCCATTTTTCTAGTTTGTGTGTTTTTTTGTTATTTATTGTAAAGAGTCAATTATTTATTTCATCTCTGTAGGGAGAGGAAAAAATGATAACGCAAAAAGGCCAATTATGGAGAACACATTGGGTGTTTGAGGATTTTGCATTTCAACTTTACAAGCTTTAGCCGGGACATGTTTTTGAGCATGCATTCACGCATTGTCTTGCTGTAAAATGACACTTTTCGATTTGCGAAAATCGGCCGTTTTTCTTGAATCAAATCCTCTTCTAACAGCGAAAGTCAGTTAAGATATCGAATTTCCTACTCTTAGAAATCTCTTCCACCTAACTGTTCGGTTTGAATAAGCAGAACGCCTTTATCGACGTCGGACAATTGCCCGGAGAACAGTTGATCGTTTCGGTTAAAATCAGCGTAACGAAATCTGCCAAACCGTTTTAACCGAGTAAAGATTTGGAAAAAAGATTCAGATAAATCTTCTGAATATTTTACTGGCGCAATTCCGACACTTATTCTTTTCTAAGTTCCACAGAACAAGAAATGCAAATTCAATCCTCCATCTGCATAAATCATTCATTTGTCGACAAACTTGAACATTCAACAAACTCTCATTCGGAATTAAACACTGCAAATTTCCAATAGAGAATACATCAAAATCAGCACAAAAACAAGTTGCATTCATTTTATAATTATAAAGAAGATCAAACACGAAATCTTTTAATCATTTAATATACAGGGTGTCCATAGAGTTCGTGTGAACTTTAAAAAACATATAACTTTGTGTTGTATATCGACAAACAACAAACACGCATATATATAAAAATATGAGTTATATTTTTATTAATGACGATGAACCGTGTAGCCTAGGGAACAGAGAGTGAGAGAGCGCGCTTCTAAGGGTTGACGGGAGTGTCTCTCTTCACCGGCCGATCTCTGTCGCTCCTCTACTGCTACTGTCTGGTCTGGTCTGTCTGGTGAAATCCGTGCGCCGAGGTCTTTTTATAATCTCCAAACCGGGACTTCAGATTTTGCCTCGCCCACGCACGCCTACGTAATTCTCAGAGACACCTGTTCTGTTTGCCTCTGTAGCCATTTCCGCTACTGCCGGAAGTAAGGTCAAACAAACATCCGTTCCTTTCAACGACCGGAAAACACCCTCGCTTGCATCAGCCTTCCTTGGGTGGGGCCAGATTGTTATATTACATTTGTTTGTATTTGTGATAGAAATATTTTTTAAAAGATTAGAAAGAAATAAATGTATATTTCTTAAAGTTTAAATTTTACTTAACTTTCCACATGTCTTCCATCATTAGCAATACAAAGAGTAATACGATTTTGCAGTTCACGGAAAACATTATCCAACTCATTTACAGTAATGCCTGAAATCACATTACTTATTTTATCTTTCAAATCTTCTAATGAACTAGGTTTAGTTTCATACATAATTATTTTCACATGAAAAAAATCTAATATAGTCAAATCTGGCGAACGCTGAGGCCAATAAAATGGTTCATCCATTTCTATCCATCTTTTAGGAAATACATCTATAAGGAAATGCCTGATTTAGAAACTGTCTAACCCGCAGAGCAAAGTGACAAAGAACTCTATCTTGTTGAAACACTGTATTATCTTTAATTGATCAAGCTCATTTTTACAGATTATTTTTATCACAAATACAAATATTGTTATAAATTTTAAAGTGCACACGGACTTTATGGACACCCTATATATATATATATATATATATATATATATATATATATATATATATGTATGTATGAGAAATTTTGTTATGAAAATGTGTGTATATTGTGTATTTATGTAGCAATCCCTCTTTGGTTCAAGATTTTTTTTATACATTTACGCAAAAGCAGTTATGGTTAAATCTCTTATATCATTTTTCATGTGATCTTATAATTTTTCTTTTCAATGAATAAATTATACAGTATCAACTATCAGGCACTCCAATTAAAAATTCCGCGTCATTATACATTAAACTGCCCAGGCATCCAAATTGCAGCACCGAGTTTTCCAAAGAGGTGACCCATCTTCGTCCTGATCAGTTTCGACTATTCTTAATTTCGGTGATCTTACAGTAATCAATGTTTCACCATAATGTGGACGTAAGCTCTCCCTATTCGGCTCTTTCAAAACTGTCGACGGTTCTACACAAACCTTAATCAATTAAGGATCGAAATTTGTTTGGCTCTTTGATTCCTGAGCCCTTTTTGTCCTTCATAAATAAAAAGGCGACACACACACACAAACACATACACAGGCAAACACACACACAAACACACACGCATATATATATATTGTAATGGCGGCATCACCGACTGAATGAACTATCGTTATGGTAAAACACACCTATTCTATAATGAATAAACTCTCCCCCTTAATTTAAGTAGGAGTAGTAAGAGGAACGAGGGTCATTCGATGTTAGACGATAATATTCGTCAGTTAGTTGAATACGAAAGTAGTCAGCGATCTGGCAAGATTACACTGCGCAATACATATTATATCAAGTTCCTAACGTTAACGTTAAGAAACGCCTATGGAGGTGATTTTTGATATGTTTGATCTACCTACGCCAGCAAAGATTTTACCTGAGATACGCCGATCCAGGAGGAAAAGAAAGACAATTAATCATTTAAAAGTTGATTCAAAACGTAGGAGATACGCTACGATGTTGCTAAAAGAATGAAGTGTTTTTTGTGTTTTTTTCTTTTCTTCATATTCCCTGTAAAATATAAAAATAAAAAAAATAAAGAAAACTGTTTTATTCCTACAGAGTAAAGTTTTATCAGTGGGATGTTATGTTTCATAACGTTTTGTACTTCGTACCTATTAGGACAGACTTTAGCACACTGCTAAAAATAATTCCACAACAACTATTCCAACCATTACTTATACCTCCACTCACAAGTGGTGGGAATGGAGTAGCCTGAGAAGAGCGCACTGAGAGCGGCCCGAAATCAGAGAAGAGTCGCTCTACAAAACTGCTACCTTAACGACCATTACGAGTCCCAGTTCTAAGGCCGAGGGTCGAATCATCGTATTCCACAATAACTCGTATTATCGTTCCTACTAACCAAGTTCCAAGTATTGTATTCTTTCTGTATTTAATATATATTCGTATTTTTCTATTTGGTTGTTCTTGCGATAACCGGGTCCACGACACACACACACACACACACACACACACACATACACACACACACATATATATATATATATGATTTTGCTGATGACTTCTAATTCTAAATGAAAATAGAATGGTTATTTTGTTATTATTACTTTGCCAACTATTACACGACAAGGAAGCAAAGATGAACTCGTCCGAATCCTCCTAAATTTTCTTCATTCTTTTATTGATGAAACTGCAATATGGGTAATTATTAAATATTTATAAAATCATTTGATGTACATGTTATTGTGCAGTATTAACAAAAGAACCATTCTATTTTCATTTACAATAAATATACTTAATAATATCAAATACATTACATGGCAATAATATACTTAATAATATCAAATACATTATTTTATTAAAAGCCTGGGGTGGCCTAATATTTATGCCCGGTACTTTATATATATATATATATATATATATATATATATATATATATGTGTGTGTGTGTGTGTGTGTGTGTGTGTGTGTGTGTGTTTACGCTCATACATACTGCTGTAAATCCTGCAACCAATTTGATCGAACATCACGCGTACGATTTTCAACTCAACCACATTGAAATTTTGGGAGATATCGATTTGCTGCTGCAATGATTGATGAGATTCTGGATTTGCCGAAAGGAATCGAGCTTCCTGAGGAAATCTGCACGCTTATCTTGGCTGTGGATGATAAAACCCAGTCAGATCCTCCAACACGTTTCATACCTTGATCACGATGTTTTTGGCAACTTTCCAGCAGTTCTGTCAATCCGAGACATCGAGGGTGAAATATAGTGCAACAATCACAGCGTGTCTTTTCATTAACTGCGTCAGACAGGAAACTGTCATATTCACGTTGTCGACATGACTACAAGAGAAATGAGAAAGTTAAAATTTGGCACATTTGCATGATATTACTTAAGTCGTCTCTTATTTACGTCCTCGTAGATGTGTGTCCTCAGATATTAGGCGAAACCCTATATAATCACGTGATCACCAACATAATTCCTTTTTATTATTGTAGGAACGATAAAGAAACTGTTTGTTAAATTTTGCACGATATCACTTCTAATTTAATTTACCTAAAACAAAATACCAGTTAAAAAGTATTATAATAAAATTATTTTGTGATATGATTTAAGTTTTAAATAATTTTTTCCATAAAAAAGCTAGAGAGTTTCGTTTTAATAAGTGATATTATAAAAAATAAAAAATACAATAAATAAATAAAAATAAAAATACTTTCGCTTTTTACATTTCACTCACAGTTTTAATATTTTCTACGGGAACAATTGAATAAGATCACTCGTCTAAAGGAAATTTTAAAGAGAATATTTTAAAATTCTTTATTCTTTGAAAATGACTATAACGACCCCAGTGATGTGGCTAAAAGTTAGTAAGAACTTTGAAATAAAAAAGAAGTTATTCTGCTTTCACAATTGAACCCATGGTAAATATTCCTCAGCTTTTGTGCATATTCAAGTTCGAGTGAAATATTATCATATGTGTGTTTGATGATGTAGTTTTCTTGTAAGTTATATTTTTTTTAAGAAATGCCGGTTATTATGTTTTAGCTCTTTCATGTTTGTGATACAATACTTTCAACGCAATTGTTCACATTCACAGATAAAATGTATTGCTGACAATTTTACTATAGGTATTATTAGTAGTTTTTCTACAAAAAATATTGCTGGTATTTTTAGTATAGAAATGTATTTTTATATATTCATGCTATTTTGCTTTGATTTTGGGGATCACTATTTTCCTATAGCTGGGGCAGAAACAGTTGCTACCACCCAGTGTTAGGTTGAACTTTGTATGGAAAAGCCATTAACAAGTAGTTCCAAGCTCATCAAAATTTTCACTCTCCCGATAATAAATTTTTCCTGGTGAGTGTAATAGTTGTGGAGAAAACATAAATCGAAATAGAACATCAAAAATAAAATATATTTCTGATGTGGTAAGTTCTTTCCTCAGTGGTTGTACCAATTTGATGTTAAACATTTATATATATATATATATATATATATATATATATATATGTGTGTGTGTGTGTGTGTGTGTGTGTGTGTGCAAAATGCGTTATTAACTACTGATTGATGGCTATCAAGTAATTTACTCTGGGTGATGACATAGAAAACAATTCTTTTCTTCCTGGATAAACAAATAAAATGGAAACTGAAAAACGAGCATAGCAATAACAGGAAGTCAAGCTCTGGTTAAGGTGCAACAATCAGAGAAGAAACCAAAATTACCTCTTCTTAAGAGAAGATAAATCCAACTTGTGTAGGTATTAGAAGAATAATTTTTAGTCCGATACAAAACTATGACACGCGACCATATTTTTAAAATCTAACTAATTGCAGCTTAAAAATTGTGAATATTTTTCCGACTTTGGTAGACTGCGGAACTCTGACGAGTGAAGACTTTTACTTTATGCGCAGTTTTCACAACCTGCTGCATTTCCGCGAGTGGCCCAAGTTTGATGGTTGAAGGGGGATTTTAAAAGGTCACCGTCCCTAGAATTGTTGCCAACAAAAGTAATAGAACATTTTTTCTCCTATATAATACCTAACATGTGTAGAAATGTGATTTATTTATAAATCTAACATATCACTTACGTAAAAAGAAGCCACCCTAAATAAAAATATGTGATTCCAATCGTGCGCAAAAAATAACATTTAAAGTGATATACATATATATATATATTTCAAAGCATATACTGTTAAATATAAGAGACAATCAATGTCTATTATGTTTAATCATGAGCCGGTTTAAACTTGGTATTTTGGTTTCAATTTCTGTTGAAAATAAAGTCAAAAATTCTCCAACATTTGGATAATTTTTTATTAAGTTGGTTCTAAGCTTTCGGCTAACATGAGCTATCTTCAGAGAGGTTACAATGACGTTAACACATATGTTGGGGAATTTTTGTCTTTATTTTCAACTCAAATGAAAGCCAAAATACGATGTCTAGAACGGCTCATGATTAAAAATAAGAGATATTCATTGTCTCTTATATTTAACAGTATATGTTTAGAAAATTATCTGCTGCCTTGATGCACTACATATATATATATATATATATATATATATATATATATATATATATAATAAATGTGTGAGAAGCCGTGAACGTTTAAAGTTTATATTTATTTTAGTAAAAAGTGATTATACATATTATATTTTAAGTGTAAATAATGGTATTTGTGACGCTACACGTGTTTCGAGTCTAAAATTGACTCACCTTCAGGCAAATAAATTTGTGGCTTTACATGCCGAGTTCCTTGTGTTTCTGAGACCCAAGTTCCTGTTTATATATAGGTAAGTGGAAAATTAAAATAAAAAATAAAGAATAATAAATAAATCACATCAATTATGTAAAAAATAAAAAAAAATAAAGTAAATCCAATGAATCAAATAAATAAAATGTCGGCATGTTGAATATTCCGTATTTTCACTCATCAGCCGGTGCATAA
This sequence comes from Ascarosepion bandense, assembly GCA_037127315.1. Taxonomy (NCBI): domain Eukaryota; kingdom Metazoa; phylum Mollusca; class Cephalopoda; order Sepiida; family Sepiidae; genus Ascarosepion; species Ascarosepion bandense. The sequence continues at coordinate 112,639 of JBBBDQ010000703.1, read as the reverse complement.
ATGCATAAACAAATAAATAAGTGAATAAATGAATAAATGAATGAATAAAAGTGCTTATCCCAATTTGAAATGTTTTCGGTCTGGGGTTTACCTCTTTAGTACTTAAATATTATCTTCTAGGCGCCTTAATGTATAAAAAGAATTTTTATATATTTTTTATTTTTGTGTTTTTGCTTTTATAATTATTATATTTATTGTTATATTTTTAAGATTCTTTTTTCTTCGTTTTGAATAGAATGAGTATTATTATTATTATTAACGTCTTAGAGAATTTTTCTTTGATAAATATATATATATATATATCATTATTTTAATTTTTTTGTTATTTTGTTATTATTATCTATTATTATTATTATTATTATTATTATTTGAGAATTTTTCTTTGATAAATACATATATATATCATTATTTTATTTTTTTGTTATTTTGTTATTATTATCTATTATTATTATTATTATTATTATTATTATTATTTAAGATGTTTTTTAAGATTGTATTTTGATATTTTATTTATTTTTTTTACTAAGAGTTATTATTTTAACTATATTTATAATAAATTACTACTAGCGGTTATATTGTAATTTATATTAAGATGTATGATTTATGATTTCTTTTTCACCATAAATATACCCCACAGTTGGTATATTTTAATTTAAGAGTAAATCCCATGTCACGTTTCTAAGAATGAATATAAGTGTAACAGACGTCGGTTTCGATTTAAGACGTTTATTTTGAATTATTTTAAATTCTTTTCTATTTATACTACTAGCTCTCATTCTTTTTCATTCTTTCTTTTTATTTATTTTTTTTCTCTTTTTTTAGGTTTATTTTTCTAACTTTCTTTTTTCTATATTTAATTAGAATTTTTATTTTTTAGTAGTTTTAATTAATTTAACTGAATTTTTAAATTAATATGAATTTTTAAAAGAATACTAATGGGTTTTATTTTTTTCAAATTGTATTAAAATTATGATGTACAATTTTATTTTGTACCGTAAATATATCCCATTATAGGAAACTAAATTCTTATGTTAAATTTTCCACGTCATGTTTTTCTAAGAAAGCAAACGAGTCGTTAGAAACTATTTCGATAGATGAGGTTAACGTTTTATTTCTCTGGATACTGTTTATTTTATTTTTATTTTATTTTTTTGTCCTTTCATTTTTCTCTTCTTTTTTCTTGTCTTTCTATTAATCAATCATCTACTTTTTCTTTATGCTTGCTTTTTTCTATTCTTTGGGGTTCTTTTTAAATGAGCGAGAAATTTGTTGTAAATTACCGTTACAAATATCTATTTTAAATATGAACATATAAACGTCTTGAAAAAATGGGGATATTTTGAGGATCAACTGTTGTAGCATTTAGGTTTGACGAGCCGCAATAATAACATCATCATGCGGCAAAATATGTATTACCCATTGAAATTGTAGTAAATCAGAAATCTTTTCTAATATATATATATATATATATTGTGGTGCTATATAAATTTTAATGTTATTTTCAGTGGATATATATACATATATATATATATATATATATATATATATATATATATATATATCACTTTAAAAGTTATTGTCAGTGACTTCCGAGATAATTTCACTTGTCACCTGGCGTCTGCATTCTTTGACATTTAAAAACAATACTTATTTTCTTGTAACATTTAAAATTTTCTTTTTTATTTTCTTGCATTTATTGCTTCTAACAATATTTATTCAATGTAAATACATTTCTGAATACAATTACCCACTGGGTCAGAGAATATATAACACTTGCAAACTCAAAAGCCATTTGTATCTCAGTGGCTTTAATGCTTTGCATGAGGTGAATTGGATTAGAGGAATAATTACTCTTCCTCGTAGAAACATTTTGGTCTGGCAGCGTATGTTTCATGTAGCACCAGTGACCTTTTTTTCAACAACGGAATTTTCAGTTCTGAAGTCTGGTGCATTATATTGAAGTAAGAAATACTACAGTCTTTCAAACGAGTGACAAGAAAAGCAGTATTTAACTGTGCCAGTTATGCAAAACATTTGGCTACAAAACGTTTCTGAAGAAACAAAAGATAAAAGTGCTCGATTAACCACTGGGTTTAATTCCAACTAAACGCTTTTGGAATGTTCTGAAACGAAAGCAGAATTGCAGATAACGTATAAATGAGATTTGGAAGAATGCATACTGTGGGTGTAAAGAAACATTGAAGCGGTTGTTTGCTCCAAGCCTGTGGGTTTAATATTATTAGGATTCTAAGCAGGAAGAAGAAATAAAGTTGGTCAAACAAATATTGATTTTAATTACGTTTATCATAAGGATGTACATCATTTCTGCCCGACAAAATATTCATATATTTAACAAAATTCATTCATTGCTTTTGATTATGTATATTTCATATGTGAGTAACGAGGAAGTTTTAAAGATAATAAAAACAAAAAGACGCTTATACTTAGAATCTGAATGAGACAGCTGAAATTTATAGTTTTCAAACGAAAAGGAAAATTGGGGTATTAAACACACAAGAGGATATACTAAAAGAAAAACTTTCAGATGAATACAGCATATAAATTACATAACCAGCCTACGTAAATAAATATCAGAATAGAGGGATAGAGGGATAGTAATGGAGAATATATTGCTTATAAATGTAAAGGATAAGCATTTGTAGAGAGCCATGTTTGTACGTGTCCTAAAGGGCGTACAACATATAGCAGAGAATTAGAAAAAATGAATTATCTAAACTTATTTATAAATGGTACTTTGTCTGTGTCTGTGTGTGTGTGTGTCTGTGTGTGTGTGTGTCTGTGTGTGTGTGTCCGTTACCTATAGACTCCGAAACGGCGAAACCGATTTTCTTGAAAATGTACACAGTTGTACTATAAGCGTCTGCGAGCGTTTTAGCTAGGTTTTGTGTCGACGTAGCCCCTATGAATATCGAAAATCGATAATCGAAAAAATCGGGTTATAGAAGGAGTGGCCCGATTTTAATCGAATTTGATACACTCATAGACAGAAACATAGGAAGCGATGTTCAGAAGTTTCAAGGTTGCAGTTCTTACAATAGTGCAGAAAATTTGATATCGATACCAGGAAATTAAAATTTGACTTACATCATTTATCTTTCAGTCTACGGTTTCGTTTTAACTGGAAACAACTATTGTTTTTTAGTCTTTCGTCCAAAGAGTCTGAGCTCCAGGACCATGGATTAGTTTTAAAGCTTTCATTACACCCGAGCAACGCCGGGCTATACTGCTAGTTACTTATAATACAATTCTGTTATGTGAGATATAGAAAATTGAAAATTTCCTGAAGTGAGAAATGTAATATTTGACAGTTCAGAATAGTTCTTACTAACATAGCTTTTAGGGTTTGGCACTTTAACCATCACATTAAAACTAAAAGTATCCTACACCTGTATTTACGCAGTGCTTATTGTTCGATATTGCTTTAGCTAAACTGCATCAAGGCACAATTTTACAGAATCTAGTGATGATCGAACTCTTTAAACTCGTAATACAGTTGCATTCATTGACATGCCTAGAAATACACCTAAACGATTATACATATAGGACAAGGAAGGAGGGCAGATTGTCTCACACTTTTGCAAGAGGTAGAATCCACGTTCGAAGAAAAGCTCTAAATCCACATAGTCAAATATCGATGTTAACCGACGAAGTTCGTAGTTGGATAGACAATTATATCACGTATGAGATCTTTACGTTGTGTCAGGCTTTCTAAATTGGATTTTTCAGCTATGCCATCGTTTCTTTGTTTAAATTGTACATCTGTACGACACTTTGTATGTCAAGTCTTAAAATATCTTTTCCTGATCTCTACAACATTAAGCTCGCCATGTCCAGGGTTCACTGTTATCCTACTTAACACACATATAAACTTGCTTCTTATTTATTTACTCTGTATATTGAGTAGACTATTGGTCTTCTATGATGTGAAAATTTAGTGTAAATATTTTAACACAATTCTGTGTTTATCTGTACTCTTCTAACTTCTCCGCTTAAAACACCGAACAGTTTTTTATATTTTATATATTTTCCTTTAATAGGACGGAACGGTTTTGTCCATCACCCGATTCGACGGTTGTTTTGAGCAGGAGTAGACGTTTATCTCTCGTTTCGTACTTAAAATTTCGTTTCTGGTTCCCTCTAAGTTATTTCCTTTTTCTGTTTTCATTTCCGGTGAACACTTGCGTCTTTGTGGCACTATTATCTTATTTACAGTTACTTTGTAAACCTTAACTTTGAGTGGCTCTTGAGACTTGGGCAGGATAAATTATATTGTTAAAAAAAACAGATTAGAAATTTGTCATGTCCTTTACATAGAAATAAGTTTGTCCAGCTTACGATTTGCATCGTAAAATGCTGATATGAATATTATTATTTTCCAAGCCCTTCTTATAGGGCAGTAAATCAAAATTACGAATGTACGAATCAAAACTTTTAAATAGGCGCCTCCACTTTTTTGCTGTAAAAAGCAGCATAGTCTGAAGGAAAAGGCGTCAAACTAAATGAAAACTAAGTTTTCTCGGAAAATTATTTATGCTATCATGAAGAGGATAGATCAAAGTATTTTTTAATTATTTTTACAATTTTTTAAATTGTTCTAACAGGCTCATTTTGTGGTAGAAAATATTTTTCTTTCGTCATTTCAAGCGATATATTGACGCTAAATTTTATTACGTCAAAACGTAATATTACGCGAAGGCATTTTTTGACTGTGAAAGACAATTTGGAAATTCTTGCAAAAATCAAATAAACGTCTGATTTTGATGAAAATTTCAGAACTTATTCATAATTGACTGAAATCAGTTTTGAAAAAATTATGTTTAGAAAATATTGGTAAAAACATTTTCTTAAATATGTTACCTCCACCAATTAATTTCCAGAAATGTCGGAATGTCGGAAAATGCGACAAGGTCTCAACATTTAGATAGTTTTAAAGTAGTTCGTAAGTAAGTTTAAATTAGTAATTCGAAGAAAATAATGTGTCAGTGAGATGCATTTTATTTTTGTAAGATTTTTTAAAACCGAGAATTGCCTTCAGTTTACAATCGATGAAAAATAGCGGAAATTTTGAAATTTTCGAAATTTTTTAAAAAATTTAAAAGATTTTTGATTCCGATCAATATAATTTCGGTTTAAAATATACCAGGGTATTTTGCTTACTGAAAGTAGTAAATTTAATTTTAAAGCTTGAAAATAACTTATTTATTTTTAAAATTTAAATTTAAATATAGGTATAGAAAAAATGATTGGAGGTGCGTACTTTTAAATATGCCCTCCAACGCTAAATGAAGTGTTATTTATTAGAAAGAGAGAAAAAGAACAAATAAAAAAAGAATGATAAAAAGAAAAGAAGAAAGGTATGATAAAAGAAGAAGTAGGAATATTAAACTAAAAAATGTGAAAATTGCATTACGATGAAGAGACTTGCATGTAATTCCGAAAAAGTCGTAATGGGCGTTGTGTGAACTTCGGTTAGGTTAACTACGACGATTGGAAACGCCTTCACATAGAAATGCAAGTTATACATCCTATGGGAAAAAAATGTGACACGTTTGGTATGATATCAACTTCCGGAACAGAAGACCTGGATAAGAACCATCACGAATAATTAGACATAGCCTTGTGGTGCTGGTGGTGGTGGTGGTGGTGGATATTTTATACGTGGTAGTTACACGCACTCTCCCGTCATACACGCACAAACACATGCACTCTTTCATTCTCTCTCTCTCTCTCACACACAAATTCAAACACAGAAATGTATATATTGACCAAAAAATATTGTCGGCTCCCACTTGTTGAAATCATTATGGGAAGTTAAGAGTGCGAATTTTCAGCTTATTTCTATTAGCAAAACTCAAAAACACGTACATAAATCCTAGTGAGGATGCGCTGAAATGTATGTAGCCAAACAAAACGAGAAAGAATAAAGAAAAAAGAAAAAAAAGTAACTTTGGAGATTGTACCAAATTTCTGTTAGTTCTTTTCAGCCACCCCTTTAATTTGAATATTAAACATACATAGGGAAATGCACACATGAATATATATATTATTATTTAAACGTAACTTTATTTGCTACAACCCAACCTTCATCCGTAATGTCCAAACAAACACTATAAAAATATTACCTAATTTTAAATCATAAGTATTTCCACCATTCTTTTTCTTCTTCTTCTATATGCTCTGTCCCTTTAGCACGTAGGCGTTCATGGCTTTCCACGTCTCCCTATCCCTGGTCATTGTTAGCACACCTTCTCCTGTTACACAATGCAACCCTCGTTCCGTCATCCACCTGATTAGGTCCTTCAAATATGTTATCCGTTGCTTTCCCCTGTCTTTTTTTCACCCTATCTGTCCTGTTAGTATCAGATTCTCCAGGCCCTCCGTTCTCATTGCATTTTCCAAGAACTTCAGCTATCTCTTCCTGATGTTCATTGCTCAGTATTAATTTTCTTTTTGTTTCCATCATTTTTAAGACCTCATTATTGCTCACATGCTCGATCCATGGTATTCGCCGTATCCTTCTTTAGAATCACATTTCAGTTGATTCAAGATTTTCCTTCATCTTTGATGATATTGTCCAGCATTCACTGCCATATTGAAGAACGGACAGCACATAGCAATCCAGTACTCTCTTTTTTGTTTCTAGCGAAATTGTCCTGTTTCTTAATACCTTACTCAACTTCTGGAATGCTTCCTTCACCATGCCAATTCACCTTCGGATCTCTGTGTCGCACTTTCCGTCTTCTGTTATAACACTTCCCAGGTATTAAAATTTCAGTACCTACTTGATTCTAGTATCCCCGACCTGTATTCGGCATTTTGTGCTGCCCTTTTTACTGATGACCATGCATTCGGTTTTTTTACAGTTTATTTCTTGTTACTTTCTTCAGCTATCTTTTGTAAGAGGTCTTGTAGTTTTCTTTCTGTGTCTGCTATCAGCACTGTATCATCTGCGTACCTTAGGTTGTTTAAATTGTGGCCTCCGATGACAAATTCAAGCATAAAATCTAAGGTCCTCAAATATTCACCTGCACTAAAAAAGATTTTGAACAAAAAATGTCAAAGGAGTTTTAATTGCGCTAAGAACATAAATAAATATATTTCACAACATAATAATAAATATGATATCAAATAAATACTTAGCTCCCCTTAATAATATTAGTGAACCTACTAATAAAAATAAACACCCTTAAGAAAATAATTACAGTTGCCGAAAATATATTACTTATCCACTGAGACGACAGTGCATGTCCGAAAACATTATATATTGAGCTCGCATTCATTCGGATGATGATAATTATAAATTCTACATTGGAGGAACTGGTAAGTGGATCTATCGTTTCAATAACCACATGTTATATTTAATCTACAGCAAATACAGTAAAAGCACTGCTTTATCTATACATTTATAGAAATGAAAAACAACCCAATTATTACCTGGAATATGGTCCCTAAAAGCAAATCTTAAAATGAAAAGGTGGCATATATAACTTATGCCTTTTAGAAAAACTTGTCATATGAATAGCACTAATATACCTAACAAAAATTGAATTAGTGTTCACATGTTGCCATAGAAAAATATATACTTAAATTCTTTGAATTTATCACTCTGCATTTTAATATTATTTTTTCTTTAATTTAAAACTTTAATTGTAATTTTTTTTATGTCCATGAAATTTTTGTCTATTTAAATTTTACATTAGGTAAATTAAAAAATAGTACCCTAACATTATAAGATTCGACTCCCACGAACATCGTGAACTTAAATTTAAATCTCTTAAACGGTCAGTTCGTAATAGGTACCTGAGGATTATGCAACACATGAAACTCCGAGTCGTTACACCGATGTAGAATAATACGAATATATATATATATATATATAAATTCATCCATAGACTGATCCGTTTCTCTGTATCACAGATCATCGGTAAGGTTAGACATCCTATCGCTTCTAGCCAGGATTGAAACCCGACCAAATTGACATTAGTCGGCGATTCTACCTAAGAGCTATGGGCGCTCGGTAAAGGAAGGCAGACTTTAGCGCGCTATATACAATGTAAACATACGTCAGTAGTTGAGAGTGTTCAAATTCGTTACAACGAACGATGCATAGAAGCTTGAGAAGCTGCTTTTTTATATATCTAAACTAAGACACACACGAACACGTATATACATATTATTTTCTCTCTTTGTCTCTCTCTCTCTCTTTCTCTCTCTCTATATATATGTAGATATTTAGTTACCTCACCATTTGAGACAAAATGTGGCACAAGGCCTTTTTAATCTGAGTTCCTCTTAGTCCGAAGGCAGTTAGTCCAACAATGTCAGAATTGCGTCTGCGTGATGTTAATAGCTAAACAGCAATATAAACCCTCAACCGCTAGAAAGCAATATAACCCTCTCTCTCTCTATATATATATATATATATATATACTATATTGAGGCAACATATAATTTTCTGAACATATACTGTTAAATATAACAGACAATGAATGTCTATTATGTTTAATCATGAGCTGTTTTAAACATCATATTTTGCCTTTTATTTCAAGTGAAAATAATGATAAAAATTATCCAAAATTTGGATATTTTTTATTACGCTGGTTCTAATCTTTCGACTAACATGAGCATCTTCAGAGAGGTTACAGGGACGTTAACATAAAGACATCCACCATCAAAGGGGATTTTATCTTGTGTTGACATATAAGATTGCTAAGCAACGATAACAGTCACCAAATAGCAGAAGCAGTTCGTAAATTTGTAATGCGATTCTATGACGTCACACCGCGTGAGAAACCGAAACGTTAACAGAACTATATTTTTAAATGCAATGTAATGGGCTATGACCAGATTAAAATGTGATTTTATTAAGTGTGTGTTGTTTTGATTTAATGTAGATGTCCTCCAGTATCTGAAGGTTTCTTTTTACTGTATGCATGTGTGTGTATAATTGTGTTATTGACTAAAATCTGCCTAATATTACGTACATGGCTATGTTTTTCTAAGAAATGTTGTTTAATTGAACACTGAGCAGAAAGGTGGCAAATAAGTCTACAGGAGAGCGTGGTTGTAGTAAAACCAAAATATGTAGTGGGTTTATTATTAGTACAATCTCTGAACGGGCATTTAAATTGATCAACTACATTGTTTTTTTTTGTAGAGGATTTAGACGTGTGGTTTTAGGGTTATTAGAGTTTATTAGGTCAATTGTTTAATTTTTTATGATATATGATGAACTTAATTGGATTATTATTATTTATTAGTTTATATATATATATATATATATATATTTGTATACATATATAGTCATCTGCAGACAGATCTGTTTCGCTGTATTACAGCTCATCATTACGGTTAGACTCCGATTGCTTTTAACCCAGGATTGAAATCCGATCGAATTGGCGTCAGCCGGTGATTCTATCTCTGAACTATGGGCGGTCGGTAGAAGAAGGCAGACTTTTTAGCGTTTATATTATCATTATACTCGCTCAATAGCTGTGAGTGGTCTAATTCATTGCTGAATGAACGATAGAGGCTACTGAACATTTTGCTGCTCAATCAAGTCAAAAAGATTCTCATCATTATGTTTTCGGCCCGGTTTTTTTCATCGTATCTTTGCTTTGCTTTTTCAACATATTCATTGGAGGCTGATATATATAAAAAAAGTGAATACCTACAGTCTGCTGTTAAACAAGGACGGCTGTTCAATTTTAACGCTACCAAAACAGAACTGCTATATATTAATCAATTGAGGTATTTCTTTATGGTTTTCATCAGCATGTCCGATCTTATCCACTATGAGTGTTTCGCTGTGCCTTCTAAGGCTAACATTTTTGTCTGACATGAAGTGAAAAGACTATGTAGAATCTATTGTTAAGTTTGCTGCCAAAATGTTTGGTTACTGTGTCGAGGCAGACACATTTTCTTTTCTGAATCTATCTTAGATATCTATAGGTCTATCATTTGTCCATGCCTCTAATATTGCTGCCATGCATTATCTGGTGCTACTGCGTTATATGTGGAATTTTTTCATGAAATACAAAGACTAATATGAAATATCATTCATCCTGATCTGGCATTTCAACTTTTGTCACATTCCCACCAAACTCGTTACTTACCTGTGCCTTTTCTATAAATGATTTCATGGTAATTGTTTAGATGAGCTTTCCAAAGCAACTACTCGATATTCTCTAATCGAAAAATATTCTGTTTTTTTACAGTAAAGGTGGATATATTGGTTATTTCAAACACTCAAATTAATATCAATCATCGTTGAATATTTCTACTAAATTCTGTAATTCTTTTTTCCACTCAGAGAAACGATTTTGATGTAAATTTTGCACGTATCAATTTCGCCAGTGGAAACTCATATGATAAAGCATGGCGCATTTAAGATAAACATAGATAACTGGCTCATGGTTTGTATTTTTCCGTTACAATTTCCATTCAGTCAGTTAAGTGCCATACGTGAAACACGCTTGGGTAATTATGTCTCAAAAGTGACATAACTGACTGGGCAGAAAATTATCCCGCAGTAGGTTGCCATTGCTTTCTGTGGTAGGCTTGTTACCATCCAAGGCTATAAAACCCAACCTGTCCTATTATTTAACCCATAACTTGAGGGAAGAGACGGATTAATACAAGGGTATTTGCGCGTAAGTGAATGCAATGAATTCAACTAGAATTCGAACTCGGCTCCCCGATTTCTCGTTCCGAGCGGATATCCACTGCACCACAACGCACATCCACAATTTACATTATGCGGCGTCAATTATAAATTCTTATTTTTATTGATAATGTTGAAAAAATAGAAATATTTTGTTATTCAAAAAATATATTTTTACTGAATGATATATTCGTAAATTTTTCTAATAATTTTTACTGTATAGATGGGTCTAACTTACATTATTGTGTAACGGCATGAAGGGAGATAAGGTGAATATCCGCAAGGAATTTATCAATGTTCAAACAGGTTATGAGTGTTCGTTCTAAAATTGTCTTTATTTATGATGTCATTTGTGTAGTTAGAATATTTCATGGCAGTCATTATTGCCAATGGTTGAAAGCTGAATTGTTAAACAGTTCGTTAATATGCATGAGCAGAAGCGTTTGGCGAGAAATTAGTTCAAATCACATTAACATTCAATTCATTTCATATGGTAGTAAACCCATAACCATCCGGCCACTTTAGTGATCTTTATATTTAATTAGCTATAGAAGCGGAAGAGTTACCAGAGCGAACCTTTAACGCCGCGGCATCACTGGTCAGAAATAAAGTCTGTTTCAGATTGATGGTTCAGCCGAGATCCCATGAAGAAATGGTTCCCAGTTTTCAATGTCCCCGTGACGTCTACTGGTGGTGCGATAATGAGCTAGGTTGTGTTCACGAAGCATGGATTGGGTCCTCTAGTTGAATTCTTACCATATTTACTCATTCAGGAACTCCATGTATTCCAACAATGATGGATTCTTTCAGTAGAAGGCTACATTAAACTTACCAGTCATTGATTTTTCAGAGTTTATATGATTTGGCGAAGAAATCTATTCACAGCCAAAATACTGCAGATACAGATATCAAAGAGGTCAAAGCATGGTTGGCTATCAATCTAATGAATTGCTGAATATTTTCGGATCGATGGCTTATCGGGTTTGATGCTTCGTCCTAATATAAACAAACTCACTGATGTCCCGTTCAATGTCCGGTTAATTAATCGGATCCTGAAATACTAATTTTTTCTCATTATATTTTTATTCTATTTTTGGGTTTCCGTATAAATCTAACTAAATTAGACACTTAATAAATAAAAATATTATCACACCTGATTTACAATTTATATCGACCTTAACTTAAGCAACGCTAATACCCAAAATATTAATTCAAATCGAATAACGGTCAGTTTATGATATGAAACTGATGATTGCATAATGCATAAAAGTCTAACTCGTGCTTAAAACGTAGTATAATATATATATATATATATATATATATTAAAGACAACAGATGTTTGAGCCGATTAGATTTATTGTCTAAATTCTCAAAATTACGAATAATTCTTCTCAGATAAGGAGGACATTCCATCAGTAATTTTGTAAAGTTTTTCTGGGATGAAATAAAATGAATAAAATAAATTAAAATTAATTAAGAACAATTATAAGAGTCCGCAGCCTCAAATGTATCTCGAAACTGTTTGGAAGGGTTTTGCATGGCGACCTTCCGTGCAGCCTACAGGGCTATGGTATAAATGGACGCTTGTTTGATCGAATTCAATCATTCCTGTAAAATCGTTTAAGGAGCATACTGCCAGATCTTATCCCAAGAAAACGGGAGTCACTAAAGTCTCTTTCCTAGGTCCTACGCTTTTCCTGATCTTCATCAATAATCTTTCTAATGTAATCAGTTCACAAGTAGGTATCGACGACGACGACACTACCATTTACTCCTGCCCCAATAAGAAATCTGCAAATGCTGACAAAATAAATCTCAGTCAGGCCCTTGATAAGGACCTCTACGATGCGGTGAATATATATATATATATATATATATATATAAAGCGAGAGAGAGACAGAGAATTAAAAGATATATACATAAATAGATAGACGAAATCACTCTCAAAAGGGGATAAAGGAATTCTACGTTGATAGAAAAGGCAGAAAATCACGACGAAATAAAATGAGCGGGAAGAGCAGCAACGAATTCAGATAAAATCAAGATGGCTGCTTTTGATAGATAATTTGGCAATGGTGGACGAAGGCTAGACGAGTTATCAAAGTCGGTGAGCTTTGAGATTGCAAGATGTAGACAATCTGATACGTGAGATAGGAAAACATTTGGGTTGAGAAAGAAAAGAGAAAAAAAGGAGCAAAAACGGAAGTTTCAAGCAAAGAATGGAATTTTCTGTTAATAAGGAACCACATGAATTTCCCATATTCTCGAGTAGTTTGTTTTATTAGCTACTTGCCTTGTATCACTTCAGTTGCTTCGATTTCAGCGTTCTGCATTATCGCAATGCTTTTAAAATTATCTATACCCCGATATTTCTATCGTCTTTTCATAAATTAATGTTATTATTCGAAAACAACCAATATTTGCTAAACCTATGAAGTCTCAAGTTTTTGGAGCTGATGGTGAAACTTCATAGATCAATGAATTTAATATATAAAAATAACTTTGTCAGCGATGCATAAGGTATTGAGATACATTTGCTGGGTTCCTATTAATAATGGCACTATCTAGAAAAGATGTTTCTTTTATACGTGAGCTAATAGGAGAAGGGATTGTTTACATATGTAGTAATACAGGACAAACACTGGTGTGACGATTTGCCTGACTTTAAAGCCTTAGGCTGAAAGTAACCGACGCCCTTGCAGATGAAAATGTGACAGTATTTAAAAATTGTAATATCTTTGTTTGTAAACTTTACATTATTACTAACTATGGCACTTTTAGATAAGTACTTACACTCATTTTCAATATCTAAATGTTAAATTGAATTATTAAAAATAAAAAAAAGTTTCCTTGAAACAGAAATTATTTTGATTGGAATCTAAATGTTTTCAATTTTTTTAATCTTTTAATTTTGCGGCCATTTTTAAACGATCGTCACAGTGTAAACAAAAGTTAATTCTCGGTTTTAAAAATCTTGCAAAAATAGAATATACCTCTGTAACACATTATTTTTGAAAAAAATAAAATATTATGTTCAGTTAATCTGATTTACACAAGTATTATTTATCTATAGCGTACAATTTAGAATAAAACTATTTCTTAATCACAGATTTGAATTTTTTACTTGTCCGCCGTATAACAAACGCGTTGACAGGGTGTTGATTAGAGATAAGATAAGTGTATGGAGTTTACAAGTGACAAAATTGTACAAATTTTTTCGATCAAGAGAAGGAAACTCTGATCTTTTAATTTGCACATAGAAATTTCCATAACAAAACTTTAAATACACACACACAAATAAAATTTTTTTTAAAATTATGAAGGATTAATGATTTTTATAAACTTTTCAATTTTCGATTGGTAGTATAATCTTCAATTATTAAATTAAAAATCTAACCACAAAAAGTCTTTGAAGTATTTAAAAAATATATTTGAAACTTTATAAATTATTGTAATTAAAAAAATGAAAACAATTCTTTTAAAATTTCATTAATAATCGGAGACTATAATGTCCTCTATTTTTATTATTTATTCAACCAATTAAAAGCTTATCAAATTAAATAATATCAGTGTTTTATTGTATCTCTTATTTTAATATTCGGAGCAGATTTTCGGAAACAGAGGCCAAATTTAAAAAAAAAGGAAATGATTTTTCCTCAATGAGTCCTTGGCTTAACTATGATTTACCGCAACAAAGTTTAATTCATTAAAATTTGATGGGTTTACGTAGAGGAGGGGTAACAGATGTAAAAGAAGTATATACTTTTACCATCATCTTTAGAAAATAATACCTTCCAAAATATGTTCATTCACTTTTAAATGAATACTGAAATTTTCATTAAAATCTGACAATTATTTGGTTTTTGAGAGAATTTCCAAATTAGTTGTCACCGGAAAAAAGTGAGTTATGCAATATTACGTTTTCCATTATAAACTCTCGTAACGTTTTGGTTACCCGCTAACTCAAATCAAAACAAGATTTCCTGCCAAAATTTCGAATATGTTAGAAGAGATTAAAAAATTAAAAAAAAAATGATTCAAAATTACTTTGGTCTTTCCTTTTACTAATAATATAAACCTTTTAACGGAAAAGGTTCGTTTTTATTAAGTCTGTGGATTTTTTATTCATGCTATGTTTTTTTTTAGCAATTTAGGTGAAGTACCTACTTTTAGAATATTCGTTTAATACTCTGGATATTTTATGATTTAAAGAGAAACATTGTGAAAATATCTTTTGAGCATGATTTAGATATTTATTTATAGGTGTTGTGGATTTTTGTTTAGTAAACTACACATTATAAATAAAATACAAAACAGATATGAGAGGAAAAATGTAAATATATTGAACAAAAGATATACAACCTGTACACGGTCAGCAGATTCAGGAATACTTGTTAGTAGGAGTCAAATATATACAAAAAGTAAGTCCGGGTAATAAGTCTAAATTCCTGCTGACCAGCAGCAACTCTAACAACAACTATATTTAGTTGTCCCTCCCAGTAAGGGCAACATGTGACACATAGTCAGTTTTGACTGGGATTTCCGGGCTATATGGCTCGGCCAAAAAATGTCTGTCTATTTTTTAGACCATTCGTGCTTCTACCCTTCGGCGGAACCACGACTGGGTTATTGCTCTCTGCTCGGAAGCAGAGAGTGCCCTCTACCCGAAGTCAGAGGGATGACAGTGTTATAGTTGATGAGTCTCAGCAACTCTAACAACAACCCGTTCTCTGTAGGCAGGATTATTTGTATACCACAGAAGAGTCCATAGAGTGTGTAAATAGGGGTGACTCCCCAACAAGTTTCTTATATTTTTTAATAAATAATCTAAAACTAAGTATTCGATTTAAGCCGCAAAAATATCTACTGGATATTAGAAAACACATATACACACACTCGTACAGACTCGCATAAATATATATAGGGTGTCAGAAATACTTAAGAAAAAAACAAATTAGGGGCGGGTTCATCACAAAGGCAAAGACAAATTCAATATAAACATAGCCAAAAATACTTCTGAGTTATTTATCTTTATGAAATATATTATTTTTACATAATGTTGGGCGAATGTTAATGGATGCGAGTCTATAGGGCTCGTTTGCGTTTCTAGACCAAAGGCACCCGAGTCATTCAACCCTTGATGTCGTTTATTGTCGCGTTACCGAGACAGGATTCGTGGCGCCCAAAACTATGAATCGATGATTATATCTTGGATTGTTCATTTAAGTGCGTCTTTTGTAAACGTTAAAGTCCGTCAGTTGAGTGCCATACGACAGAGACATGATTGACTGGGCAGAATATTTTCCCGCAGTAGATTGGCATTATTTTCAGCGGTAGACTGGTTGCCAGCCAATCTTTCCAATCTCTCTTATTATTTAACCCATAAATGGAGGGAAGAGAGATTAATACCTTTCACAGGGGTATTTGCATGTAAGTGAATGCAAGGAATTCAACTGAAATTTGAACTCAGTTCTCCGATTTCTCGTTCCGAGTTAATATCCTCTGCACCACAACGCACATAAAGTAAATGTTTAAAAAACGAATAATTTGCAAACATAAGTATATATGAATCTTATCCTTGTTTTGGTGCGAGATACCCGTTCCCATAATTTATAAAAGTATTTTTGGTACACCCTTGTATATTTATATCTATATGTATGAAATTAAAAAAATAACTGTATAAATCAACAATATGCAAGCAAAAATAAACACATATCATAACCAGATGCACCCTAATTACAAACAGGATAAAAAGCCAAGGTAAAAAATGCCGGCACATATCCTTCAACTCTTTTGATTTATCGCCTGTTATAAAATATTTAAAACATTTAATGCAATAACATATGATTAAACCACACTATGTAAAAATAATATTTATGAATTCGTATACCCTCCGTGAAAGGGCATCTTCAATATTAATAAAAACCTGATATTCTTACTCTCTTACAAGCTAATCTTTCAACTCTCAAAAATCAGTATACCACTACAAACATGCCAGCAAAATTTGTAGGTAACACCAAAATATTCTATAGCACCAAAGTGAACAATGACACAAAATACTAAAAGTTATTTTAAAAATAATTAGCTTTCATTAAATAAAATATCGGTAGAGTATATCTTGAAGTGTTTATGATATATTTTATATGGTCACACGCACACAAATATGTTGCCGTAATCCTTTTCTTCGCTTCATTTTTGTGTTACAGCCTAGATTGGGTTTTCTTACTTGTGTGGTATGATGTAAATTTCTGTTACCAAACACAGGGTTCTCTAGCAGCCACCCTCTTGATCCAGAAAAGCACTATTTCCTCAAGGCTTTTGTGTTGAGTCTAATTTTCTCACCAGCAAATTCGGGAGTTCATAACAGAAAAAGAATTCCGTGTGAGTTTTCCAGCTGTCGTCTCTTTGTAATTACAATTAGACATGTCTAACTCTTTCCGAATACTTTGAAATGTCCCAAGATTGACAGCAAAACTCTCTGAATTGTTCGTATCGGAGCTGCAGTCACAGAGGAAAAGTAGTACCGAAAGTAGTTTCCGAATTTCTCGCCGAGTAAATTGCGTCATGGTGGTCTTTTTCTCACTGACAGTACCCAACTGAGTCTACCATACTCTGCAGTCGACAAATTCAAGAACAAAGTGGAAGCGTGAAATTAAAAATATAAGATGTCGACTAGTTACCTATCACACTCTGTATAAATACAGAGAAACAACAATACCCATATGCATATAAGAGTACGGTTGTGTTCCTCTGTACATCCACAATGTCTCGCAAAATCCAAAGAGGGTTATGAAGGTCAGAAAAGTTGACAGCTCGCAAGTTTGCCTAAATAGCGTGTTACAATTGACAATAACCTAGAAGTTAGAAGTATCTCAGACAACAATATTATTTAGCTTCGGGGTCCTGATAACGCTGTTAGTAGAAACGTAGCATATGTACATATCTCTGTTGTCTCATGATTAAGTTTGAATAAAATATAAGGAAGATATTTATTGCATCATGTCCTGATACCAATACAAACACAATAGCGGAAAATATATTGGATTTCTTTCGAAACCTCCCATAAAGGCTGCTTATGTTGCTTTAGATGTGTAAAACGAGGCAATGATAATGGGAATTCTATTTCATTAGGCAGACTCCACTTAAGTTCGTGACATCGTCTTTTGATTTTCCTAACTTTCTATTTAAAACCAAAAATTTAGGCAATACATATCGAGATATTTTGCTTGTTTGTTTCGAGGTTTAATGACCTGTCAATTCTTATGGGATCATTTAAGGTCATAACAAATGATTTTGTGTAAGGTTATATTATTTTTACAGAATTTTGGAAGATGTTTTGCTTTTTAAACTTTTCCATTGCTTTCAAGTTGCATTACTTTTTAGATTTTTCAGCTGGTGAGGGTCGGATCTATTTTTGATCTACGAATCTTAGATTATATTTTGTTGTATAGTTTGACCTTTTTAAGAAAAGTTAAAATAGAGTTTATTTTTTATTAGAGTTTATTTTTTCGAAAAGATCTTTCAGGTTGTTAACATTATAGAGGGACTGCCGGATATAGGTAAAGTCAATGTAGTCGAGTTGAACATGTTTTACTGTGTAGGGTCCTTGACGTGCAATGCATTCTGGAGGTTATTCATTTTTTAAGAGATAAGAGTGGGTTATGTGTGTATGTCCTATTCGAATACGGGATATAATCACTTCTTTGCGTGATTTACTGGGGTCTGGTAGTTGTTTCTTTAGGATAGGTTTGATTTTGTTTTGACAGTTGTTGCAGGTTTCTTGTCATTTCTTTAAAATTTCAAGGGTCAGAATTTATCCACCATCGTTTCTATTGATGGAAGCTTTCTTGGAACGCAATTTTTGGGGTAGTGAGCAGCTGCCTCAACACATTTTCTTGGATTTTCTCGACATCTTAGATCTACCAACTGCAGGCGACAGTCCTACTCTATCAGCTTCTTTTCTTGCACTTCGCGCCTGTGGAACTCCCTTCCATATACTTGCTATCCTGACGGCTACAACCTCCAGGAGTTTAAATGCAAAATCAATTCCCATCTCTTATCTACTTAACTCTATCACTTTATACATCACCCCGTGTATCTTGTTCTTTTATTTTCTCTCTATCTTCTCAACTGTCTTCTCTCGTGTGTTCACATCCTTCGCTTGTCCTTTCTCTTTCACCCGCTGTAGCTGTTCGTTTTTGTCTTCACTTTCCTCCTGCCTAAAATTTTAACTCTCTTATGTAGCTCCCGCACATCAGTGGGGGTACCATCTTGTTTGGGGTGAAATGATTAAAAAAATATTTCATGTGCAATTTGAATTTTGAAAAGGAAAACGTCACAATAGAGCGACATCTGGTAAATATAGTGGTTGTCGAACCTGGGAAAAATTGGTCAAAAACTGTCTTACAAATCATGGTAACTGATGAAATAACTGTGGACTCATCGTCGCTTACGTATGACCACGTAACTTCTCAGACTGCAATCCTCTTTATTATTATATTTGAGGCGTTTTTTAGTGAGATGCCAACAATATTATATTCAACATTAATGTTTTCGTTCCTCTGCTTGTGTCTTGTTGTAAGACGTAGGGTCTTCCAACAGCCATCTATCTATGAATGGAAAATAAAAGACTACTAGGGAAAATGCGAATAATATCTACCATGTTTCTCGTTCATAAACACCAGCATAACTATTTTAGTCATCCTATGTACGGCTTGGAGTATAAATCAGTGATTATTCTTGTTACTTTTACTGTATAACAATACCAATAATAATTGAAATGTGTAAAGATATATTTATTTAAATAATTCAAGGTTTGCCATATTTTTTAAACTGTAGTAGATGATTTCTGCATATTATATATATAAAAAAAAAACAAGAAAGAAAAAAAGAAAGTAAACGAACGCTAAGATATATATAATTCTCTCTAGTCTAAAGACATTTTTGGTTCCGGTATAGTATGTGGCTTAACCGGTTTGAATGTGTCCTACCACAGTAAATGTACATTTATATACAATTATTCAGCTATTTATTGAAAATGATGATTTCTTTAACCCTAACTCTGACTTAACCACTAACACCTAACCCTTACCAGACAGTTATAACAGTTCTTTATATATTTGCCTATACTTCTGAGATTAGGCATTATTTACATTTTTCTGACTGTTGTCCTCATATTCATTGCTAATTTCTAACCGAAGCTTTTATTTCTAACACTGGGGTCTTTCTTGTTTCATGTGTCATGACACTTGCCGATGTCATACAGTTATCTCCCTTTAACTATATTCTCTAAGTTATTTGTTCATCACTGCTGTAGCTCGGTATTGACCTCACAACTCTTTGGATCGACTTACTGGATATAACAAAGCTTTTATCCAGTGGACCATGTATCAAGGTATTAGTTATATGAATTTGTTGATTTGATGAATACATCGTGAATATGTCGTGAAGGTGAAGACAACAAACCGAACAATGTAAATAATATACTTCTTTATAACACGCTTTTTAAGGGAGGATATATACTAACCAATAACAGAATTTCGTAGGCCACATTCAAAAGGTAGGTCGCATTTTATATCAGCACCCATTTTTCGTATAGAGAAGTGAGATTATTGGTCACATTAACACATTAACTCGAATGCCTCACACAAGAATGGCGTTCAACGTATGATACACAGGGTGATACTCATGACCTAGTTGCCCATGGCTTTGCATAACGGTCTGCCATTTGTAGATCGACATAAGACGTGTCATTTTTTATGTTACCGAATCCCTGTTCTGTTATCCATTTGCACTTGTTAAGTATGTTACCGTTAGCATAATGACGAAGTTTTGAGGGAAAGAATGCTTAAGTATTGACTCAGAAATAGAAAGTTTTAATTTCTAAGACGCATATTCAGGAAATATTTTGGAGAATTTGACATTCACAGGATATATTCAAACCAAAAGAGACAGAAGGAAGCAAATAATAACATCACTAGCAAGCTCTTGTAAATAGTTATCAGAACAGGGAATGGAATCATAGAAAAAACTTTGCAAAGGACTAAAAAGGACAGGACACTGTGAAGCGTCATAAACAATGATGAATTTCTGGAACATGGTCAATTATAGGAGAAGTATGAAAAGTAGGAGCGTACGTTGTGGTGTAGTGGATATCGACTCTAAACGACATATTGGTGTATCGAGTTCGAATTCCAGATGAATTTCTTGCATTCACTTACGCATAAATACCCGTGGCAAAGGTATTAATCCGTCTCTACCCTCCAGTTATGGGTTAAATAATAGGACAGATTGAGTTCTATAGCCTTTCTGGCAATGAGTCTACCGCAGAAAAGAATTGGCAACATACTGCGAGATAATCTTCTGCCAGTCAATCATGTCTCTTTCGAGACATGATCGCCCAAAGCATGTATCACGTATGACACTTAACTGACTGATTAAAGGTAACATTTTAATATCTATGACTAAAATGCACTATTTCGCCGATGTGGAAAATATGTGATGTTCATTTTCAATTAAGCGTGTCATCAAGCATTGGAACATTAACCTTTATCTACAAATCAAATTCCGATCAATGTTTAAGTGCACTTTACTGAGATAAATATGAATGAAATGTACCATTTTTATACCTAAATGTTACATGCAGACACAAACAATAGTATTTAATATTATATAATACATTGTATTATAAGTAATTTCCAATTTTTGTAAACCAGATTTTTAATTTTCAAAAAGTTTTATAAACCAATGTATCATGTTAACTATCCATCAACGACCTCCCAGATGAGATCAAGTCCCAAGTAGGCATCTACGCAGATGATACTACAATATACTCCCGCACCAGTAAGAAACCTGTCGTAGCGGACAGACATAATCTCGCTGCTGACCTTGAGGGGGATCTACACTCTGTGGTGGACTGGGGCAAGAAGTGGCTTGTCAACTTCAATTCATCTAAGACCAAGCTGTTGTCTGTCAACCATTACAGGCAACCTCTCCTGCCTCCCATAAGCATGGACCAAGCGATTCTCCCGGAGAGTAATACACTACGCCTCCTCGGACTTACCCTGTCCTCAGACCTCGAATGGAACTACTATATTGAATCCATAGCAAAATCTACTGCTAAGAAGATTGGGTCACTATGTCGATCCAGGAAGTTTTTTCCACCTGAATCCATCCTGCATATATACAAGTCAACCCTCCGTCCGTGCATGGAGTACTGCTGCCATTTATGGTTAGGTGCTCCTGCCGTTCTACTCAGTGTTCTTGACAGGCTCCAAAGGAGAGTCTGTAATGTGATAGGTACTGATCTGGCGGCTCGACTGCAGCCACTTCCCCATCGTAGAAATGTGGCCTCCCTTTGTCTGTTCTATAAATACTTTCATGGCTTCTGCTCAGACGAACTTAAGTCACTGATGCCTCCTCAACAGTTGTTTACTCGCGCAACCAGACTGGCAACTGGGTCCCACCCATTCACAGTCAGGTTAGCCAAATGCAGACAACAATTCTACTCCTGCAGCTTCTTCTCTCGCACTTCCCGCCTGTGGAACTCGCTCCCGTATTCTTGCTTTCCTGACGGCTACAACCTCCAGAAATTTAAATGCAAAGTCAATACTCATCTACTAACCACTGGACTCTAGCTCTCTCCCCACCCCAGTATATTCCTCCCTTGCTCTCTACCTATGTATCTGTCATCGCACCTGCTTTCTCAGCTTTCTATTGTTCCTTTCTAACTAGTCTGTACTCCTCACTCTTTTCTAATTAATCTTTTTACATTTATGTAGCCCCCTGCACATCAGTGGCGTTTCTGCCTTGCTCGGGGTGAAATGATTAAAAAAAAAATATATATATAACTGGCATGGAATGTAGATTATAGAAGGCAGTGGATTGACTATAATCCTTTACAACAGACACCAAATGCTGAGTTTCACGGAAGGAAGGTAATGTTTTATTTGTGGTAGGATTATCTGAGCATTATTAATTTACAGTTCTTATTAAACATTAAAACAGTAAAGGCTCAATTATTCTCCCGGTAGCGGCAACGTGTACATACAAGTTTATCCTAAAATAGAACTGTGCTTCTTCACAACAAAATACGTTCTTATCTTCTATGATATATCCAAGGCCGCTTATAGCAAGAGAAACACATGTAAAAAATTGTAAGCCAGTTGATCTATTCAACATCCACTATATTCAGCTAACCAGGCGCCAACTGTTTACCACCGTTCGCGATCGTTTTAAAATTATTTGCTGGGGAGAATCTTTTTTAATGAAAACTATATTCAAGATTTGGTCAAACATTTTCGCTGAAATTTACTAGAAAAAAGCTCTCTGATGAATAGACAAAAATCATTGTAAATATTGGCAGATATTTCATTGAATACAGTGTAATTGGACTTTTTCTTGATTCTAAACAAAACGGAAATAATTTATGACTGAACGGAATAGATTTGTTTGTCAAAGAAAATGTCTCAAGTTATCTTCAAAGAGGATACTTTTTCGATCGCATTTGTGTTGAAAAAATAAGTGTACTAAACAAAATGAAAAGTACAAAACCCTCTCCTAAACATTTCCCGACAAATATGCGTAAAAAATCTCACTGAAATTAAATGTTCAAAACGAAAAAGTCACAAGGAACAAATGATTGAATGTTAGATAAATCTTATAAGTCTGCATTCAAAACTAGTTTGATTTTGAAGTACTACCGTCTTCGTCTTGCTGTCTGTTTGTCTCTCTATCTCTAAAACACACACACACACACACACACACACACACACACACACACACACATATATATATATATATATATATATATATATATGTAGTCTCTGTGTGCATGCATGTGTATGTGCTTTATTTAAAAAAATATGCGCAAATATACAATACGAAGAAAAACAAAACATTCCGGATCTACCGTGAGGTATCAAAGGACGGATTTTAACGATGTTAGTGAAATATTTGAGACAGCACCCAGCAAAAATTCCGATCAAAGATTATATGCATATCGAATTATGTCAAAGTTTTGGTCTGTGTGCGTATTTATGGTGCATATCAAATTATACTGATATTGTTTGCGGTTCCGGCGGCTTATGCAAATCAAATTGCGTGTAGTTATGTTTGAGACATATATATATATATATATATATATATATATATATATATATATATATTTAGAGATATACTTTGCACAGAGAAAAACTTTTCAACTTTTATATGTTTCTCGTTTATTCTAATGACATGTACAGACACGCAAACTTTTAGAACAGTTTTTTTAGAACAGTTTTATGATTTTTATAGTTAGACATGCTCAAAAACACGCTAAAAACGATTACACCGTCCTGGGGAAACGTCGCAATCAAACACGTTCATAAACAAATATCTGGAAAATGTTACAACTGGAAATGGAGAGGATGCCATAGAAAATGAAAATCGCATTGGAACAGCAAAAGATGCCCACCGAACGTTAAACAATATGCCGAAACATACGCAATAATGAATGGAAAGAAAGAATAGAGTGATGTATTACTACAAAGAACGCGATGGAAAATTTGTTTACTATTTTAGATTTTTAATTTCACGCATGCGCGTTGTTTGTTTTATTTTTTCGTCTGCACATTATGGTATGGTCAGTTGGACATCGGCTTTGAGTAGAATAAAACAATGTCGCAGTTTAGCTGCAATACGAACATATCAGAATGTTTGGGTGTCAATCTGAGGACAGGGCAGAGGATTCGGAAAGAATTTAATGAGTCCAATGGTGATTACGAAAGTACAGCAACTCGGCGAAATTCACTTTGTTCGTTTTGATAAGAAAAGCTCTTTCCACAGGGCCTTAGACTCAACTCGGAGGCTGACTGCAAAAGTCTAGAGGATGTATTGCTGCCATGAATCAACAGGGTAGCTGATGGAAGACACTATGTCTGGTTAAAGAACTCTGCATCATGTCACACAAGTTGAAGAACTCGGTCATATCTGTTATCTGACTAAACTATCGCCGGGTTCACACTCCACCCACGTCTATTGAACAGGTGAATAGGCTCATCCCTTGTTCACTGTTTAGGATGTGGTCTCCGGCTTTCTCTTTTCCAATCTTTTCATTCTTTTCTTTTTATCTTTTTTTTCAATTGGAGCAGATTGACTAAACTATCGCCAGGTTCACACTCCACCCACATCTATTGAACAGGTAAAGAGGCTCATCCCTTGTTCCCTGTTTAGAAGGTGGTTTTCAGCTTTTTTTTTCAATTGTAGTAGATAGACTAAACTATCGCCAAGTTCACACTCCACCCACGTCTATTGAACAGGTAAAGAGGCTTATCCCTTGTTCTCTGTTTAGGATGGGGTTTCCGGCTTTCTCTTTTCAATCTTTAACTCTTTTCTTTTATCCTTTTCTTTTTTTTCAATTGGAGTAGATGGACTAAACTATCGTCCGGTTCACACTCCACCCACGCCTATTGAACAGGTGAAGTGGCTCATCAATTGTTCCCTGTTTAGGATGTGGTTTCCAGCTTTCTTTTTTCCAATCTTTTCACTCTATTCTTTTTTTTCAATTGGAGTAGATAGACTAAACTATCGCGCCCGGTTCACACTTCACCCACGTCTATTGAACAGGTGAAGAGGCTCATCCCTTGTTCCCAATTTAGAATGTGGATTCCGGCTTCCTCTTTTCGACTCTTTTCATTCTTTTCTTTTTTTTCAATTGGTGTAGATAGACTAAACTATCGCACCCCACCACGTCTATTGAACAGCTGGAGAGGCTCATCCTTTGTTCCCTGTTTAGGATGTGGTTTCCAGCTTTCTTTTTTCCAATATTTTCACTCTATTCCTTTTTTTTTTCAATTGGAGTAGATAGACTAAACTATCGCCCGGTTCACACTTCACCCACCTCTATTGAACAGGTGAAGAGGCTCATCCCTTGTCCCCTATTTAGAATGTGGATTCCGGCTTCCTCTTTTCCACTATGTTCATTTTTTTCTCTATTTTTTTGCAATTGGTGTAGATAGACGAAACTATCGCGTTCGGTTCTCACCCCACTATGTCTATTGAACAGGTGGAGAGGCTCATCCCTTGTTCCCTGTTTAGAATGTGGTTTCCGGCTTCCTCTTTTCTACTCTTTTCATTCTTCTCTTTTTTTCAATTGGAGTAGATAAATTAAACTATCGCCCTGTTCACACTCCACCCACGTCTATTGAACAGGTGAAGAGGCTCATCCCTTGTTCCCTATTTAGAATGTGGTCTCCAGCTTTCTCTTTTCCAATCTTTTCACTCTTACGTAACCCCCTGCGCATCAGTAGCTTTACCGCCTTGCTCGGGGTGATATGAAAAAAAAAAAAAAAGAAAAGATTTCTGCGACCATATCATGCCTTACATCTGGCCACCTAACGCCCCAGGCGGCAACAGTCTTAATTATTCAACAAGAGACCATCAACACTCCTAAAGCAAAGGATAACGTGAAGACTATCGCAGCATATCCATCGCACATCTCCCTCTCTATATATGTGAGTGTATATGTGTATGCCTATATAAAATATATCAGACACACTTCAAAATATAATCTCCTGTAATGAACGATATTGTATTTAATGTAAGTTGTTTATTTTTAATAATAGCTTCTAGAATGTTGTGTCATTGTTTACATTGGGTGCTATAGAATATGTCTAATAATATAGATGCCAGAATATCATTTTTTTAATTAATATTGAAGATTCTATTTCAAAGAGGGCATGATAATTCATAAACTTTATTTTTGCAAAGTTTGGTTTTTGAGGTCATATGGTAATAGATTAAATGTTTAAACATTTATAACAGGTTTTTGTGGATTCCGAAAATGGGAACCACACAAAATAAATGAACAACAATCAGAATTAGAGATAGAAAAAGAAGTATATTAACGTAAAGAATACAAACTTGAACGCAGGTTAGTAATCCAGGAATACAAGTTAGTACGAAGTATATATACAAGTCTCGGAACTGAAGCCATAGTTTGTTTATAAAGTCCACGTCGGAAGCTGACGGATGCTGTGCAGTAATCTTCTGGCTGAGTGGAGCTCAGAGCTACTATGAACTAACGAGGCTGTATTCTCCGTGAAACCTCGGTATCTTTGGTATGTCTTGGTATCTCTCGGTATCTGACGGGTCTCACTTACTGCTTCTATGTCAGGAGTATATGTATACTCTAGACGAGTCTATTACACTGAGAAAGGGGAGACCCCACAATACAGGTGATAAATCTAAGGTGTTGAGGAATCTAAGGTATCAGTAATTTTATTTTCACTCGGTTTATCGTACTGTTTATAATTAGGTGCATCTGGTAATATTTGTTTATTTTTCCTTGCATCGGGGTGATATATTACATTATTGTTTTTAAATTTCGGAGACACACGCGCCCGCGCGCGCGCGCGCGCACACACACACACACACACACATATATATATTAGTCATCCACATACAAACCTGTTTCGCTGTACACACCACATCAGCGTGGCTAGACGCATCCACTTGCTTCTGGCCGGGATCGAAACTCGAGCGATTTGATGTCAGTCGGAGTCGCTACTCCCTAAGCCATCGACGCATGGAATCAGAGAAGGGAAATTTTAACGTGTTGTATATAAGCAGTGTATACACACGCCAGTCACCGAAAGAACTCAATTCATTTCTGAAGAGTCACACATATAGCAGAAGTGGAAACTGTTTTAAAAATTTTCTTCTCCAGAGAGCTCAATCGTAATGAGAGCATAATATATTAGTCATCCACATACATACCTGTTTCGCTGTATCACAGCTCATCAGTGTAGCTAGACGCATCCACTTGCTTCTGGTCGGGTATATATATATATATATATATATATATATATATACGAAATATATATTGTTAAATATAACAGACAATGAATGTCTATTATGTTTAATCACGAGCTGTTCTAAACATCGTACTCAGGTTTTAATTTCAGGTGAAAATAAAGACAAAGATTGTCCAACATTTGGATATTTTTTATCATGCTGGTACTAATCTTTATTAATTGGTTTAACATGTTTATCTATTATGCTTTTGCGTGTTAAACCAATTGATAATAATAAACAAATTAAGCTCATCATATATTATAAAAGGTTCAAAATAATTGACCTCATAGTCTCTAATAGCTTCAAAACCACACCACTAAATTCTTTACTGAAAACCAATTCAATGTATCATTTTACATGCCTGTTCAGAGATTGCATCTCTGGTACTAATATTAAACCCACTATATATATTGGTTTTCCTACAACCACGCTCTCCCGTAGACTTACCTGCCACCTTTTTGATCATATTTCAATTAAACAACATTTATTAGAAAAATAGCCATGTATGTAATATTAGCCATATTTTAGTCGATAACAGAATAATATCCGCACATACACATAGTAAAAATAGAACTTATATTGAAAGTTATCAACATTAAATCAAAGCAACCCACTCTCAATAAAATTAACTTTCAATGTGGTCACAACACATTACATTGCATTTAGAATTATCTGTTGTTAGCATTTTATCTCTAACGTGGTGTGAGATTACAAATTTACGACCTGCGTCTGCTATTCGGTGACAGTAATAGTTGCATATGAAGGTTTTATGTCAGCACAATACAATATCATCTTTGATGGTGGATGGCTTTATGTTAACGTCATTGTAACCTCTCTGAAAACGGCTCATGTGAGCCAAAAGCTTAGAACAAGCATTAAAAAAATGTCCAAATTTTGGATAAGTTTTGTTTATGTCTCCACCTGAAATTAAAGCCAAAATCCGATATTTAGAACGGCTCACTATTAAGCATAATAGATATTCATTATTTGTTATATTTAACAATATATGCCCAGAAAATTGTCTGATGCCATGATACACAAAATACATACATACATATATATATGGGAGTGTATCAAAAATACTTTTATAAACTTTAAGGAGTAGTTCGTCGCACAAAAAACGTATGTCCGCAAATACTTCGTTTAGGGTTAGTAAGTTTAATGCTTACTGTAGACGCGGTTAAATGTACAGTTCAAGATACAATATTCGGTCCATAATCATAATTTGTGGTAACAAGGATCTTGTCTCAACAACACGACAGTAAACAGCATCAAAGTTTGGATGACATGGCTGCCATTGGTCTTGCAAAGCTATCCGATACAGTCGTGCTGCCTCACGTTCATTAACGTTTCTACGGCCGTATGTATGTAAAGATAATACATTTCCTTAAACTTAATAATTAAGAAAACCAATGATTTCGGATATATATATGTATATATACGCTGATCACACCCTGATTGAACACTCTGGAAGAATGGTAGACTTTGAAAAACGGTAGCTACTCTGGCATCTACGCATCGTTCATTCAGCAATGAATTAGAACACTCTCAGCTATTGGGCGTGTATAATGATAATATACACGCTACAAAGTATGGTACCCTTCTACCGAGCGCCCGTAGCTCAGAGGTAGAATCGCTGACTGACGCTAATTCGGTTGGGTTTCAATCCTGGGTAAAAGGCAATCGGCTGTCTAACCGTAATGATGAGCTGTAATACAGCGAAACAGACCTGTCTGCGGATGACTATATATGTAGGTAAAGAGGGCCCAAGATTCTACGATTTTGAGTTCTCTGGTATTTACTTTTCTTTTAAAATGTGCTAAGTACAATAAATATTTTAGAGCTTAATATAATTGTTATACGTATATATATTTTGTACGAAAATCATTTGAAAAACATCAAACCTTGTCTGATGACGAGATAGAATTTCCGAAACAGAAATTTTCGTGTCGCAATGTATTTTTAATTTTTACTTGTATAAAAAATTTAATTATATATATATATATATATATATATATATATATATATATATATATATTTAGTATATCGAGGCAGCAAGTAATTTTCTAAACATATTCTATTAAATATAAGAGACAATGAATGTCTATTATGTTTAATTATGAGCCGTTCTAAACGTCGTATTTTTGCTTTAATTTCAGTTGAAAATAAAGACAAAAATTCTCCAACATTTGGATAATTATTTATTGGTTTTCTTCTAAGCTTTCGGCACACATGAGCCATCTTCAGAGAGGTAGTTTAAACTGAAATATTATAAAATCCACCATCACCGACGATTTTATTTTGTGTTGACATAAAACTCCGCTTGGCAACGGGAATAGTTACCAAAAATAATAAACGCAGTTCTTATGTTTGCGATGCGGTTTTATGACGTCACACCGCGGGATAGCGCGAAATGACAACAAAACCATGTAGTCAAATGCAATGTAATTTCCTGTTTTAAAGTTGATTTTATTGAGTGTTGGTTGTTTTGATATGATGTACATGGCCTCCAATATCTGCAGGTTCCTCTTACTCTGTGTATGAGTAAGGATCACCGTATTGTTGGCCAAAATCTGTCTGATATTACCTACATGTTTATGTTTTTCAGAGAAATGTTGTTTAATAGTACTCTGATCAGAAAGATGACATGTAAGTCTACGGGAGAGCGTGGTTGTAGTAAAACCAATATATGTACTAGGTTTTTGATTAGTATCAGAGATGCAATCTCTGAATGGGCATATAAATTGGTACACTACATTGGTTTTTTGTAAAGAATTTAGTTTAGTGCTTGTTGGGTTATTATAGACTATGAGGTCAATTGTTTTAAACTTTTTATAATATATAATGAGTTTAATTTGATTATTACTTTCGACTGGTTTAACATTTCTACGTATTATGTTTTTGAGAGTTTTTTCATCTTGTTTATAATTATTATGTATTTGGTTGCAATAGTATAAGTTAATAATGTTATGTTTATTTTGATGTAAACCATTATTATTAATATTATCATTATTGTTAGAGCTATTGTTAATTTTGTTGAGATACATTTTAATTTGTTGATCAATAACGGAGTTAGGAAATCCATTATTGACTAGTGTTTGCTTAATGTTGTGTAATTCTTTATAAAATATAGATTTGGAAGAAGATATCATTTGTGTGCGTTGAAGTAAGTTTTTTATAACAGCTAACTTGTATCGTTGGGGGCATTCACTATTATCATTAAGAAGACACGAATTTATGCTAGTTGGTTTCCTATATAGAGAAGTAGTAAATTTATGTGTGCTAGAATCAATGAATACATCAAGGAATGGGAGTTTGTTATTAATATTAAGTTCTAATGTAAATTTGAGGACGGAGTGACTTTCAAAATTTCAAATTTGTTTTTAAGATATTTAATTTGATCGATATTCTTAGCTAAAACAAAGATGTCATCTATGTATCTTACATATATAGAGGGTTTATTGTTGTCATTAATTATTTTATTTTCTAGATTTGCCATATAATCATTAGAAAAGAGGGGACCTAAAGGAGATCCCATCGCAATACCATCTATTTGTGTATAAATATTGCCTAAGGGATCGTGAAAGGGTACTTGTGTGGTGCATGCTAATAATAGTTTTTTTAATATAGTGGGTTTAATATTGATTGATGGGAGAGTAGCATGGTTGTATACATCACGGATAATGATGTCAATTGTTTCCTGGACGTGAATATTTGTGAATAAGTTTTGGACATCCAAAGATGCAATAATTTGATTCTTAGGTTTTACGGAATGGAGAATCTGTAAAAATTCGTCCGTGGAATTAATACTATATTTACCAAGAAGACAGGGAGTAATATATATATATATATATATATATATATATATATATCTGTGTGTGTGTTCTAATATCCAGTAGACATTTTGTCGCATAAATCGCACACTTGTTTTAAACTATTTATTAACAAAAATAACAAACTTATAAATAAATTTGTAAATCTTGCTTAAAAGAAAATATTTTCTCAATGTGCCTTACTAGAACTTTACATATTTAGAGTCTTAAATGAAAAATCTAAATATACCATCGATAGTAATATAAAGTTTACGCCTAAAGATAATGGAATTTGTAAACACTGTTATGTTTTCATTTGCGAGAGCGTAGGTTACGTTCATCCTAAGGCTTTAAAGACAGATAAATCTGAACACCTGTATTAATTCTATCACCATATGTCATATAAACAATCCATTCTCTCATTACGAATTTATCTCATGGATAATAGCAACGTTTTTGTAACAACAAAGATGAACTGAAGGCAAGTATTAAGGCAGCCTTTATCACCATAAACAAAGAGACCGTCTAGAAGTTTGCCAAGAAATTCCAAAGTCACTTGTCGGCAGTGGTGAAATCTAATGGTGAATTTATTGAATAAATTTACTCTTACGTCTTTCAAGATATTTACTTCAATTTTGATAATTTCAGTGTTAGTTTCATTCTTGTATAATTTACATGACATTTTATTTAGCACACCCTGCACCCAGAATATATATATATATAATTATTACTTTAGAAAATGTACAAACTACTACAAAATTATGCATTTTGTTTCGATATTGAAAGAACAATATCTCAAGTCATTATTGACATCATTATTATGATCATTGTTATTATTACCCGATGAGACATTGTTCTTTCAATGTCGAAACAAAATATACAGTTTTGTAGTAGTTTGCAGTTTGCACATTTTCTAAAGTCATAATTCATAATACATATTCATTGCTCTATTTTTTATATTGAGCACTGTTTTAAAAATGTTTTAGCGTTGAAATTGTTTCGTTCTTTATCATCTGAATATATATATATATATATATATATATATATATATATATATATATATATATTCAGATACTTTAATCCAAGCGGAAAAAGCAGGAACGTAAACTCCAAAAACCCGATCCTAATTAATATTAAAAATTTTATTTTAATACTAAAAAATGATACAGGAAGAGAGCTCCATGTAATAAAATATTACAGAGCAAATATATTTTTTTATACCTAGCGGTGCCTTTATTTAGTTTAAATCAAATGACCTAATTTTAAAAAAAATATTTTAAATCCTATATCTTTTTATTCCCTTTAAAAAGAATTATACCTTTTTAAGTAAAGGCCTTTTTCTAATACTTCAACGTTTCTGGGAAGTTAGGATTTTGAATATGTCCAGCGTCTGTAATATATGATTTTTTTCTTTCTTTTCTTTTTTCCCTCCCTTCCTTTATCTCTCTTATATCCCAACTTTTTTTCCGTTTTGCTTAACCTTACATCAATTCAATACGCCGTCCGTTCTTTTTAAGTTACAATTCTCTTTCCTTTTTTGCGAACCCAGACGATGTCAATTTTTTCTTTTCTTGTTTATTTGATTTTATTTTGTTTTTTCTTTTTCTTTTTCTTTTTTTTAATTTCTTTGCAAATCTATTTAAAAAGGAAAATTAGACTGTTTTTTCTCCAGTTTTTGAAAGGATTTTTCTGTTGCAGGGGTGATGTGTTATACCCCGTGGGAATTTTCATATCGAAATGATCATCCAACATCATTGAATTAATCCTATTTTAATTTATAATATATATATATATATATATATATATATATATATATATATATATATATATATATATATATCTTAGTAGTTGTAAAAAGTAATAGGTTGTTAATAAACTGTTTGTAGTGATTTACTTTATTAAGGGTGCTCCATACTTAGTGAAGCATTATGGTAATATTTTTATTATAAATTTATAATAAAAGCACAGCTTACTCCAACACAAGTGTTGTTCTGTTTCGTTACTTATTAGCACCTCGTCAGATAGTAAAATATGTGTCTGTTAGAAATCATTATATATAGAATCTTAAAACAACCCAATTTTTACCAAATAAAGGTGCGGGGATTTTCGTAAGGTTTGTCTCAGTTAAACAATAGATCATGCCATGATAAATAAGAGAAATTTGATTTTAAGAGGAAAGGTTTGAAATGACTTGAGACACAGATGTTTTCTATGCCACTTTTAAAATAAATTGAATGATACATATGTAGCATTTAGTAAGTCTGAAAAGTTGTGAATTGGTTACAAGATTATTAAGTTATATTTCAACTTAAAGTACTGAACAAGAGACAAAAACAGGAACGTTTTTTTTAAATACACTGCATGCCAGACATATGTAGTTGACTTAGTGGATGATGGATTAAAAATGTCTAGTTATATTTTATTTTAATGTATAGTTAATTTTCCCTAATATACTATAACTTCTTCTTCTATGTACCTTGTTCTTTCAGGACGTAGGCGATCATGGCCTTCCTCTGTCTCCTTTTCTCTCTATCTGGCTTGTTAGTATCAGGTTTTTCAAGTCCTTTTACCTCATTGCATGTCCCAGGAACTTTAGTTGTTTTTTCCTGATGCTCAGTATTAATTTCCTTTTAGTTTCCATTCTTTCCAAAACCTCATCATTGCTCACATGTTCGGTCCATGATATACGCGGCATCCTTCTCTAGAACCACATTTAAGTATAACTAGACACCTATAATCTACCCCCTAACACATCTTGATTGATTCTCGCATCATCTGATAATTAATTTTGAACGGCTTAACAGACAGATCACCCACTCTCAACTACATATATTTGACGGGCAGTGTTAAAAAACAGGAGGTATTAATAAAATAGTACCGAGACAAAACGGTTCTTGTGTTGCAGTAAACTGTAGTTTTAATATAAACTTATAGTAAAAATATTACCATATATATATATATATATATATATATATACATATATTACGAAGATATTTGGCGTGATCAGTAGGGATGGCGACGTTATGCTTACATTCCTCTTTTCACAAGACTTTAGACTCAACACACTCAAATCTAATTGAAAATGAATTAGGAAAATATGGTCTGCATAAGTAAAGGCCCCACGTCTAATCACAAAATACATTTAAACCAAATCAAGAAACGCCTGACAACGGTCTTCTTGATGAGAAATTATGGACGTCATCACGGTTTAAAGAGAAACAGAAAATGAAGGACTTTATCGTCGTTAATCGAAAGAGAAAGCCTATTAAGATTCCTACAGAGTTGATACTTAGGAGGGAGTGTTATGATAATATACCCATGCACCATGCGGATGTGCGTTGTGGTAGAGTGGATATCGGCTCGGAACGAGAAGCCGGGGAGCCGAGTTCGAATTCTAGCTGAATCCATTGTATTCACTTAGGGGCAAATACCCTTGGGAATGGTATTAATCCGTCTCTTCCTTCCAGTTATGGGTTAAATAGCAGGACAGATTGGGTTCTATAGCCTTGGTCGGCAACCAGTCTACCGCAGAAAGCAATGGCAACCTACTGCGGGATAATCTTCTGCCCAGTCAGTCATGTCTCTTTCGAGACATGATCGCCTAAGCAGTTAACTGACTGACCCATGCACACACGAACTCTTCTAACTGTATATAAGCAGCAGTTTCTGCTTTGTGCAGAAGTCTATTCCAACAGATAGCTCTGACAGCCGGACCAAACAGTCACGTTTGTAAACTTCTCATTTTGTATATATTTTGTACTACTGTTCTTTGATAATATATTTGTTTATTCCTTCTTTGTGTTTTTATTTCTACCACCTAACAAGACCACTGCAGCAGCATTCACCAAAAACAAGGAGACCGCTCAGAAGAGTTGCAAGAAAATCCGCAGTCGTCTGGATGACATGATTGAAGCCAATGGCGATTTTATTAAATAAATGTACTCTTACATATTTCAAGAAAAATAAGAATTTTAAATCTTTTTTGCTCACAAACAGAAATGTTTCTCTTGAGAAATATTTCCGATATTTGAAGTAGATACACGATTTAGAGAATTTGGTATTAACAATGCACTAAGACACATTTAAAGACATTTAAAAGTCGAAAACAATAAACCGCGTGAAATACAACGTGACAAATTCAATCATTTCTAAACTATACGTTTTTGAATTGACACTAGATATCTATTCGTCTCTAATAAAATTACCAGTGCTCTTAAAATATCAACATGTATTTTTATTTATTTTGGTGCAGGAACGTGTTAGCAATTCTGATATGCAAACTATTCTCCTTTTATTTAAGATTGAGGAAATAAAAAAAAATTAAAACCCGTACAAAAGCTGCGAGTTCAGAATATTTAAATAAACCTGAATATTAACATCTGATGCCAAATTATATATGTTGTCAAAACTGACCAATAACAACTGGATAATTAAGAATTGGAAACAGAGTTTTTAGAGTATAATTTTTTTAGGTGAGTCAAAATTATGTTAAGAAAACATACATCATATATGCAAAATAAATTACGCTATGGTTTCAATCTGTTCATCATTATGTTGAACACACAAAATAAAGGGTAGCAATTATATTTCTGTCACTCATTTCATGAGGATTAGATGATAACATAACCTGTATTCGGTCTATAATGTCATTGATATCAAGGTATCTAGCGTTATTTACGCTCTTTTTCACCATACTGTATAACCAGAAATCGGAGAACTTCAAATAAACGCAATAGTTCACCTTGATCCATCGATCTGGAAATGTGCGGTCGATATAAGGACGACTAGTGTTAACATAATTTTGACTGACCCTGCATATTAGCAGATAATGTTAATCCTGTTCAACTTGTGTTGTAATTTCTGCAATGCCATATGACTACTGTGCATTTAATATTGTTGTCAACTCTGGTTTGGTGTTTCTGTGATATTCTTGAAAATTTTTGACAAAACCCCAAGAGAAATCTTCTGCCTTTAACGTAGATTCCCTGTGCATTTTCTATTAATACATTCATGTTAATTGTTCTCATGGCCATTCTACGTTGGTACATCGACTTTACCAATTTGAGTTTCTTATTTCACTGGTGTTCAAAGATATTGAAACAATAATATAAAAAGATTATAGTAATTTATGTTATTAAGCAGTTAAACGTGTTTCACAGTACGCTTCCATCATCAGTGTTTATCGACCTTGAAGATTGAAAAATAACACTGGTCAAAAATAAAATAAAATAAAATAAAATACATTGGTGTTGAAGATAATTTGATTGCTCTGAATATGAGACTGAACTTACTTTTCTCTATTTACCGTTTCTGTCGTAAAGAAATTCCTCACTTTTTGATAGTAACCGATGACAATACGTCTTAACGTAAAATTGTTGAAACGTCTCAATTCGTATTTAAACAAACAAATATTCTTCTGCTTCTTTCGACGGTCTATTTGTAATAACAATCAGACCATAAGTTTGTAAAAGTAACACGATTGAAGATACCAAGACCAAACATTATTTTCATCAAATCATTTAATAAAATAATAGCAGAAACCTTTGTGAACATAAGAACTATGGTAAAAATTTTCTCTTCCTTGTTTGTCATATTCGATGTTATTTAAGTCTCCTTTGATAATTCAGATATAGTCAGCCTTCATTCGTTTGCGCCACTGTCCTTGGTAGGTTACATCGCCTCAATTATCAGGGAATATATCTAGACGGATATGTAAAAATGAACCTTAATTCTCATATTAGCGTATAACTAATAGATTTTATTACCGATATAGTTCATTAGTTTGTTTGATTTTTGGCAATAAATTGGAAAATTCGGTTCTCATATTTAAACATTTTCCATTCGAAAACACTTTTTCTTATGAAAATGATTTATTTTTGGTGGATGACATAAATTGCTTGGACTACCTGAAAACTGATCGGTTTCTTCCGA
This sequence comes from Ascarosepion bandense, assembly GCA_037127315.1. NCBI lineage: Eukaryota > Metazoa > Mollusca > Cephalopoda > Sepiida > Sepiidae > Ascarosepion > Ascarosepion bandense. Next base: position 75,379 of record JBBBDQ010000703.1, on the reverse strand, counting down.
CCTTTATTAACTGATTTATCATCCAAGATCGTAAATTGATTTTTTTCCAAAAATGAGCAAAATATGTAGCTAACCATGAAAATCTAAGGTCATTTTCAGAACAAACACCATAAAATTAGCTTAATAACGTGTTTTGTTTCCTGGTCCCAAAATAGTTTTGACTTGCGTTATGATCATGTAACAGAAGATAAACAGATTTACGCGCCTGGAAAATGAAAACACACCATCCAAAACTATTGGACAAATGAAATGTCCGCAGTGATAAAGTTCTGATAATATTCAAATGTATTATTAGGATTTTTTTCCATCTAATTATCAAGTGTTTAATGAGCCTAAAGTTGTGTAATTCATTGTAGCTGAACATTAGCTTACATTTTTTGCTCTAAATTCACGGCTAAAATCTCAGTTGAAACAAACAAAGATTAACGTTGTGAACTTGAAGTAGAAGGGAGAGAACTCAACGGGAACTAGTCTGGCAGATGGGAATTTCTAGAAACAGTGTTCAAACACTACAGAATGTATTTGGAAGTGTAATTAACAAAGGTCAGAAAGTTGCATAACAGAGATGAAAGAAGGATTTTGAGAGTCTCAGGAGCCAATCAAAAATTAACAGCCAAATAAGTGCGGAACCAAAGCAGTTAAAGCAGTAATGTTTTAGTTGAATACACTATGTATAAATATCTATAACTATAAATAACTATATATATATATATATATATATATATATATATATATATATATATATATATAGTTTATTACGACAAATCAACTTCAATAGGAATATAGCTGCAAAATAAAATAATAATCAAAAACCGAAATAAAATCATGACAGGAATGTTGAAGTCAAAAGAACATTTAAAAAAATCATTTTTAACTTAAAAAATGAGCTGAAAAGTAATGTTTTTAGTGGTGGTCAATTAATTTTCTCAGCATTCAGTCATTTAATGCCATACGTAATAAACACTTTGGTGATCATGTCTCGAAAGAGACATAACTGACTAGGTAGAATATTATCCTGCAGTAGGTTGCCATTATTTTCTGTGGTATACTAGTTGTCAGCCAAATCTATAGAACCCAATCTGTCCTGTTATTTAACCTATAACTGGAGGGAACAGACAGATTAATACATTTCCCAAGGGTATTTTAGTGTAAGTGAATGCAAAGAATTCAACTGGAATTCTCAGCATTACTTGACTTTAAATATATTATCCACCATAAAGTATTAATGGAAATACAGTGACCTGTTGCCCGCAAAAAAACCTAAAATGTACTGAAAAACTGATAAGAAATGTCGATTATGGGTCAAAATTAAAAACGTAATTAATTTAAGTATATTATCTTGATCTTTCAACCACTGATTATTATTTTTAAGCACTTAAGCACATTTTTAAATGGTGAAACTTTTAGTTTCAAACCAGAGATGGAACTAACTTTCAAAGATTTCATTGCATCACAGCAAAAAGCTTTTCACACTAGTGTAAATTGGCAGTTTTTTCCCTCATTTTACTGTTTGGTATAACCGTAATCGCAATGCTAAAATTTCTCTCGTATTTCTCGATTTGTTAACAGTCTTCCGGATTCTCGCTTTTCTGCTAATTACGATCTTTAAAAATTGAAATGCAATGCCAATTATCATCGGGTTTCTTGAATGCTGTTTTATTTGTTTTCAGTAACCCTTTGCCTAGTAATAGTTTTATTGACTTACTTGGGCTGAAATGTTTAAATAACAACAGCGAAAGACGCACACACACAGAGAAAGAATTGCGTGCAAGGAGGGTAATAAAGAAGAGGATTATACTATCACATTGTAAATTTGTTGTCTGTACATCAACAGTTTCTTCACAGGAACACGGATTCATTTCTTTTAATCACGAAGTAACGATGCAAAATGTACTTAGGTACAAATAGTGATAAGTTTTACCGCAAACTGCGTTCCCTAGTATTTGATGGGTATCATTCTAGGAGTATATGTGATAGGAAGACAACGAAAACAGACACGTGGCTTAAGAACGTAAGCATATATATACTATCTCACGCCAGTGAATTGAACACTGAATTGAACACTGTGGAAAGAGGTTAGACTTTAAAAAACAGTAGCTACTGCTCGCTATTAATACATGGTTTATTCAATAATGATTTTGAACACTATCAGCTATTGATATTTGTTTACATTGTGCATATAATACGCTAAAATCTGCAATCCTCTACTGTATGCCGATAACCTAGTGGTCTAATCTCCGACTGATGCCAAATCAGTTGGGATTCAATCCTGACAGGAAGCAATCGAATGTCTAACTGTACTGAAGAGCTGTAATACACGACACAGGACTGGCTGCGGATGGCTATATATATATATATATATATATATATATATATAGCCATGCGCAGGTTATGTCAATATGAAATTCAGCGAGTTATAGATAAATTTATTCCTAATTATGTAAATTAAAATGGTAAAATTATTATCATTTATTTTCGAAAACCACCCACTCTCTTCTCAATTCATTTAATTGATTCTTCATAGAAAACTTTAATCCATATACAGATACATATATATCTATATACATACATACATATATCCATATATATATATATATATATATATAGTTGTTGCAAAAATAGTGGCAGCTGGAAGTGTTGTATTTTACAAAGCCATTTAAAATATTATTGATTGTCAAGTGTTTAATGAGCAGAAAGTCCCAGAGAAATGGCTTTAAACTTGATAACTTAAAAACAAGGGATTTGCAGATATGTATTTATGCATGCCTCCATACTAAAAGGTAAATGAATTTTGGTATACATAATCATTAACGTGTGCTCTTTAATCATTATTAACTTATTTTCAGACAGAAATATTCTTGAAGCATAGAGCTCTTAATTATCAACATGACAAAATATGATCTTCGTTTCCTTTTCTTGCATGAGTTCAAACTTGGACACAGTGCCTCCCAAACTTCTGTAAATATCAATAGAGCACTGTGAAATGCGCCCCCCCCCAATTAATCAAGCAGTATAAAGTTGGTTCAAGAAAATCAGTACTGGTGATTACAGACATGAAGTTAAAGAAGGTAGAAGACGATCATGCAGTCTTGACAACGGAAAATTGCAAGCAGTTGGACAAATCCAACGTCAACGTGAAAGAGTAAATGACTAAGGCGTTTTGTATCTGCAACAGTCTCGATAATTAGTTTCCTCATGATCTCAAAGAAAAGTAAAATATTTAGCGCTTTGAAGTGTGCTCGATGCTCTTACCTCGTAAAATCAATGATCATTTTATTGAACGAATAGTCATTTGTGATGAAATGTGGATCCTTTATTATAACCGTAAACGATCAGGTCAATGTATTGATCGTGATGAAACTCGCAAACATTTTCCAAAGCCAAAGTTGTTTCAGCAAAGGATTATGATAACTTCCTGATGGTAAGAAATTGGTATTATCCACTACAGCTTATATAATTAATGCAGAGCTTTACAACAACCAAATTGCTGAAATTTATGCACATCTGCTAAAAATGAGACTTGCATTAATGAATCGATAATGCTCGGCCACATGTTGCAAGAATGACGATGCAAAACTCACAGAATTAGGATACGATAGATTCATACATCCTCCATATTCTCTTAATCTTTCCTAGATTGATTATCATTTTGTAAGAACTTAAACACGTTTTCAAATTGTTGAAATTTTCCGTTTTTACCAGATGTGAAATGAGCTTTCAAAGATTTCATTGTATCACAGCCAAAAACTTTTATCAACTAGGAATAAATAATCTCGTCGCTCGATGTCATAGGTGCATAGATGTGCAAGGATCGTATATTGACTAATTTCGACATGTCCGTAGTTAATGTTTTAATAATACAATTATATTTGTTAAAACGGCTATTGTTTTTGTAACAACCTTATATATATAAATATCCGCAGACAGATCTGTTTCGCTATATCACAGCTCATCAGTTCAGTTAGACATTCGATTACTTCTAGCTGGGAATGAAACCCGACTGAAATGACATATATCGGCGATTCTAACTCTGAGCTATATTATTAATAAAGATTAATAATAAAAATTCTTGGTGCTTACGAATCGAAGATTCCTCGCGGAAATGATCACATGACACGAAGTTTTTTTACATATATAGTTGGCTCTGTGAATACATAATACTATTTACATCGAGCTTTCTTCCTGAATCATTTTAAATAATAATAGTTACAATTAATAGGAACTCATTCGAAATTTTACGTACATGGCACATTGTGTGTGTGTGTGTGTGTGTGTGTGTGTGTGTGTGTGTGTGTGTGTGAGAGAGAGAGAGAGTAAATGTATCGGGACAGACTTTGTATGAATGAATATATTCCATTTTTTGGGAACAGTTTTTCTCGCATCAAAACATGGACAAAAGACATGGCTGAAAATCATTCGTTTTTCTGTTATTAAGTTTAACATACATTTCTGGAAGATAGCGCTGTCTAACCACATAGACAAGGTTATATATGTTATTTGTGTACATGTCTGGCTAGTCTTTCTCAAATACATAATGTGTGCAGTACTTAGTTCATTGAGTAGTATTCCGTTTAGTTGGATATTCGTAGGCAGATATGATCTTAAGCACGACTAATAAGGAACGCAAGGCTGCACGGTCGTGTCAGATTGGGTTTTGCTGATGTTTATCATCAAATCGCCGAGTCTAGATTCCTGGAACTGGAAACTATCGATCAAGAAAAATCGAAATCATCTGAATACAAAGAAAAGCTTCTACAGTCTGCCTTAATTTATCCAGGTATCATCACACGCCAGGTGGCTCTTATTTGTCGTAAATATTAAAGTTCTGCATGTTAATCATCTTCAACGTGTTCGAGGTCATTCGTCCTCTAGACACTAACCACCGGAGAACATTTGCCAGTTGTTTATTGCATTAAAATTCGATCCGTTGTTTCTCTTTTTAGTCTTGTTTACAGATGTGGCAACATTTAACAGAGATGGAATGACAAATTCACAATATTTAGAGCCGATCCAAACCCCCTAGTATAATACAGGCTAGTCACCAGCATCAATTTACGATTATTATGTGGGCTTGAATTGCAGGTGTCTGTCAGGTAGTTACATATATTCACCCAGGACGTCTTACAGAAGTTGTTAACATGATTTTTTCCGAACATATTTTCAAAATTGCTACAGGATATACACTTGCGAATATGTAATTCATGCATAATGGGGCTCTAGCATATTTTAGTCATATTGTCTGCGATGTTCTGGCTGACATCTATTATGAAAGATGGATAGGTAAGAGAAGAACAATTCCGTAGCCTGCGCGCTACCCCAAACTAAATCCTTTAGATTCTGATCTGTAGGGTCAGTTAGAAAATTGGATTTTGCAGCAGACATTAATAATGCATAGACGCTTCGTCAGCGTGTTATAGGGGCTTGCAAAACCATTCGACACCATATGGAAGTATTTGAAAGGATACGCCTGTTCATTTTGATCATTTATAATGAATTGCTGTGTTGAGGTACAACGCGGGATTTTTGGACATATGTTTATACGAACGTTTTATCTTGTGTAGTGCTTTTGGTTGCATCTTCAACTGTACATAATTACGTCTACCGTAAACTTTAAACTTGATAACTCAAAGGGTTTTATGTATGTCTCCAAACTAAAAGGTAATTTTGATTCTGAGTATATAGTCTAAAATCGGAAACATAGTATTTATATCTATATTATTATATTAGTTCTAAAATTCAGCTCAAAAGAAATACAGGAATCCATTGATTAATACGCATATAATTAATGTGGTGAAATGATTTTCCAATTAGTGCGATTAATTTTTTTTATGCCATAATTTTATGAGTGTCTGCCTAATAGTTGACTATTGATGTAAAACATTCTTCCGTTTAACTACAGTAATTACAAATTGAATTCTTTTAGAGTTACCGATTAATTGGTTATTTTTAAAATTAACAATGAAAAATGGGCGTATCTTTTGTCTGTCAATTATTAGGTTATTTAAGTTATTCCATTTGTGTTAAAAATGAACGGTTATAGATACATTTTATAATATAATGTAACAATAATAATAATAATAATAATAATAATAATAATAAAGAAGAAAATAAAAGAATAAAAGAAAGAAGGCAGTAAATACAAACAAGATTTACAGTTAGTAGATTCTGTAGAAAAGCAAAACAGTAGCCAAGAACCAACTATTGCAGCAAAAAATATGAAAATGAAAGCCAAAGATAAAGCTCTTGAAAAGATGAAACAGCGCTGGCACGACAAACCTCTGCATGGCCAATATCCAGTACGTGCCAATAAATCCAATGTTGACAAAGTTAATACTCATCGATGGTTACGTGCATCTGGATTAAAGTCTGAAACTGAAGGATTTATACTTGCAGCACAAGACCAAAGTCTTTTCACGAGAAACTTTCAGGCAAATATTATGCATAATAATATGGATCCAAAATGCAGGTTTTGTGAGAAACACCAAGAAACAATAGACCACCTAATCTCAGGCTGTTCTGTGCTTGCCCCAAACGAATATAAAAATCGCCACGATAGAGTTGGGCAATATTTACATTGGGCAATGTGCAAACATTATGGAAAAGCTGTAAACAAACACTGGTATGAACATCATCCAGCACCGGTTACAGAAATAGAAGATGTAACCATTCTATGGGATTACACCATCTACACAGACAGAAAAATTGAAGCAAACAGGCCAGACATTATTGTTAAAAACCAGAAGGAGAAAACTTGTCTATTAATTGATATGGCTTGTCCAGCGGATTGTAACATAGCAACCAAGGAATTTGAAAAACTGTCAAAATATAAAGACCTGGAAATTGAAATAGAAAAAAATGTGGAAATTGAAAACAAGAGTTGTACCAGTGATAGTTGGTGCACTTGGAATGATAAAAAATGGAACAAAACAACACATTGAAAGAATCCCTGGAAACCCCAGCTTAAGAGATATACAAAAAATTGTCTTATTAAGTACAGCCCACACACTAAGGAAAACGTTATCTATGTAATGCTGGGGATGATAGGGAAGATAGAAAAACATGAAATGGAGTCATAACAACACGCCACTACCTGCCTTAGGTCTCCCCGCAGACTTGGTTGGTAGTGAGACCAAAGCAGAAATCGAAATATGATGAAAAATGACATAATAATAATAATACGTACATATTTAAATACACGTCTGTAAAAACAATTGAATATTTTGATATTTATGCTTAATTGAAGGTCTTAAAAAATTTCTATTTTTGTTAATAAAATATAAGGTTTATACCAATTCAGACATTCATGATTATCATATGTTTGTAAAATTTCGAAAAAATACAAAATATACATAATGTTTTTATTTAAAAGATTTAATTAATTTTCTGTTTTTCAAGATTTTAATATTTACCTACCCACCAGAAAAAAGATGGTATAGAAAGAATTAAGAGAACTTTTCAATGTCACAGAAGAATTTAAACGAATATCATTAGAATCAGACGATAATGAAAACAGCAACCAACAATATTGCAGAAAAACTGAAGAGGCAATTTATAGGTATATGAAGACGGCGTCACCCCTTACATCTAGCGATCTCACTTCACAAATTGTAACCCTTGATGCGTAGTGTGCAGTTGAGAGTGAGATCAATAAAACTTCTTTTAACAACAAAAATGTACAGAACGCAAAGGATTGTGACAGTATTTATAGAGGTTATAATTACCGGTTATAATTACCGGTTATATGACACTAATATACACGTTAGTGCATCCATGATGCACTGTTGCAGCATGTGAAGTATTAAAAGACAAGTTATATGGCAGTAACAATACTTTTAATACAACAAAAAATAAGTAAAAATACGCATGCATTAAAAATATTTAAACATGTCCCAAAACAAAATGAATGTTTAAATGGACGAGAATGTCTTACAAACTATGAACACCAAATAGCATACCGATTTGGTTAGCAGTATTTTTCGTTCATCATCCCACGGAGGGAAAAATGAGAGAAGGGACAAGAGAAAGAAGAGTTCCTCACAAGAGAAGACAACTGCTATATATGCTATATATATGCTATATATATGCTATATATATATATATATATATATGCAGGTTTCATTGAATAATATACACAAGTTCTGTCTTTTAATTTTGTGTACGATCCGTTCATATATATATATATATATATATATATATATATATATATATATATATATATATATATATATATGATATACTTGATGGTGATATCTTTGAAAGACAACAAAAAATCACAGTAATTGTTGATGTTTTTATCAGGTCTAAGCTTTCGGCTCACATAAGCCATTATCAAAGAGTAAATATTAACACACAGTAAACATAGAACATTTAAGCTATTAACAATAAAGAGAATTAAATTGAAAATATAAGTCCATCCCTACCGTGGCGGATGGCCGAAGACAGTGACAAAATAGTGGCGTTGTGGTCCCTGATCTGATTTACAGATACTAGATCTGCATAATTGTCGTTCCACAACTGGAATAACTATCTTGTACGTAAACAGTCTCCTTTGTCGTACTTATTGGTTCCAGAATATTTTTTTCATCTTCTTGGTTTTAATGCAATATCACTTTTAACTTACTGTTTTCTTAAATACTGTTCTTTTTGTTGCTCCTTTATAATGTTGTTTTCTTATACTATGTCATACTCAGTAGGCCTCGTCGTTTTAGAATATTCGTTGTGGTGCAGTGTGATATCGACTCGGAACAACAAATCGGGGCGCCGATTTCGAATTTCAGTTGAATTTCTTGCATTCACTTACGCGCAGATACCTTTGGGAAAGGTATTTATCTGTCATTTCACTCCGCTTATGGTTTAGATAACAGCGCAAATTTGTTTCTATAGGCTTGGTTAGCGACTAGTCTACCGCAAAAATGTAATGGCAACCTACTGCAGGAAAATCTTTTGCCCAATCAGTCATGTTTCCTTCGTGACATGTTCGCCCAAGCGTGTATCACGTATGGCACTTAACTGATTGACTGTTGTCTTGCAAGTGCCGAAAACATGAAAAAATATATATTACTGCGCATGAATCAGCTCGAGCGTTTACGTACAATTTTTCATATATGAAAGCAGGATGCACACCTGGTATATATATTTAAACATCGGTATAATATCCTTGTAATAAGAATATAGAATTCATATTTTGCATTGTAGCTTTTTTAAGAAATATGTCATATTACCTTTGTCTTCTGATTAGAACGGCAATGGTAACAAGCGTTTACTTACAAGAAAAATGTTTCCTTATTTTCTCTTTGATTTAATGATAATATACGCGCTAAAACGTCTACCTTCTTCTACCGAGCGCCCATAGCCCAGAGGTAGAATCGCGGACTGACGCCAATTCGGTCAGGTTCCAATCCTGGGTTAAAAGCGATCGGAGTCTAACTGTACTGATGAGCTCTGATACAGCGAAACAGATCTGTCTGCGGATGACTATATATATATATATATATATATATATATATATAAAACTCGATGCTTGTTATTACCTCTAAGCTTCATTAACTCAAATCCATTTTTAAATACTGATCTGAGAAAAATGAAGTCAAATAGAATGACTACATCAAATCTATATCTGCATCTAAGGCTCCGAAGGCTGGGTCACGGTCTCGGTCTAGGAAGCTTTTTATGTCAGAATTCATTTTGTACATTTATGAATTCACCATTATATACTGTTGTCATATCTGGCCTGCTATTCATCTTGATTTAGAGAATCTGCAATATAATCGGGTCAGCCCGCCGTCAGTCTTTTCTTACTGAGGTAATGTGGCTTTCTCCAGTCTTTTCTCAACTATTTTCATGGAAACTGCCCCGACTAGCATTTGTTCTTGGTTCCACGACCTCAAGTATTTACGCGGGATAAAATAATAGCATTTAAGATTCGGTCTTTTATCTTCAAAATAGTTACATATAGCCGCATCTTTTGCTCGAATAGTTTTCTTTTTCTCGCCTTTCCGTTTGTGAAACTACCTTTTCGTTTATTTACTTCTCTGATAGTTACTATTTCCTGAAATGTAATATAAACATCAATTGCCATCCTCTACCTACTTGAATCCCACCCATCTCTCATCTTTCTTCGTGTGCCTCCTTGCGCATCAGTGGCAGTCTTGCTTGGTGTAAAATGATTATATATATATATATATATATATATATATATATATATATATATATATATAAACATGAATATTGCATTTAAATTTTAAACATTTGAAGATAAGAAGTTGAGTGGAAAAATAAGTCCAGCAGAGTGAGAAATGCGAGGACATACACTCATGCATAGAACTTGCGGTTACATCTAAATCTACTGTCGATTGATGAGACTTTGTTGTTCATCTAGCGATATGGTTACATTCATAAAATCTAGCTACCATAGCATCCAAAAAACTACCATAAAAGTATTAATAAAAAAGGCACAGAGAAACAAATTTATATCGATGGTAAAATAACTGAAGCCGAAATGCCACTTCAGGACCAATAATATTGCTGATTATCCTTTTGATTTTATCAAGGATTTCTATATAAATAGCAGGATTACTAGATCATATGTGCCAGCAATATTCAAAGCACAGGTGAATGGAGACAGCTGCAGGTTGCCACTGGTAATTTTTTTTAATATTATATATTTAATTTCGCTCACGTGTGTTGTTTGTTTTTGATTTTGTCGACTGTATAGTAGAGTCGGTTGAGCATCCCCTCTGAGAAAAAAAAAACAAAAAAAAATACCCAGGACGTAATCATTCCAAAACAATTTCAACGGCATTCTCTACTGCTTGGCGTTCCCAAAGCAAGCTTTAATAGAAACATTTCCGAGTCACTGGGTATCATTTTAAAGGCATTGCAGAGGATTAATAAAGAGTTGGATGGAGCTAAGGTTGGATGAAGCTAAGATTACGAAGAGATCAAAAGTGACAGTGAAATTATGCCTTCATTAATTTTACTAAGTGGCGTTAGACACAACAGATTTTTACATCAAATGAATTGGGGAGGTACTGATGTTTTTAGATCAGAGAGTGGCTACTGAAAAACTCTATGTCTGGCAACAGGTGTCGTGTCATGCCACGCAATTACGAGAACTCATGGCTGTCAGACGATTTCTGCTACCACATTACCCCAGACATCTCGCCAACAAACTCCCCAGAATGTAACCCCCTTGATTAATATATGCGTGCAATAGAATATTAGTACGCTGTCACGATGATTTTGTTTTCCTGCTAGCACAGCCAACAGCCTCCAAATAGTCTTGTCTACCCAGTGGTACAGTGGATATCGGCTCGGGACGAGAAACCGGGTGAGCCGAGTTCGAATTCCAGCTGAATCCATTGTATTCATTTACGCGCAAATACCCTTGGGAAAGGTATTAATCCGTCTCTTCCTTCCAGTTATGGGTTAAATAGCAGGACAGATTGGGTTCTATAGCTTTGGTCGGCAACCAGTCTACCGCAGAAAGCAATGGCAACCTACTGCGGGATAATCTTCTGCCCAGTCAGTCATGTCTCTTTCGAGACATGATCGCCCAAGCGTGTATCACGTATGGCATCTAAACTAAACTGACTGACCCAGTTCCACTCACATGAGTGTTTTGCTCTTCAGTTATTTTCCAACGCCGCCGCACGTTGGGAACGACTCCCAAGGATGACAATATAAAGAAGCCACCTTTCTTGACAAATTGACTATGATGTGATTCGAACATCGAAAGTCATACTCGGACACAAGCGATCAGTACTCTCGTAAGGTATTTTGCTGGTAGGAGATTCCTAGATAGAGAGCATGTATGAACATGTATTAGTCAGTCAGTTAAGTGTCATACGTAATACACATTTGGCTGATGATATCTCTTTCGATCTAATACTCACTAGGCAGTAGAATTTCCCGCAGTAGATTATCATTTCTTTCTGCTGTAGACTGGTTGCCAACCAAGACTACGGTAGATTGTTTCCCAACAAGGCCAACCACAATTATAGAACACAATCTATCCTGCTATTCAATGCGTACAACAGTCCGATCAATGTAAATATTCTCATTTCATGTACGATGTCAATTCAGGATAACATGTAACTCTCTTATTTATTCCCCAATGCTGTTAGTTCTAATGGATTGACCCAAAGAGTTGGGAGTTCAATACCTAGCTACAGCAGTGGTGAACAAATAACTTAGAGTGTTGAAAGAAAGATAATTACATGGAATCCGAAAGTGGCATCGTACAAGGAATGAGAATGATATACCTAGTTGATCGAAATAAAGGTTTCGGTTCTAAATTTCTAGCAGCTGAAGAAGGCCGGAGCGTATATCGGCCAAAACTTCGTAATCGTAGGAGTAAAGATGGAGACAATAATCCGAATAGTGTAAATAACACAAATATTTAATCTAGACACACCTTATTCAGTATGTGAATGTCTTTTAGTGCCTTACCCAAAGCTTTCTCTTTTCTGTTTAAGGAAAGGAACGAGATATTACTCTGCTGAGCTATCAAAACGCGTCTTGATAGTGGCGTATAGCATTTGGTTTTGCAAAATGGTTACTAATGTAAATAATGACCAAGGTCAGCGTTGCTTAACTTCAGTGTGCGGAGGAGACCTAATGATTAATAGTGATACAGTCATGGGCCCTGTAATCCACACTTAGTTTTTATTTTTATTTTTACCGAGATCTTATAGGCATAAGTGTCTGTTTTTTTTTATATGTGAGTGCGGAAGATTGGGCGATAGGGAAAGAGATAAGATAGAGAGAGAGAGAGAGACAGAGAGAGAGAGACAGAGACAGAGAGAGAGAGAGAGAGAGGTAGCTGAAGAATTACTTGACATAAACTGAGTTCATTCTGTTTGATTTGCAAAAACCTGAAGACAGCTTTTGTTTCCGTCTCCGACATTGATGTGTACCGTGAAGGGCGGTGGTGAGCAAATCAGGGACTTTCTTGGCACGCTTTAAGCAGCTATATTTGAGGCAAAAACCCGACAGTTTTGATTGATGGTCTTTTGCTGAATATCAAAGAAAGTCATTCTTGTGCCAGCGTCTAGGAGATGTCTTTATTTTGAACACTGACAGTGAAGGATGAGTGTAATGAAATCTGCTGTAATGTCATGAAGACACTCAATTACAAAAAAAAAAAAAAAAAGAAAGAAAAAGAATTTAGTGAGGAACTTCATTTAGTAAGGAAGAAACATGATGATTAAACAGAACGAATTTTTTATTATTGCATGCAAAGTGAATTAACAGGAAAATGAGTTCAGTTTTATTGAAACTGTAAGACTTCTTTGCCTTTTAAGCTGAAAAAGAAAACACTTTATCTAGTTGATACTGAGAACATATCCAATTTCAAAATAAAAGAACGTGATTTTCTGGAGTTAGTCGGATTTTATTTTCTCATTGCATTGAGTTTTACGTCTCAAAATTTTATCGTAAAAATTGAACTTTTACGCAATTAAATGAAGTTTATCAGTACAGAGCAAATAGAATTGATAAAATACAGTAAAACATATTTGAAATTTCTCTGACATCCAAAGTACGCTTGAGAGATCATGTTTTCTTTCTTTCATGTTCCCGCTGTAAGTTTCCATATATTCTGCAATAGACTGGTTGCCAACAAAGGCTATAGAAAATAAATGAAATGGTTTTATACTTTTCTCAAGTTTATTTGGATATGCGTTGTGGTGCAGTGGATATCGAATCGGAGATACAAATCGGGAATCCGAGTTCGAGTTCCAGCTGGATTCCTTGCATTCACTTACGCACAAATATCCCTGGGAAAAGTATTAATCCGTCTCTTCCCTCCAGTTATGGGTTAAATATTAGGACAGATTGGGTTCTGTAGCCTTGGTCGGCAACCAGTCTACCGCAGAAAGCAATGGCAACCTACTGCGGGATAATCTTCTGCCCAGTCAGTCATGTCTCTTTCGAGACATGATCGACCAAAGCGTGTATTACGTATGGAACTTAGCTGACTGACTGATAAGTTTATTTGCGCGTAAATAAACGTAACGAACTCGACTGAAATTTGAACTCGGCTCTCCGAATCCTGATTTCTAGGCGCTATCCTTCACACCATCCTCACACATCCAAGTTTTCAACACTAATTCTCAAGCTGTTACCCTTCAAAGTACAGAGCAGGTTCGATGTTGTTCAACTTCGGGATGAATAACGGTGTTTCAATGTGATGTAGTTGTAATCCAGCAATGACAGAGATAGAGTATAAGTTACTGTTATATAAATTCCTTCGTTTTTTAGTGGTTTTAAGACATTATACACTAATAATTCAGAGGGATCATTCAACAATGCATTTTCCTGCCAGCGTTCCACTAACTGCTCAATCTCTTGATATAAATTACTATGTTTTAGCTGAAAAAGTTAATCAAGCCACATTTTAAAGTCTCCATCATTGTGTAAAATGACCGAAGAGCGTTATAGCCTGAAGGGGCTACATCTAGCGAATATGGTAGTTGTAGCAGAACTTCTTAATTGAGTAATTTAATTTTATGGTCATGTGGGTAACGTAGGAGCGAGCATTGTCATTCTAAATAATCATACTGAATCCTCATTCAGTTATTTTCATTTAAAGTGGCTATTTTATTCTTGGCCAAAATGCATCTTAGCATTGACCGTTCGATGTGTTTTGATGCATTTCAAAATCATTTTGTCGGTAATGGAGTCATCGCCGTGGACGGGGCAAATGTCTGGAGTAGCTTTGTGATCTCGTTTAAGATTTCGAACAATCTGATTCTTGTTTAATTTCATCTCAAAGTGGTCTCAAATCTAAAATAAAAATTTCAATAAGGCTAGAGAAAGTGTCGCAGGATGACCAGAGTAACAAAATGGCAAAAAATTGTTACGAAAGATTATTCTTCTAAATCGATCTCAGAATATCATAAAAAACAAGTAAATATATGTAAACAATTTAATATTATTGTTCAGAGCTACCTTCTCTAAAGTTAAAACTCACTATACAAGTTTATGTGTCTTCTAATTATCGCGTCCCGTCTAAGTTGATCTAAATAATTTCGTTTCTAGAATTATAGCCCGGCATTGCTCGGAGGGTTTGAGTAGTTATTGAAATGGTATGGTCAAGTGGTTATTGAAATGGTATGGTTATTGAAATGCTATGATCAAATGGTTATTGAAATGGTATGCTCAAGTGGTTACTTGATATGATAATGTATAGAATTATAGCCCGGCATTGCTCGGAGGGTTTGAGTGGTTATTGAAATGGTATGGTCAAGTGGTTATTGAAATGGTATGGTTATTGAAATGCTATGATCAAATGGTTATTGAAATGGTATGCTCAAGTGGTTACTTGATATGATAATGTATAGAATTATAGCCGGGCATTGCTCGGAGGGTTTGAGTGGTTATTGAAATGGTATGGTCAAGTGGTTATTGAAATGGTATGGTTATTGAAATGCTATGATCAAATGGTTATTGAAATGGTATGCTCAAGTGGTTACTTGATATGATAATGTATAGAATTATAGCCCGGGCATTGCTCGGAGGGTTTGAGTGGTTATTGAAATGGTATGGTCAAGTGGTTATTGAAATGGTATGGTTATTGAAATGCTATGATCAAATGGTTATTGAAATGGTATGCTCAAGTGGTTACTTGATATGATAATGTATAGAATTATAGCCGGGCATTGCTCGGAGGGTTTGAGTGGTTATTGAAATGGTATGGTCAAGTGGTTATTGAAATGGTATGGTTATTGAAATGCTATGATCAAATGGTTATTGAAATGGTATGCTCAAGTGGTTACTTGATATGATAATGTATAGAATTATAGCCCGGCATTGCTCGGAGGGTTTGAGTGGTTATTGAAATGGTATGGTCAAGTGGTTATTGAAATGGTATGGTTATTGAAATGCTATGATCAAATGGTTATTGAAATGGTATGCTCAAGTGGTTACTTGATATGATAATGTACTTATTTAAAAAGCACCAGTATGTGGTTGCTGTGATGCGTAAATTTAAAAAAAAATGCGAAGTAAGTCTTACTTTTGTTATATTTTTAAAACGGAATTCATGCTTGACCAATTCTGCCAATAATCGGACACTGTGTATGTATGGAATATCGGAGCAGACGTTACGGAAGCCTGTAATGTGATGCGATGATGTTGTAACGCTGATGAAGTAGATGCATTGTCTCTGCAACTTTGGAGTAGTTAACACTTTGTCGAAAACGTGAAATTGCTATGGCATATGATAAGGTAGATGCTACAAAACGTTGAAATATACCGTTTGTTTTCATAGACAGCCCCAGTACACGAAATGATCAGCTTCAGCTAAAACCACATCCACCCACAATTATTGCTCGAGAAATGCATCTACCACTGAATCTACACATGCAACTGAAAATGATAAGTGTTTAGTTAGACTTTGACTTCTTCATCTTCATCATCACCTTCATCTTCGTCAAACTTCTTGGTTTTCGTCATCGTTTTCGTTAAATTCTTCGACTTTGTCGTTTTTTTTTTCGTCATCTTCTTCGGCATTTTCTTCGTCACCTTCTTCGTCTTATTCGCCGTCGTCATATACTTTGTCTTAGTAGTCTTTGTCATTGTCTTTGTCGAGATTTCGTATTCATCGTCATCATCTTCTTCATCGTTTTCGTCGATTTCGTCCTCTTCTCCGACAAATTCATCTACGTCACCTTCGTCTTCGTCACCTTTTTCGTCTTTTTCTTCGTCTTCATCGAATTCTTCGTGATCGTCTTCGTCGACTTCTTTATCTTCTTCATCTTTTTTCTTCATTTTTTTTCCTTTTTTCTTCTAATTCTTGTTCAACTTCTGTGTCTTCTTTTCCATCTTTATCAACTTCTTTTTCTCTTTCTTCTGCTTCCTCTTGTTCTTCTTCTTGAAATTTTCCTCCTACCCCATACACAACTTCTTTTGATGCTGACATTGAAGTAACGTTTCTATTCAGACGATGACAGCGTTCACTTTCAGTCTTCGCAGCTTTTATTTCAGCGGTGACTTTGTTCACATGAACGTAACGTTGAACATCAGTCTCTTGTGTTCACGCAGCTGCCGTAACCGCCACCTTTCGCTGATCACATTTACAGGGTTCATACGGATCGGCTAATTAAAAATTTTAGGTTTCGGGGAATCTTTTGGCAATTTTTTCGGCTTCTTTGACGGATTATTTAGGGTCATCTCTGGCCATTTTACGATTTTAAGGTTACTTTCGAGTATTTTTTACTTCATTTCATAACTTCACTGCTGCAGCCTGTATGGGTTTTCTCCTATTCTCTTCGCTTTACTATGTTTGTTAACTCATTATAAGTTCATTTTTTTATTTTTTCTAGGGTTTTTCCTTTTTTTAAAAGGTTTTAAAGGTTCGTATACACCCTAGTTTATCCGCAATCTATTCTGCGTCTCTGTGCAGTCGAAGATCATGTTAAACTTCATTCTTTGATGCTCGTGCGGCAGCTGTAATTGACTGGGTAGAAGATTATCCCGCAGTAGGTTGCCATTGCTTTCTGCGGTAGACTGGTTGCCGACCAAGGCTATAGAACCCAATCTGTCCTGTTATTTAACCCATAACTAGAGGGAAGAGACGGATTAATACCTTTCCCAAGGATATTAACGCGTAAGTGAATGCAAGGAATTCAACTGGAATTCGAACTCGGTTCCCCGATTTCTCGTTCCGAGCCGATATCCACTGCGCCACAACGCACATATTTTTTACGCCGAAGTTCACGCTGAATATCATTTTGTAAAGGTCTTTTAGCGACCATAGCTGTAGCAATTCTATTTGAACTGGGCTTCAGGTTGAGCCTCATTCTCTGAAGCTCATGCATCTGCAATAGCAACTGCGTTTCTAATCAAACGATGTTTACGCTAAACATCATGCTCTAAAGCTCGTGCGTTTCCTTTTGCCTTCACTTTGGTTGTTAACTTGACATTCTTCGTTAATCACTGAAACACTAGAGTTTAGGAAGCATTTATGGATTTTCTAAATTAACATTCATCATTTTAAATTGAATTTTCAGATACAACGTAATTGTTATGGGTTACGTGCAGGAACAGAGTTCTCGTTCTTCTTCTTTTAAGTCTGCATTTGTCTTTTTCTCCTTGTTGTCGTCTGTATTTATCATCTTTGTTACACACTAACGCTCCGTCTTCTTCAACTGTCCGCGTTCCTTGAAACCGCAGTCAAATTTTTCTCTCTTGTGCCGTCTATAATTTGCGTACGCGTAAGCCTCTTTTCGGTTCTCCTGCGCACGCGCACAGTTATTCCAGACCTGACCGCCATGTTGCTTGCCTTGTCCAGCACCTGCTCTGCGGCCAAAAAGACGAAGGCGACCCTAAGCCTCTTGTTTCGTTTAGAATCGTGTTCACCACAACGATGTGGAAAGTATTTGTAGTTTGTTGACTCAAAAAACTCTCATCAATGGACAAGACCGTCGCATTCACAGACCATTCCACACTTTGGGACTCTACTACTCGATGAAGCCTCTCATTGACTCTTTTGTCTACACAACTGGCGCTTGGTGAGATGTGCGGTTTGACGTTTTATTCTAGGCGTTTCGATTTGGAGGCACGAAACTGGTCGAGAATGTGGATCTTAGATATAGAGCATTGCCAGAGCGTTATGTTTACGAAACAGAGTTCGAAATCGCAATTTTTGAAATGATTCACATTCTTAGACGGCAATGTTTTTGTTAAATATACTGAAACTGCATGAATAGGATATTTAGGTCAGAATAGTAAATTTATAGCCGTCACCAAGGAAAAATATATCAGCACAAAACTCACAGAATATTTTTGATCATGCAGCGAAATTGAGTAAGGAAACCCTTTTTCACAGAGGAGATGAGGTCGATATTTTGGCCAAGCATGATGAGAAATCTTAAATTCAAGAACTGCCTTAGTTCGTGTTTTTCAATTTGACACCTTCGAAGAGCTCTGGTAGTAATAAATTCAATTTATTGCAAGCGCAAAATATTTGTAGAATATGAGAATATAATCCGAAATTAAAGCTTAATGCTTAAGTTCAGTAGCACCTCGACTTACGTCAGTTTCGGAGTTACGGCGTTACTTTCGTTCAAAATAAATCCATTCAAATACATTGATTTGTTTGTGTTGAAAAAAATTTGTGTACATCAAACATTCGTACCTTGATCTAGAAGTTACCCGATTTTGGTTGAATTTGCATAACGCGTCTCGGAGGAGAAGAGTTTGTAAATTCTAAGGATTTAGGTGATTTCTGCAGTACTCTATAAATTGATTCGAAAAATGTTTTTAGTACATTAAAGGATCATGTCATGCTCGATAAGTGACCAAATTTTGGTGGAAATCCGACCAAGGGTTTTCGGATGAGTAGCGTTCGTTAGAATGGAGACACACAAAACTTCTCGCGCACACACACGCATACACACACACACACACAAATACATTTTTATATATAAGTTACATTGATTCGAAACATTTTCTCTAAGGGAGAACTTTGTAAATTCAAAGGGTTTTGGTGATTTCTGCAGTACCCTGTAAATCGAATGTATAGCTATTTATACTCCTAGTGACTTCCCTTGAAAATGTGCCAACTAATTTCTCTCTACCGAATCGGTTTTATTCCCTTATTTTCCTTCGTACGTATTTTAGGAGTGTCTTTCTTCTCCCTATATTCCTTCCTCTCCCTAAAAGGTTGTCTAGTTATTAGAAATCGTGACTCTTTTCGTTTCATAGGAGTATTCCTTAAACAATTGTTCATATTCAGAGTCAATAACTCTCGATTACACTGTCATTCTTGTCTTGCGTCGACAAGACACTTTCGCCTTCATTAATCTCAGGCCCACTGTACATTTTTTCATCGTTCAAATATGCAATCGAACTTGGTTTGCAAGCGCTAATATATCATTTCTATTTTTCTATTATAATAATGTTCTGTACACTTTGCACAATGAATCTTGCCTCATGTAGATTAGATTCATGAATTTTGTCGAATTTATGTTCAATACATCATTTTCTATTAGATTATGATTTTTTTTACAGTTTGCCGCGATAACTGATAATACATCAAACTTAATTTTTACTTTTACGAAGGCTTCAAATAGCTTAACGTTCTTATCATGGTTCCATTAAACTGATCAAATTAGACAAGGCTTTTTTTTAAAATTTGGTTTTCCTGAATTCTTCCAAAAAATTCTGGGTGTCAAAGTCACATCACTTCCCGTATCTAGTTGCATATCCAGTAAAACATTATTTATTTGGATTTTTAATAAATCTTTTCATTTCTTTAAAACGTCTTTAATTATTTCCTCTTAATTTTGTTAGATCATCTCGATATTTCTTCTTTTCGATTTATACATGCGTTTTAAATTATTTATTTTAAAACAATTTTCATGTCTTTTTTTAATTACCTGATATTTGTATTTTTCTCTTTGATGGCTATAACTACACCAATTCACATTATTCGGTCGTTTTTTCTCTGTCGTGTATGTATCCTTTACTCGACCAGATCTGTAATTTTTGTCGAATTTAATTTTTGAATCAATTCAGCACAGAGTTCTAGTGACAATTTTTACAGTTGTAACTTCATTACAATCATTTGCCGATGATCGTAATTTTGAAGTCTGTTTACGAATTTCATTAGAATCAAATCTTTTTTCCGGTTCCAGTTTCTCTCTCTCACAATACTTGGCAGAACGAAGAACATATTCAGTGACAAATTCATTTACTTTTTGAGAAATGTCCATGTACATGCCTGCATTCACTAGGTTTTATTTTAGGTGGTATGTTTTTTTTAATATTAGCTGACTTATGTAGTTGAACGTCATTTCTCCTTACTGCCTAAGGTGTGCAATTGCTGAAAATTTTATAATAGCTTCACAACCAGCTGTTGCCAAAAAGAAAGCAGTTATCTGGTTTTCTCCTACAACTGATTTCAAATCCTTCAGTTTTTTTTTACCTTGCTTGTTTGTGCTCGTAATTGTTCATTTAGTTCTTTAGATGTTAGTGACGCCATTGTTATTAACTTACGTAGAGTGGTAAGCACCTCATAGCTGTTTATACTCGACCGGGACTTTTTATACTTATCAGTCATTTCAGCAATATTTGGCAGTAATCGACTGAGCAATAAGTGATACTGTCTGTTGAAATTTTAAAAACATTTTCTTGAAATAATTTTCCAGGAAAATAGACTTCAGATGTTCATTAATTTCATTAATTTAACTGTCTTTCTAATATACAATAATCGATTAAGATGGATGAAAGTTAGTAGTAAATAAAACAGTGTTGAAAGTTGATTTCACTATATGATCATGCTATTTGAGTCAGAGTAATTATTTTTGAAAATGTTTGCCGAGGCTTCGACGGTACACGTTCAATAGATTGTGAAAACTTCTTTTTTTGTTTTTTTTGTTTTATAAGCGTTTCACCCCGAGCAAGGCATGTCACTGCCACTACTGTGCAGGGGGCTACGTAGAGTGGAGAAAGGCTGATTAAATATAGGAAATAACAGAGGGTGGGTGATAGGCGGGTGAGGATACCGAGAATGAGGGTTGGGTAGATGAGAGTGTTGTGAGAATAGTTGGGAGTTAGTGTGATAGGAGGTGTCTATTGACCCTACATTTAAACACCTGGAGATTGTAACTGTCGGGAAAGCAGACTTGTGGAAGGGAGTTCCACAGGCGGGAAGCGCGAGAAAAGAAGCTGTTGGAGTAGAATTTACGGTTACATCTTATTTGTTTAACTGTAAAAGGGTGGGACCTAGTTGCTAATCTAGTATCTCGTGTAAATTCGTGCTTAGGCGGCACCAGTGATCTAAGCTCATCGGAGCAGAAGCCATGAAAGTACTTGTAGAAGAGGCACAGGGAAGCTACATCACGCCGGTGTGAGAGCGGCTGCAGCCGGTCTGCCAAGTCAGTATCAACCACGTTACAGATCCTGCTTTGTATTTTGTCAAGAAGCCCAAGGAGAGCAGCAGGGGCATCCGACCAGATATGGCAGCAATATTCAATACACGGGCGGATGGTAGATTTGTATATGTGCAGAATAGTTTCAGGTGGGAAAAATTTCCGGGCCCTGCACAGGGAGCCCACTTTCATAGCAGCAGATTTGGCAATGGATTCAATATAGTCATTCCATTTGAGGTCCGCCGAGAGTGTAAGGCCAAGGAGGCGTAGTATTTTACTCTCTGGGAGGCTAGCCTGTCCCATGCTAATGGGAGGTAGATGCGATTGTCTATGGTGGTTAGTTGATAACAGCTTTGTTTTGGAGGCATTGAAATTTACCAACCATTTCCTACCCCAGGTCACTACGGATTGGAGGTCCCTTTCAAGTACGGCAGCGAGGTTCACTTTGTCGTCCAGACCTGGTTTCTGATCGATGCGGGAGTAGATTGTTATACCAGGCACTCGACAAGAATGGTGAAGCCCGAACCGTTGCCTTGGATATCTCCAAAGCATTCGACAGGGTCTGGCATGCTGGCCTCTTGTGCAAACTGCGGAGCTATGGGATAACTGGACATCTGTTTGACCTCATCCAGTCCTTCCTCTCTAACCGCACATTAAAGGTGGTATTAAATGGGCATGCCTTTTGATGACGTCTCTGCATAGTTGCTCATCGATCTCACTAATATACATTATTATATCATCCTTCAGCTGTTAACTGTTGTTGGCTTGTTGGGATAGACCTTAACTTTGAAATGATCACAAAAGAAAAAAATTAAAGACGTCAATCCGCACTATCGTGGAACCCAATTGACATTACTGTTTCGAGAGATGATCCGACTTGGGAACTTCTCTTGTTTCAACGTCCATCTTCTTAATAGGCTTCGATAACTTTAACACGTTGTTTGATTGTTATTTTTTCATGGTTACTATTGTTAAAAATTGAAGTTGTTACATCTGAAAAAAATTGAAAAATATCATTAGACGCTTAAAGTTAATTCGCATTAAAATCGCTCGAAGTTTCTATGAAAGTTTCCTAGACGTTTTGTTTAAGGTAATAAGACAATATCTTGATTATGTCACTATTTAGATCTAGTTACAAATAATAAAAGTACTTCTTGCTGCTGTTGAATGTCTTCAATTTTTGTTGTATTTGTTATTTATTTTTGTGGGTATTTTGCAACTGCAGTATATAAGATGTGCTGAAGAGATATCTTCTTTAGTATCTAAAAGATCCATTCTGCGGATCAAACTGCAGATAAATAATTGCTTAAATATTTCTTAATGAATTATAGACCATGCGTTTTTGTGTAATATTTTGAAAAATTCCTGTATTTTGCTAGAATAAAAAATGATGATTGTTGTGCTCATGTTGGTTGTAATCTGATCTGATAGCGATTGATAAATCGCAGAGCTGAGTTCGAATTCCAGTTAAATTCGTTAAATTCATCTACACATAAGCAGTCTTGGTAAAGTTATAAATCAATCTCATCTGTCAGGGACGGGTTGAATAATAAGACTTTGGTATGGAAAAAATTGTTGTTCTCAAAAAATGTTAATGCGTTATTCATTCGGAAAAAAAATTTTAACCAAAAATATTTCTCGTTTTTAAATAACTCACAAATTGTTGATATAATAATAATAATAATAATAATAATAATATTAATAATAATAAAATCAAACCCTACTAGGTATATAAAATCATCGGATGAGCTGGGTTGCATGCAAATCGTAGCCATAGTTCGTTCAACCCTGTTCTGGAACAAATTTTTCAATACATTTTATTGCGTGTGACTGCGTATGTTGTATCGTTTTTGACGTTTATGACATCAACGATCTTCATTTAAAAAAAAATAAAAACGTTTTAAAGTACTATAAAATAAATTGCTCATAACAGTCAAAGTGAAACAGGTGCGCTTCAAACAGGTTGATCTTCAATTATCTGCACTTGTTTACTCGAAAGAAAACTATCTTAGACAATAAATTACTTTAACGTGATTATTTCTTCGCTGGTAGAAAAACACCTGATTATGAGAAAAGAAAGTCATAGGAGAAATCTACATGAGAAATACAGGAGAATATTTTCATAATATCAATTGTGATAAAAATAATAAGATTTATTTTTTTAAAATACACATTACAACGTCAGTTGACGTATATTGTATTTCGTTGAAAAGCTTTCGTTGGGTGGTATCAAGACGAACAAACTCGTATATATATGGCTATATTAATATTTCTGTAAAATAAAGAAATGAAAAACACGCATACACAAACACTTGCACCCACACATATAAGACGATATATATATATATATATATATATATATATATAAACACTGCTGAAAGAAGAATAACAGATAATAAAGTATAACAAATTAAAATAATAACTTCATCGAACAATAATACAACAAATATACGACGAAGCCATAACGAATAAATGCATCAAAAAAAAATTCTTCCAATTTCTCAGACATTTTTTTGTTTTTTAAAACATATTTTATAAATGTATATATAAAGTTTGTAAATGTATCGAAAGTGCTTTACTGTTCATCAGAATCTAAATATGATTAAAATATATATTTATTGTATGATATAATTACGGCTAAAGGCGCTCAATATCAGAGGTCGATAGGCATGTATACACTCGGTGAAAGAAATATTAATCTTAAGACCTATTTCTCAGATTTGTACGACACCTATGTTTTGTTTGTTAGGTGTAACATTGTCTTGTTATTTACTTTGACATAAGAGACCCTAAAGCCCATTAAACAGAGACACGTTACAACAAAAATCCCTACTCAACATGTCATGGTGCTACATTTGAAATCATCATTTATACTACTCTGCTTCTATTTAGTACTATACCTGTGTGTAAGAAACGGATGCACCCTCAGCACGTAATGTGCTTCTGCAATTCTATTTTTATGCTCAGACGGTTTTGTAAATAGTGTTGTCATATTCCCGACGTTTCGACCGTTGTACATTGATTTCCTCAAAGATATTTAGCCCTCTGGATAAAAGCGTTTGCTGAATCCAGTGACTTAACCCAAAGAATTATGAGTTCAATACCTGGCAACACCGGATGTGAAAAAAACTTCGAGATTTGCGTTAAAGGGAGATAACTAATACTGAGATATCTGGAACTAGAACAATTTACCCCAGTGAGTGAAATAGAGTGTTCAGCCCGAAATTAAATTAAATAAAAGCAGCATTTAACTGGCAACAAGGTTTATCGATATACAGTTGAGTTGGTTAGATGCAACATTAAGTTCTATGATAACAGTTTCTTTTCTAGCATTCTCTCTTGTGAAATTCCCTTCCATGGTTTTCAGTCATCTATAATTTTTTAAAAATTCAAAAGGATAATTGTCATTGTCAGTTGCTATCTACCGTTTTCCTTATTACTCTTCTTCTATACTCCCTCCTTAGTTTTATTTCCTGTTTTCTAATTCTTCAACACCCAGTTACCCACTGTTTCTCAGTGATTTTAATACCTTGCTTAGGGTGATCCTGATTTTTTAAAAAAAGAGCTACAAAGTGTAGAAAGCCAATGCCATGTTTATGCTGAATGGATACGGCACAAAGAAAAAGAAACATATATTTGAATTTATAAAATATATTGTCTTACCTTTTAATAGACAATATTGTTATGATACACGAAATATATAGACTCAAAATAAAGACCATCTTCATCTCATCGAAAAATAAAGAAAGAAGAAAGTCTTATTAAGACTTAACAACTTATTTTATTTTTTGATTTTCGTTTAACATTGTCCCGTGGGTAAGTTGCTAGTTCGCTCCCGACGATTCCGTATCGTGCTTGTCGATATTATCTTCCATCACAAATGTCTGTAGAGAGAAAATAGCCGCGCCTTTTACGATATGCTACCGTTGAGCGTGACATCTGGTTCAAAAGGAGAATAGAGGCGACCGTCACACCAAATTGGAGGGGAACATTCATAAAGACGACATGGCGCCATTATCCCACCTGGAACTCACGTAAGCGAAACGAATCGGATTATTGTCTGATGTGTGCGAGAAGCCTGTGTATTACAAAGGATTTATCATTCAAGAAGAAATGGGTAAACACTGATGAGATAATGAAACGTAGGAAAAATTTTACCAGGGATAAAAACGTCTGAGAGAGAAATCAGCATAGAAATCAATGAGTGCCGGGGTTTCGAAAGCAAGCGATCGGGAGAGCTGTAAATGGTATCATACTTAATAACAAGACGAAATCTTGTGGGTGAGATAGTTGTATATTTTCGAATAACATATTTTGGTTTCCAATGCTGATTTTCAAAGTTTTCTCTCTGTCTTTCTCCCTATTTTTATATGATATTGGAAAATCTTCCTTCTATTCATTTTTTATACTGTAATGCAATAAATAAGCATTGTGAATATAAATTTGTAAAGGTCGTATTCACATGGTGTTAGTTTAAACTTACCTTCTTAAGTTTACTATATAGACTATTATATCAGCGAATGAAAGACGGTCACTTCAAAGATGACGGAGAGACTCTAAGCGACAGAAATGTAGATTAACAGAAGGATGCTGAGGATACCATGGACCGAGCATTTGAGCAATAACAACGCGTTCGAGTGGACGAAAAGAGAGCGGAAACTTTTACTTAGCATTAGTAAAAGATAACTGAGGTTTATGAGGGACGAAACCAGCAAGGAAATGTTGGGGAATATGATACACACAGGGCAAATAGAAGGAAAGAGTGACAGGATTAAACAGCGTGATATTTACTAAGTAGCCTTGAGAAAATAGATCACGGTGCGAGTTTGGGAGAGATACGTTGATAAGTGTTGACTAAGACAATGGATAAGAGCAAGTATATGTCTATGATTGCTTTCATCCTGAATGTACACAACACATAAAAAAAGAATATAGACTATTATTTTAACTATATTTTGGGAGGTTAAATCTTGCTTTTTTCAATTTTCTGGTAAGATCTAGAAAGTACAAAAATAAATCAAATGGTCAGAATGAACGAAAAAAAGTTGTTAGTTTAAACTGATTTTGTTTTACGACCTACAAAATTACTACAGGTTGATTAATACCAAAATCGTAATATTTTGAACACAATGTTTCGGTTTTAACTACACTTTCACTATAATGATAATCTTCTGCAATTTAATTGAAACGACTGCTTTAGTTTCCTTTCTTTTATCATACGGTGAGTTTTTGAACCACTGAGATAAGGGGTGTAATTGATTTCTATTTGTCCTCAGATTAGGACATTTGCAATGGTGCGCAGTAATACGAATTTATTATCGGGGTGCATGATAAAATTTCTTTGGCCTTGAAAATATTGCATCATCCGTGATTGCATCAGATTGTTATCCCCTTCAGACACTCTTGTCTCGACTATCAATTAGTTGTCTGTCGGTCATTATCTGCGATAAAAGTTGCTCCAAGGTGTGCAAAAAGTATAACGCGGTACAAACACACTGACAAGCTTTACAGAAAGATGACGGATACTTTGGTAAAACCTTTCAACTGTCAGTCGTATCATCAAAGTAAAGAAATAAACTAGATCCTCGGTCCAAAACGTAAAGGAAAATGCGGTAGGAAGAGAAAAACAAAGCCAAGAGACGACGTATACAAGATCAAGAAAAGTGCAAAAGATCTTAGGAAAATACAGCTCATTTTTTTTTCGATTAATTTGCATAAAAGTACCTGTTACATTGGTAATCTTTTTCATATAAAATATATTGCTGGTATTTTTACTGTAAAAATGGGTTTTTATTTTAATATTTTCATCGTGTTTTGTTTTTGTTTGTGAGGTTTAATGTTTTTCCATAGTTGTAACGTCAAGAGGATTGCGTTTCTCTTGCAACAACAGTATTTAGTTGGCTCTACGCTCCTTAAAACCTTACTTAAAATTTTCTTACAAGGGCGGTGTGACAAAACCTCATTATTAATATTACTTTGTCATTCAGAGCGAAGATTTTCATATAGCGAAAAATGGATCGGTTGAAACTGAAAAAAATATCATTGGCATTTCCACGCATTTTGCTGGTTCCAGTCGACATGGAAATGTTTATTATTTTTACAATATTATTGTGGCACAAAGCCGAAAGTGGAAATCGGGAAACGTTGGTCAACACCGACATCTAGCTAATCACATTCATGGCCCATTCAATCTAATCAAGCGGTATCGGATATTGATTTATGGTATTTTTTTTACAATTGTGACTCGAGGCCAACAGGAAGTGAACAATTGGGTTACACTATCATAAACCGAGCTAATCCGATTCACGACTAATTTATTCATTACAATTTACTTTTTCACCACAAGAACTCATCAGTTCTCATTCAATCCACGATACAAAAGCCACTTATGCTCAAGAGTTTATTTTCTCGCTGTTTCCTCTTTTGGAACTCTCTTCCGTTTATTTGCTTCCATGATAGCTGCAAACTGCAAAAAATTACATGCAACGTCAATTGACATCTTCCATATTCTTGAATCCCGTTCATATATCATTCTTTCCTCAATACTCCCAATACACAATAATTTCCCTCACTGTAATCCTCTGCGCAAGAATGGCGGTCCCACCTTGTTTAGGATGAAATTAAAAAATTTAAATGGCAGGGATCGTACAAAAACAACATGACATAAAAATTTCGTAATTGAAAAAGTAGTTTTTTTTTATTTTAATCAGCATAGGAATAACTGCAAAAACTTCCTCTTCATCAAATTTATAGAAGAAATATACGACTAGATTTTCTTTCCAGCTAGATAGACCATTTCTAGGTTAATTCCGCCATATTTTTGTTCTTTCTTACTTTAAATTCAAAACGTTGTGATTTGTATCGCTTTCGTGTGTTAACACAATTCTTACTTTGGGATTATCTTGCATCAATACTGTTGGTTTGTTTTCTCTGCCTTACAAACAAAAACAAAACACTATGAAAATATTAAAATAAAAACCCATTTTTACAGTAAAAATACCAGCAATATATTTTATATGAAAAAGATTACCAATGTAACATATATATTGTTTTTTTTGTATTTATCCACTGTTCGGTGCCTACTTTGTTACTGTATATTAAAACTTCTCGCAATTCGTTTGTTGGGCGTTTTGGCCAATTAAATTTAACAATGGTCATTTGTTCTACACGTCTAATCTAAAACATTTTTAACTTCGACAAAAATGAATCTTTTTGATTTTAATTAATCAGCAGAAATTGTATATATAAACTCTATATATACAAACGTATATAAAATTAATGGTTATTTGTACATGAATATTGAAATAGTAAAAGTGATTACAAACCAAGCTTGTCTTTAAACACAAAAATGGCAATGACATAAAACACATTATGAAGTTCATATTTCATGATTCTAAATGCAATTCGATTTTATGAAGCAGTTCTATAGAATTTAATGCCCATTTTTTAATCACTGTCTTATGTAATCACTGTCTTATGTAAATGTAAATCAGGAATTGGAAAACATTACAACTTAAAAGTTAGTCGTTATTATAAGTATTGTAAAAAAAACAACTAAATGTGTTCATGCCAACACTGGAACAACTGTTGTAATCATTAGCCTTTTCCGAGTTTTTGTCGTCGTACAAAATCTTTAGTGAATATCGAAGTAAACCCTTACGTCAATCCCCGCAACTAGATTGATCTCGTTCTGCTGACCATACGAGAAGAAGTTAGTATCAGAAATATATTCTATTATCTTGAAGGCATACTGAACATTGCATTGACTGTAATTCCTATATATCATTTTTTACGCGATCTCAAGCATATCACAGACTGAAAAGAAAAACAATTTACTTTACTTCATAGGTAATTTCCATATCCATCGTGTCAGGAAATCGAAATCATATTTTCACATTATTGGTTATCTTAACGTATGTTTTACTAGAATAACTTTAAGCCCATCAGAATCTAATCACCGGCAAGCAGCGTGAGATTGGATCACGAATCCTTGACAATGCGAGCATGAAATAGCTCAAACGATTTCATAAACAAACGTTAGATAGTGGAAACGTAATTACATCTATTGCAAAATATAACTGTGCAGAACCAAAGCACATATAAATTCCGAATTTCGATGTAGAAAAAATAAATAATTTTTATTGTGTTGTTATAATTTAATCTGAAATGCAAGTGGTAATCATTACTAAAATCACTCCAAATATTTTTCATAATGATTCTATCTGAGAAAAGCCACGTTTGCTTTGGAAATCAGCATTAGAAATGCTGAAACTGAACTCTGCTCGAACATGGAATCGTAGAAAATATGCAATTCTAAGAGTCTAAAGTGCGAGTTAGAAAGTGGAGACATCAACATTACGCAGGTGCAGACATGTAAATATCTGGGAAGTGTTTTATCAGAGGATGGAAAATGTGACACCAAAATCTGAATACTCATTGGAGAAATGAAAGTAGCATAACAAAAGCAAAACAAAGACTTAGAAAGGAAGAAAAGACTGTTAGATTGCTATGTGGTATCCATTCTTTTACATGACAGTTAATGCAAGAAAATCTACCCATGGATGAGGAGAAAATCGGAGGTAGTAAAAATGAGGCTGTAATAAATGATACCAAAAATTCAATTGACACGGTAAGTAAGTAGCAATGAAGGCAAGAGAAAATGTCAACAGAAAGAACACTTATACTCAGAATCAAGAAAACGATAGCTGAAGTTTCTTTCGACACATGATGAAGAAACATTTCTGGTAAAACTTAAATCTCATGTGGCATATTGAGGGAAAGAGTGGTAGGTGAAGTTAGGAAGTCAGTTACCGGTTGAGCTTGTTTTGACGATTGATTGATTCGTTTTCTAAGGCTTATCAATCCGTTCCTGGTTACTTAAAAGCAGAAACTATTTTTAGGTTATAAGAGTTTTTCTGAGAAAATAATGATTTAGTGATACAGGTTTTACTAACTAACCCGTAGCTTGAGAAAATATCGGGATTATAAATTTTGTCAAAGGTAAGTGAATATAACAAAACTAACTGGAATTACAACTCGGGTCTCTGGTTAATAATTCCATGATATTATGTATTACAATACTCGCTCATCCAAGCTTGCAGTACCTGCTTTTCCAAGCGGTCACACGTCTATGTACTGACAAGCAAGACTTTGCTTAAATTCGGCGATTATACAGGAACTAGTGTTCAAACTGGTTAACTTGTGTGAACGGATAGAGGAACTGTGTGTGAGGGTCATAGTAAATGAAGAAAAGCTGCTTAGGGTCACGGCATAGAATTTTGTGTAGAGGGACATGAACATCTATGAGCTCAACAGATGCGAGACATAGTAAACGAAGAAACAGCAGCAACAGCAAAAGAAGAAAAAGAGAACGGGAAGGAGTAGAAGCAAAAATGGCGTTTAAAATCAATTAAAAAATCTATAAATTCTCTCTAACAATTAAAACCTTTTCTATAAAGTCTCTCTTACAATTGAAACGTAAACTGTAAAAACTTTCTTTTAAGTGAAACGCAATATATAAAGTCTTTCTTGTAGTTGAAACTATCTTTAATAGTTGGCTCATTAAGTAGAACTTCCGAACCAGTAAGCTGAGAAAAATGTTGTCGATGTAAATACATGTTTTCTGAAACAAAAACACAAGCGAGAATCGACCGCATACCTGTTAATCCCCCATACAAACTTCATGCTTTTGAGCAGCTTGTAAGAATAAAATTGTGAAAGAGGAAACCACGCCTAATGTTTGAATTCGTGTTGATGAAGATTGGGCGTCTTGCTTGCATTTTTTTTTCGTATCTAATTTTTAGTTCATCTTCATATATATATATATATATATATATATATATATATATATATATATATATTCTCATGCGCAGAATTTTTATCTAGTGATGAATACCAGGCACATGGTATAATGGATGACGCCATTAATCAGAGCATACAACAGGTCAGTGGCTCACTGTGTCCTCGGAACAACAACAATAACTCATATCCGGTATTCACATTAAAGTCGAATAACGGAAACGCTGTTCACCGCAAGGCGTTTTTGGCATTTTCGCCGAGTGTCTGTTTGTTGAAGAATAGGTACATTCCATTATATATTTGTACTATTTGAGCATGCGTACAATACATGCTTTTACCTGGGGGATACATTCTCTGTCGTGTATATTGTATACGCGTGCAGAAGTTATTTTCCTTAATGCCGTTCTGTCTATTTACGGCTTTCTTCGTTTGGCAGATTAGCAGTAATTAGAAGATATGTAGTTTGGGGTTTAAACGAGAAAAAACATTTTTAATATTGTATGTCAGAAAGAGCATTGTTCATATCATGATGCTTTTGTCATGACTGTTATACGCCAAAAACATCTATCTATCTATCTATCTATCTATCTATCTATCTATCTATCTATCTATCTATCTATCTATCTATCTATCTAACACATTATATAGGAACCTCTTCGCGGTGTAATGATTAATAAGCTTGTCTCGTTAGCTTCCTTGAAATTGAGTAGCGAGTTCGATCCTTACTGTAAGCATTATAGTCTTTTGCCACATCTAAGCAGTGCTTATAAAAATACTAACAGTATGTTTATACCTATCTATTTTAGTCCACTATCATTCCAATCTATTTCAGTCTAATATATATCTTAGTTCATTATTTATTTATCTATCTATCTATCTATTACAGTTCCGGTCTGTTCATTATCTATTTCAGTCTATTATCTATCTCAGTTCATTATTTATTTATTTATTTATTTATTTATTTATTTATTTATCTATCTATCTATCTATCTATCTATCTATCTATCTATCTTTTCATATTTATCTTTATATTAATGTATGTCCTTTAAATTTATACATAAGGGCTAATATAGTTTAGTATTAAACACAGAATGTTCTGCTATACATTATGTCTCATCAGAACCTTGGCGATCATGGCTTTTCACAATGTGAAATCATTTTTAGCAATAATTGTCGAAACGTACACACACAAAAAAAGAAAGAAATAATGGATATTTTATTTATTAATCTAACAAATTACCACTTGAAACTTTAAACGGATGGTTCATTTTTTACTTTAATAAAAGTTAACCATTGTGCTGAAAGGCCTTATTCGGCGTTGCCTGCTCAACGTCGGTATTTTCTGGCGAACCGGTTAAAAGTACGTTGCAACTCACGAGGGTTTCTCCTGCAAAAGAGGCGCACGTTTCTCTTTAATTAAATTTCTCGTATATTTAGAACGCTAGACGAAAATACATATAATGCTTTAGATATAACGGAATGTCTACTCAGATCCACAAAATATAACGTTTAAAGTGTTAATAATCTGACGGACTAATAAATAAATAATCCAGTAGTTTTTTTTAGAAATTACTACACACAGACACACACACACACATATAAATACACACGTATGTAGGCAGGGTGTTTTTCTTAGCGCAGCTTACATGTGGCACAAGGCCGAAAGTATATTATACCCAGTGAGGATCCAACTCACTACTCAATTGTAATGGTTCTAGCGAGACAAGCTTGCTAACCATTACACTACCTCAAAGTGTCCAGTAGAAAATATTGTAAGCACCGCTTCCATGTGGCAAAAGACCGAAAGTATGAAGCACCCAGTGAGGATTGAACTCACAACTCAGTTGTAAGAGTTTCTGGCGAGATAAGCTTGCTAACTATTACACCACGCCGAGGTGCCCACATGTATTTAGGTATGTGTATAAAGAGAGTGAGAATAAACAAGAATAACCTGAAGCTAAAAATAACAAAATTTGTGTAACAAAACTAAAAATGGAAAGATATTCAGTGATAGCTGTGGTTTTCTAAGCGTTGCTTAGATGTGACGCAGGACCAAAATTTTGTTTGTTTGTTTAGCTGCATATCACCATTTTATTGGTTATTTAATCCTGAAATTTAATTTTCTTCTGAGTATTAGTAATTTCTTTTACAGAAAATGTATTGCTACCAATTTTTTTTTTCACAGAAATGTATTGCTAGTAATGTGATTTATATTTTTAAATGGATTGCTTGTAATTCTGTTAATATCAAAATGTATTTCTGGTATATTTGCTATAAAATATATTTTTATACTTCCATAGTGTTTTAACCAGAGTTTAGGTGTTAGCTATTTGCCCATAGCTGCCACCCCGGGCCAGGTTGAACTTAGGAATTTAGAGGTAGTTCCAACTTCCTCATAACCGCCCGATCCGAAGCCTTACTGCTGGGTGTAGTTTATCGCCGTATCTAAGACGTAGGACCTGCATTACTGGAGCACCATATGCAAATCACTGATAGTTGTGTCATAACGTTTACTTTGCGAATAAAATGTAATGATGAATATTCAAAGCTAAGTTCTGGGCATGACGGTAAACTGCTTCAGGCAGCATGGTCTCTGATTGGGTGGTTGTGGGGAGCATGGAACCATCTTTTAATTAATGTGTTTCGCAGGCCCACCCTGACCGGGGTGGTAGCGCCTGTTAGAGTCCCAGCTATGGGCAAATAGGTAAACCCCCAAACTGGTGTCAAAACACTATTAAAGTATAAAAAACAGTTTTATAGGCATATATACAAAGAAATAGACTTTTATAGAAAATTATGGATTTTTGGAAAAATATTACCGACAATACATTTCTTGAAGAAAAAACTATTACCATAACACGTTTTTGAGGGGAAAATATTCCCAGCAAAACATTTTTAGTACAAAACTAGAAAACATTTTCAGTTTTCTAAAACAAAAATCTAAAAACTAAAAATTTTCATTAACATCTGACTAAATTAACCTTCTCACTATAACTGAACATTAAAAAACTAATACCTTAAAACTCCACCTTTTTGGCATTAAATATTCCACAGAGGTTGATATGCCATTAAACAAAACTCAAGCTAAAAACACAAAGCTAACTAATCAGCTATTAAATATATAATCACAGATGGTGGCAAATTAATTACATAAAACTAACTACGAAACTAAAGGCAGTGGACGAACGAGAAGAATTATTCACAACTGACCCTAAAATCTGAGCTACAGAGGAGAAGCATAATTGTCTGTGTAGGTATGAGTGTTTGAGTGTGTAGTGGAATACTCGAATCATTTTTGATTTAGAGTTCGTTAGCCGCAGTCAAATACTTAGTTCATCAATGTATCCAGCAGTTTCAACATGTTCACAAATGCTTTTTGAAAGTGACCTGTATTTGTCAATATTCAAAAAATAGTATTGTCCACCATATCATCGAAAAGTCTCTAACAACAAGTGGAGCAGGAAAAAATGGAAACTAGTTTGAACAGTTTTAATTTACATATGATATTTAAATACCTTTGAACCATATGCTCATTAACTTTTTCGATTGATGCAAAACGCTTTGATAGAGAAAGCCTTTTCTAATGAAAAGAAGATTCATGATTCCATCGAAAAAAAAAGTGCATAAAAAGCTGCAAAATTTTACTGAAAAGTCATCAAATAGATGATGACTCACTGAAAATATTAATGAACGAATACGTAAATAAAATGGAAAATTTAGTTTTTAAAAAATAAAATTGAAAAACAAAATGGATATTATTTTTACTCAATAACTTTGCCACATTGCCTATTTCCTTGTCATTATATCAGCATAATTAGCACAAACTCCACGATTATTTGTGTATTGTGTATACTTGCACTGGAGATGCGAGGTTTTAGTACCTGATGGCAGTGACAGAATGTTGAAGATATCTGCATTATATGGAGATGAAATGAACGACCCAATAAAAGGTTTTAAAAAATCAATCATAATTGAATAAATATTTTGAAAAATTCACAGTGAAATAGTCCCTTATGCTACAGAAAAATGTTATCGAATGAAATATACCTTTCTAAAGCTAATCTTACTAATAAAGGTTTTTTTCACAATGTAAACAAATTCTTTAACTAAAACATATGCCTGGGTCAATAACATTGATGTTATGTTACAATGGGATTATAATTCCTTTTACCTCGAAGGATATTTATTGAAACACTTCAGAAGCCGGGTAGCATTCCCAATATAGTTCATTATAATAACAATTACTACTGTATTGATCATTAAAAAGAATTGATTTGTGATTCTAGATTGGGATACATCTGAAATATTAGCGGTAATATCGCAACTTTGAGAATTATAGAATAACTTAAAGTAAACCAGATTACCTTAGGATAACATTTACGCTCAAATCACGTTGAAATCTACATTCAAATCTCATGAGAAGTTAAGCAACGTCTAGGCTGGTCTGTAGGTAAATTTGGAACCTCGAGTGGTGTAAGCATTACAAAAGTAAAATTCATTCTTTTTTTTCTTCTTCCATAATTCAACATGTGCCGTGCCCCTTCAGAAGTCAGGCGAACACGGCTCTCCTCATTTTACTGTCTTTTGTAACTCTTAATAAACTTTATTATCTCGTCTAAACTTTGTTTTACCATTTATTTACTAAATAGGTTATGCATCATTTTCTATTTCTCCTCAATCTGTCCTGTGAGTATATGGTTTTTAAAGCCCTTTTTTCTCATAGCCTAGACATTTCAAGTGTCTCTTCTTTTAATTATAAGCATCCTTTTTGTTTCCATTTTCCGTAAAACTTTGTTGCTGCTCATATGTTCGTTTCATGCTAATCTGAACATCTTTCTACGGAATTACATTTCTCTCGTTTAAAGTCTCATATGTGAGAAGAT
The DNA here is from genome assembly GCA_037127315.1 of Ascarosepion bandense. Taxonomy (NCBI): domain Eukaryota; kingdom Metazoa; phylum Mollusca; class Cephalopoda; order Sepiida; family Sepiidae; genus Ascarosepion; species Ascarosepion bandense. The sequence continues at coordinate 38,820 of JBBBDQ010000703.1, read as the reverse complement.
TGTCCAGTATATTTATTATGTTGAACTTTTGTTTTCTTTTATAATCATATCGCCTCAAAGCAAGGCATTTTACTGCTACTGTTTTGCATAGGAGGAAAGGTATGTGAAAGAGTGACAGGTTATAAGGGGTAACAGGAAGTGGTTAAGAGAACGATGAGAATACTGATGAGAGGGGAGTGGACGGAGAAAGGGGGAAAAGAGAGAGAGAGAGGATGCATATCAGTGAGATAGGTGATGACTATTGACTTTACATTTGAATTCTTGGAAATTGTAGCTGTCGAGGAAGCAAGTAAATGGAAGGGAATTCCACCGGCGGGAAGTTTCACAGTAATAGGGTGAGACCTAGTTGCTAATCTTGTGGCTCGAGTAAATTCATATATTGGAGCACCAGATAGGTAACTTCATCGGAGCAGAAGCCGTGAAAGTATTTGTAGCAAAGACAGAGAGAATCCACATTGCGCTGGTGAGAACAGGGTGTGTATGTGAGCTTCCAAGACGGGATCCATCATATTACAGATTTTTCGTTGGATTTTGTCAAGTACCCCTAGGTGGATAGCAGGGGCACCCGACCAGTTATGGCAGCTGTATTCGATGCACAAGCGGATGGTAGATTTATGTATATATTTCATTTGTAAACGAGTTATTACGCAACACAGGTTTCTACCATCTGGTGTCTTCAGGAGATTTACAATAATTATTGTATTGTACATAAATATTATTATTGTAAATCGACTGAAATTTTTCAAGGAGGCTCCTTTCTTTGAACCCCCTTGATTTGTTTTGTATTTTATAATCATATCGCCCCAAGCAAGGCATTTTACTGCCACTGTTTTACAGGGGGTTACTTACGAAGAAAGTTATGAGAAAGAGTGACAGGTTATAGGGGGTATCAATAAGTGGGTAAGAGGAGGATGAGAATACTGATGAGAGTGGAGTGGACGGAGAAGGGAGCATGAAAGAGAAGATGCAGGTGAGTGAGATAGGAGAGGACTATTGACTTTACATTTAAATTCTTGGAGATTTTAGCTGTCGGGAAAGCAAGTAAATGGAAGGGAATTAAACTGGTGGGAAGTGCAATAAAAGAAGCTACTTGAGTAGAATTTGCTTTTATAATTTATTGGCTTCGCAGTAAAAGGGTGAGGCCTAGTTGCTAATCTTGTGGTTCGAGTAAATTTATATATAGAAGGCACCAGCTAAGTTCATCGGAGCAGAAGCCATAAAAGTAATTGTAGAAGAGACACAAAGTAGCCACATTGTGCCGGTGAGAAAGTGACTGTATCTAAGCTGCAACTCGGGATCTATTACATTACATAACTGATACTACGTAACCGATGAAAATATACAACTGGATGTGGGGAAGTTAAAAAATTAGTGGTTCATTCAAAGATGGAATACCGTTTCTGACCGCAACTTTTCCCACTTAGCAGCAGAAAGTAAAAATCAACAGCAAAACAATACCTAGAGAGAAGACTCTACAATTCTGAGTAAGAGCTACGACCACTAATTCTATGAAGTCATTTGGAATACACCTGGTAAATATAATTATTGCCATTCCAAATCTTCGATCGGAGACGATTCAAACACAAGAAAAGTAAATATTAATGAGAGAAACTGAAATCAAATCAAATTTACTGGCTTTCAAAAGTACATGAATTTACAACTTCTAGCTGGATCCGAATAAGATCAATTTTCTAACATTATTCAAGGGTTTACGGCAATATCACATTGAAAAAGACCGGCTTTTGTAAGATCATGGAAGTTAAGGAACGTCGATACTGGTAAATACTTAGACCGATTAGAAATACAACATGTTGGCTAACGGATATTCAGTCAGTTAAATGCCATACCTGATACACGCTTTGGGCGATCATGTCTCGAAAGAGATATGACTGACAGGGCAGAATATTATCCCACAGAAGGTTGTTATTGATTTTTGCGGTAGACTGGTTGCCAGTCAAGGCTATAGAACTCAATCTGTCGTATTATTTATCCCATAACTGGAGGGAAGAGACGGATTAATACCTTTCCCAAAGGTATTTGTGCGTAAGTGAATGCAAGGAATTCAACTGGAATTCGAAATCGGCACCCCGATTTGTTGTTCCGAGTCGATATCCACTGCATCAAAACGAACATCTACCACGTTACCGGATAACAGATCGAAATTAGAAATCAGAGAACTGAGTTGATTATATTCGAGTTTGTTATATTCAGTTACGTGCCAATATCCTTGGGAAACGTATGAGTCTACCTCTTTCCCCTCCAGCTATGGGTTAATTTGCAGGACTTTTATCAGTAATCAGGAAATCAGAGAGCTGAGTTTCGATTCCATTCGGGTTCATTATATTGATTTACGCCTAAATACCCTTGGAAAAGTCTGAAACTACTTCTTCTCTCTCCCGCTATGCGCGATAGTTGATGCAGTTTTGCTTGGGATTCGAACTAGGCTGGTCGATTTCTCTTCACTAAAAGAAAACCATTACACATCTAGCAATCAGAATGATAAGTATTCCAAATAAAACCTCTTGGCATGTACAATAAATTTCTAGTCCACAATTGTTGTTTTGTAATTATATTATTTTCTAGTGTCTAATGTTTCAGCTATATTATTTTAATGCAGGATTTCATGATTCAGGTGGATGTGCAGGTGATGTAATTGGTAGCAGTTCATAACAAGAAATTCCAGAGCCAAGACGAATTCTAATCGGATTTGTTACATTGACTTACGCGTAAATAAAGGCATTAATCCATCATCTCCTCTTACCTATGCGTGAACATGTAGGACGTCAATTTGCAAAAATCCATAATTATTCTAAAAAATAAAATTTGTCAATAGTTATAACACCCAAACTTCCTCGTCTCAAAATTATGTTGAGTGCGCTAACTGGCCGTAAGGTGATCGAAGATGTTAAATGACCAGTTGAAAATCAGTCACTTTCTCTGCCACGTTGTGATTTCTGATCTCAGAGAAGTAAAAGGTCTGAGAAAAAAATCTTTATGCTATATTCTTCAACTACTGAAATAACAAAAGATAGTTGGGTGCACATCCTGAATAAAGAGAAATAGACAAGAAGAAACAAAGAAATAACAAGGCAGTAGTGACGACTCGTCTATGCGGACTAATGATTATATTGTAATTCTCTTAACATCAAAAGAGAGAGAATGATAAAAATACAATAAATAAAAAATAAAAACAAAAATACAATCCAACTTTTACAGTGTCCATAAACTATTGCGACTACTAAGTTGTTGTTGCTAGAAGTAATACGATCTTTCTGCTTCCCTGCCTATAAGCGGTGTTTTGTGTTACCAGCGGGTGGAAAAGAGAGAGAGAGAAAGAGAGAGAGAGAGACAGACAAACAGACAGTGAATTTTTCTTCTGTCAATCTGTGGTTTCTCTCTGACCTGATTTTCAAATCCGTTGTGTTTTTCTTGAAACTGTTTCAATATGGCGCGTGATAGTGAGTAATCCGAAGTTCGACTATTTGGCTCAGATCAATCGCATGCAATTCTCGGCATGCTGACGCAATCTTGTTGACCTTATACATTCACAGCGTCATTTACAATTACATCCTTACCTTGGGAGGACTTTTCCTAAAATTTCCCGATAATTATTTTTTTTCACTTTAGTCTATCCATTATTTTTTTTTTCGAGAGAGGTGCAGGGGAGAGCAACAGACAATAAGGAAAAAGAAAGAACCACGAATCTCTCCCCTCGCAGGCCATGTGTGTTTTTTATAAAATTGTTATCATATCAGTTGACGTCACCTCTGAAACGATTTGTGTTTATCCTCTCTCCTTCTCTCAGCCACCAAGGCGTTTTTTCCTTCCTCTCTCTCTCTCTCTCTCTCTCTCTTTCTCAGCTTTTTCTAAGAAACGAAAAAAGTTGATTTTTCTTGTAAGAAAAAATATATATATACATAGATATTTTCCAAATATCTATTCCTGGGTTCGAAGCCAGAGTTGGTCGATATCCATTTAACATGTGTGCATAAAGAACACTTACAGTTTTACATAGTATTCGCAAGCAAATATAAACAATTATTATTACAATTGCAAAAATACGTTTCGGCTTTAAATAATCTATAAATAGTTGATAAAAAAAACTCAAATGAATCAATTTTTGTTTCAGAATATTATTTCCCAGAATTATGTGCAAATAACCATGCATTTATTGGTCTTTAATTTTATATACAAAACAAATTGGTATTTAATCAACGAATATCAGGACAAGAATAGGCGTATGAAATTATTTTGATATTTTTCTCAGTGAATCCACTATGCTGCATTAATGTCTACGCTATCGGTTATGCAAGTTAAGCAAACACTAAACAAATATATTAGTATATTAAAGATTACAAATGAAAATAATAGTTGAAACTATTCCAGAATATACGTGATGATTTTTCTTTGTACTAATATTGACGAATTTTTTTTTTAATCATTTCACCCCGAGCAAGGCGGAAACGCCACTGATGTGCAGAGGGTTACATAAATGTAAAAAGATTAATTAGAAAAGAGTGAGGAGTACAAACTAGTTAGAAAGGAACAATAGAAAGCTGAGAAAGCAGGTTCGATGAGAGATACATAGTTGGAGAGAAATGGAAGGTTATACAGGGGAGGGGAGAGAGCTAGAGGCCAGTGGTTAGTAGATGAGTATTGACTTTGCATTTAAATTTCTGGAGGTTGTAGCCGTCAGCAAAGCAAGAATACGGGAGTGAGTTCCACAGGCGGGAAGTGCGAGAGAGGAAGCTGCAGGAGTAGAATTGTCGTCTGCATTTGGCTAACCTAACTGTGAATGGGTGGGACCCAGTTGCCAGTCTGGTTGCACGAGTAAACACCTGTTGAGGAGGCATCAGTGACTTAAGCTCATCCGAGCAGAAGCCATGAAAGTATTTATAGAAGAGACAAAGGGAGGCCACATTTCGACGATGGGGAAGTGGCTGCAGTCGAGTCGCCAGATCAGTACCTATCACATTACAGACTCTCCTTTGGAGCCTGTCAAGAACACTGAGGAGAACGGCAGGGGCACCTGACCATAAATGGCAGCAGTACTCCATGCACGGACGGATGGTTGACTTGTATATATGCAGGATGGATTCAGGTGGAAAAAACCTCCTGGATCGACATAGTGACCCAATCTTCTTAGCAGTAGATTTTGCTATGGATTCAATATAGTGGTTCCATTTGAGGTCTGAGGACAGGGTAAGTCCGAGGAGGCGTAGCGTATTACTCTCAGGGAGAATCACTTGGTCCATGCTTATGGGAGGCAGAAGAGGTTGCCTCTAATGATTGACAGACAACAGCTTGGTCTTAGATGAATTGAAGTTAACAAGCCACTTCTTGCCCCAGTTCACCACAGAGTGTAGATCCCGCTCAAGGTCAGCAGCGAGATTATGTCTGTCCGCCACAACAGGTTTCTTACTGGAGCGGGAGTATATTGTAGTGTCATCTGCGTAGATGCCTACTTGGGACTTGATCTCATCTGGGAGGTCGTTGATGAAAATAAGGAAGATCGTCGGGACCAGGATAGAGCCCTGCAAGGTCTAAGTGGCATTCAAGGTAGAGGGTTAATGAATCATGTATGAGCATAAGAAGAGGTACGAAGTTCTTTTTAATAGCTTACAAGAGATAAACGTTAACCCTTGAATTAAAGAGGGTTAGATTGTAGGGATCGTAAAAACATCCTGCTGGAAGTCGTTTCCATAGATTAAGAGTTCTTAGGATGACGCTGTCTGGGTGAAACTTCTTATTTTTTAATGCAATAATAAAAGAATGACGAAAATTTTTCACCGTGTGTAGCATGATGTGTCTTAATTGTGAAAGACATGACTCGTGGAACCATTGAATGTAGTTTAAGCGAACAATTATCATGGACAGAGCGATATTATAAAGAGTGGTTTTCGATAACGTTTCTTCTGTGAGCAAGGGAGTTGTAGGGTGGAAAATAATTCATCACCCACAACGACACGTTAACGCTTTTGAATTCTCTCAAGACGGGTAAGTGAAGTCAGCGCCGGACATAACATCAATAGTCAATGTTTGGTCTGGCTCTTGTAAAAATAGAACATTGCAGAAAGAATCAGATGCTTACTGGAGCGGTCCAAAAATCATTTTTTTCCAAAATCTTTAGTCATGGATCCGATATATACTCCAGTTGGGAACTAGGTTGAGTTTATCCACCTAGTTGCCCTTGACAAATTCCAACGGAGAATCTGTAATGCGATAGATCCAGACTTTGCAGCTCGGATACAGTCACTTTCTCACCGGCGCAATGTGGCTTCTTTGTGTCTCTTTTACAAAATTTTACAGCTTCTGCTTCGATGAACTTAGCTCACTGGTGCCTCCTATATATAAATTTACTGGAGCCACAAGATTAGCAAATAGGTCCCACACTTTTACTGTGAAACAAATAAATTGTAGCCTCAAATTCTACTCAATCAGCTTCTTTTATCGCACTTCCCAGCAGTAGAATTTCCTTCCGTTTATTTGCTTTACCGACAGCTAAAATCTCCAAGAATTTAAATGTAAAGTCAATAGTCCTCTCCTATCTCACTAACCTGCATCCTCTCTTTCATGTTCCCTTCTCCGTCCCTTCCACTCTCATCAGTATTCTCATCCTCCTCTTACCCACTTCCTGACACCCCCTATAACCTGTCACTCTTTCTCATAACTTTCTTCCTAAGTAACTCTCTGTAAAAAAGACACAGTAAAATGCCTTGCTTGGGGCGATATAATTATAAAATACAAAAGAAAATCAAGGGGTTTCAAAGAACGGAGCCTCCTTGAAAGAATTTTGATTGACTGATTCGTTTTCTACGGGTTATGAATTTTTTGCAGGTCATTCAAAGCAAGGATATATTTTTAGATCGTAAGAAGTTTTTGAAGGTAGTAATGTTTGAGCCATGCAATTCATATAATTAACTCATAGATGCGGAGAGAAGAGTAAAGTTCATGCCTTTCTCTAAGGTATTTCCGCGTAAGTGAATATAACGAACCCAACTAAAATTGAAACTCGGCTCCACAATTAATAGTTCTGAGCCGTTATTCATCACAAGACACGCCCATCCAAACTTACTGCACCTGTTATTCCCAATCCGCCACTCATCTAGGTAATGGTGACCTTTGACTTAACTTTGATAATCCTACCGGAACTGGTGTCTCAAAGTAATGCGCCTTCCTTGACCTCATTCATCATGAGGTTAAAGTGTAATATAATAATCTGGCCCCACCCGAAGAAGGAAGCTGATGCAAGCGGGGGCGTTTTCCGGCCGTTGAAAGGAACGGATGTTTGTTTGACCTTATTTCCGGCAGTAGCGGAAATGGCTACAAGAGGCAAGCAGAACAGTTGTCCCTGAGAATTACGTAGGCGTGCGTAGGCGAGGCAAAAATCGGAAGTACCGGTTTGGAGATAAAAAGACCTCAGGCACGGATTTCACGGCAGTCTAGGGAGTCTGGGCAGAGTGCCAGACCAGAGCAGAGGAGCAACAGATACGACGACACCCCCCCCGTCACCCTGTCAACCTTGGAAGAGCGCTCTCTCACTCTCTGTTCACTAGGCTACACGGTCCATCGTTCATTAATAAAAATATCACTTGATATATTTTTATATACAGACGTGTTTGTTATTTATGGATATATAACAAAAGTTCTAGGTCATCTCAGTAAAGTTATTAATATGATTTTGGACGCTCTTCAACCATTGCGTGTACAAGGACTGGATCAGAGGAAAGATTAGCTTCAAGGTTCTGGTCATTCACAGTTTTGGAAGCATTCCTGCATCATCTACATAGGTATTTCTTCAAATATCAGTTTATGTTTTTAGGCATATAATTAATATAAAGCAGAAATAGATTAGAAATAAGAAGTGAACCTTATGAGACTCCGGCATTCATCTATTGTCATTATCGAACTTCATGGTCTTACCTGTTAGAAACTAGTTGCTAATTAATAAAATTCTAAGGATTCTCTATCTGAGCAACTTAATAAGCAACCCCCACAACTTAGGTTTGACATATCTCAGGATATCGTCCCCGAATTTATGAGCTAGTGCCCCACGGATTCTGTGAGTGATGACAGTTAAGCCATAAACTGTCAACCTAGCAGAGCGAAATCTTTACTTGTTATCGGTACGGCAGATGTTCAACTGGAAGGGTTCAACTACTCGCCTTATGGTAGCATCGATGAAATTACTAATGACACTAAAGATGTTAATGCGTCCATCGATTTGGAGGAGCGCTCACCCACATTCTTCAAAACAGGTCACTCATCTAACACCTTACATAGACTTGAGAATCACCTCTTTTATATGCAGTGGTTAAAACCTTTATCAAAATTAGATATCTTGCTTGATGTTTTAACCCTCTAGGTCCATTCGTATCATATTTAATACAGTATGAAAACAAGCCTTGAAAGAAATATTTTCCTGAAAATTTTTTAAGAGAAATATTTTATAAATTTCAAATGAAAGCAGTACTGACTGCTCAGTCAATGAATACCAAATGTTTCCTTATAGGGAAATACCAAATGTTTCCTTATTGGGAAATACTGTATCAAATATGATACGAATGGCCCTAGAGGGTTAAAGAACAACCACTATATTTTTTTTTATCTGGAGCGGTAGCCTTCCTCACCTCAAGACTGTTGATAGGTTTGGATACTTCCCGTCTCGGGAAGGAGATATTTTTGGTCCGGGAGAAAGGGAAATGAGAAGGGAAAAAAACGTAGTAATACACACACACATATATATATATATATATATATATATATACGTAGTAAAAAACGTAGTAATACATATATGTATATATATATATATATATATATATATATATATATATATATGCCACTGAAAATTTTTCTCAAAGGTCTGAATGAAAGATTGTATGTAAACTTGTACTGTCGAAATAAATGTCCAGGTACAAGCATCTAAATATGCGTTGAGTTTTGTTCTGAATATCTTATAATGTTCTGGATACTATTCATCATACTCTGTATTTTTATCTAATTAATAATTTATATTAATTAGATAAAATCTTTCGGATTATCCACTCCGTACAACAAACGAGTCTGCTATTCTCTCTTATATATATATATATATATATATATATATATATATATATGTGTGTGTGTGTGTGTGTGTGTGTGTGTGTGTGTGTTGCTAACAATTACTGTAAATTCTCTTCTTGCTTCAAATATAACGGTTGACAAAGTTTCTAAAATGTTTTTCGAATGAACAATTATTTCATGCCTTTAACAAGTACATACCGATGATATTACAACATATAAAAAATTCCATTTTGGTATATATTCACGTTCTAACGAACTCTAAACAATTTATCAATCGTTATGTTTGAAGCAAGACAATTCATTATAACTTTTAGCAACACAGATTTGCGGTTATTTTTATTACCAAAACTCGCACCCCTGAAGTTGATCTTGGAAAGAGATTGAAAGTACATGAGACCATCGCGAAATGAATAATAAAATCATCTGTCAATGTTATAGCTCATTTCTTATATCTTGCAATTATAGTAGGCGAATGATTACCTGCGAGTATGAACGGATTTTATTAAAATAATTAAAATAAGCAGTCATAGTGTTCGCAAATTATTTAATCTGACGTGTAAAAGAAATACTCAATATATATATATATATATATATATATATATATATATATATATATATATATATCAGTAGAAGGCAGGAGATAATCGCCCCCGAAGGCATGTAACAACAAATATATGCTCAATCAGGTGAGTGTAGAGCAAAAGTAAACTCTTAAATTGTAAGGTGCGGAAATTCCTCAAAAGTCACCCCCAAAATACACCAACACATACATAAAAAAGACTAGTGATACTATCCGTAACATCATCATAAAATTTTTAAATAATGCGGATTTTGTATCACAGTTGAAGTGAGCGCAAAAATCACACAATATCTGGATGTAGAATTTAATCTTAACGAGGGTAAGATTTCGACTTATATGAAGCCAAATACAAATATCATATACGTTAACACTAAATCAAATCATCCAAAATCAATAATCAAGTTAATTTTGTAAGGACTATAGTGCAGAATCTCAAATAATTCATCCACGAATTTAATCAAAAGAAAGTAACTTATAAAAAACCGCTAAAAGAGGAGGGGAACACAGCAAGTTTGGAGTTCACTCCTCTTGCACGGACTTGAAGTGGACTCCGGATAGAAATGTAATCTGGTTTAATCCACCGTTTAACCAACAATTACAAACGAAATTTGGTAAGATGTTCTTCAAAATCCAGGATAAGCATTTTCCAGTAAATTTAGAGTAAGTTAAGATATTCAATAAGAATAATATCAAACTAAGTTACGGCTGCTCTCAAAAATTAAAAAGAATGATAAAATCCAATAATGCCAGAATATTGGATATGGAAAGAAGAGATAGAATCATAAGAACATGTAATTATAGGAAAGTGAACGATTGTCCATTGAATGACAAGTGTTGTACTTAAAGCATTGTATACAAGACTGAGAACAGCGACGAAAATAACATTTTCAGGAAGGTGCATATCGGCTGTACCGAGGATCCATTTAAAAAGCGCTTTTACAGCCATACCTTTTCCTTCATGTCAGAAAGCCACAAAAGTAATACAAGGCTGGTGGACTGTGTATGGAAGTTTCAAGAAATTTCTGGAAGAAACATGTGCGTATAGTGGGCCATATTAATGAAAGTCAAAACCAGAAAGAATCATAGAGTTATTTGTTTTAGATTGTGCCAGGAAGAAACATTTGTTATAAGAACATACAGAAAATAAAGACGAATCGTTGAATGGGCAAAACGAATTAATGCCATGATGTAGTCAGCTTAAAAAGAACATACTGGGTATATACGAAGCCGGATGAGTCTCTATTTTTTGTCAATCTCTTCTCCCTATTATGTGAAGAACGAGATTAGTTTCCGCCTCCAACGTGGGTTATCCCCCTCTTCCCTTCCTCCCATCTCCTAGTTTTGGTGTATTTTGCGAATGTCCTTCCACAGCTGTGCATAATGATACATAACGGTTGAAACCCAGGTAGCTTGGTGTATTTGTGAGTTTATATATATATATATATATATATATATATATATATATAAACTCACAAATACATACATATATATATATAAACTCACAAATACATATATATATATATATATATATATATATATATATATATATATATATTATAATGGCAACCTGTGAAGACTGAGATGATAATCTAAAATCATTTATCTAATTAATATAAATTTTCAAGTGGATGGAAATAGAGAGCTCAATGAATATTATCCAGAGCAAAAAATATCGAGAATGACACTCAACCCAACACATAAATTAACGGTTATAAATCCAGAATTTATTTCTGGTAATGTAAGAAAAAATCTTACCACTGTCTCGTTCAGACCGTTTTATTTTTTCAAACCAAACAAGGAGGTAAGCTCACTAGTAAGCAGAGGTTACGGTGAATGGTGTTCAAGAAGATAGAAGATTGCTTCAAATGTCTGGGCTTCTTGTCACTGCAAATATTCTGCAAAAGATGCTGCTTCTGGTTGTGTTACTCGATGGTAAACACCCATAATGCATAACCTACCGTTGAAGAAAGAAGATAGTTGAGAAATTGACGAAGAAATATGTTACTAAAATGCTATTTCCAAAGAAGAGAAATGGTTTTCACATTAAATCAGAAGGACGAGCGATCGACTCCAAAAAATAGGAAAGTAAAAGTTCCGTCTTAATGAAAGGTATTTGGTGACGCTAAGATATCTAAACAAATATAGAATTTTATACTGTAGACAATGGTTAATTGTGATGTAGAACTCACAATTCCTATCTGAAAAGAATATAATTATGTATCATCCATGGAGATTTACTATTATGATTAATATTCATTATCGCAATGATTACGCCCTGGTACGTTTTATGAACCAAATGATGTAGGAACAATATACACACGATAGAAGTTGATAGTATAAGACAGAACTAAGAAAATAAATAAAGAATATTTCAGAAGAACTGAACTCCATGGACGTAGGAGTAAATAACTAGATGAATGTTTTTCGACATAACTAGAAACATTTTTAAACAGTAGAATATAAACTTTCATAATATTCAACCATGAAGCAAATGGATAGTAAAAATTTATATTTATTTACATCTGAGAGACGACGTCAACAATTCTGTAAGTTCTGTTGCGTGACTCCTCAGGCAAAGAGTTTTCAGGGTTGTACAATGTGGAGCAAAGACATTCTGATTACACAAGCCAACATTTACCTGAGAATTAGTAAGGAACCAATTGGTAATAAGGAACCATAAAAAGAAGTAACCCCATCATATATTTGAGAAGATTAATTGAAGGATTTACTAATGAGACGAAGTAATTAGGAAAAGAAAATATGTTAAAGAAACTGAATTGTTACGCATGACAACATAAAACGACACTTTACGAGAAAATTATATAAATATCAATATAAGCATGACACTATAGAATAAAGAGAAATTATATGAAAATCGACAAGAAACAACTAATAGCATAACTTCTTTTTTATAATTATTTCACCCCAAGGAAGGTAGTACTGCCACTGGTGTGTAGTGGGTTACATCAATGGAGAATGATGTGAAAAAGAAACAAGATGCAGAGAGTGTCAGACAATCGATAAGAAAAGGATGACAACACTGGCGTGAAGCCAGATAACGTCGGTGAGAAAGTAAATGGAGCAGAGCTACAGGTCAAGATCAATCTCATAGAAGATTCTCCGTTGGATTTTGTCAACAACATCAGATGAATAGCAGAGGCACCTGACCAAATGTGACAGCAGTATTTAATGCACAGGTGGATGGTATATCTATACATGTGCACGATGGATTCAGACGGAAAAAAATTATGTCCTTAGACAGTGAACGGGCCTTCCTATCAGCAGATTTAGCTATAGATTCAATGTAGTCATTCCGCTAGAGATCGGCTGAGAGAGTTAGGCTGAGGAGGTGCATTGCTACTTGATCCATACTGATGGTGGGTAGGAGCGATTGTCTATGGTTATTAAATGATTGCAGCTTCGTTTTGGAAGCATTAAAATTCACGAGTCATTTCTTTAGCCAGTAATGGGTAAAGTAAGGAGTAGCATAAATGTAAACATTGTTGGATTGGAAGATTAAAATTTATCAGCGCGAGAAATTAAGCAGAAAAGCCAGTTAAGGATATTGGTCTCATCTAGTGAGGCCTATGCAAACGAGTAAAATAAAGTTACATAAATTAACGGTATATGCCAAAATCAGAAGCAGTATATCACCCATTGAAACTCAAAGACGTTCCATTATTTCTAAACAAAAAGTGTATTTACGAAGTATGTTACTGTAGTACTTTATTCCAAAGAAATATGCAGCTGAAATATGTAGCTGAAACATACAGATTTTTGTTGAGACTTACGGCGACCATGCTCTGTTGGAAACAACATGCATATATTGTTTCAGAGGTTTTAAAAATAATGATTTTGATGTTGAACGTAAAGAACGACCTGGTGCAAAGAAAAAGTTTGAAGACAAAGAATTAGAGGTATTACTTTATGACGATTCATGTCAGGCGTCATCTAAACGTAAAGGATCACTATGCGTTGTTCATCCAACCATTTCGAATTATTAGAAAGCATTAACAATGATTCAAAAGCAAAGACATTTGATGCCGTGCGAGTTAACGCCGAGAGACTTCAAACGCCGTCTTGTCTTGCGTAAAAATCTGCTTTAACGACAGAAAAAATATTTTGGCATGTTATCGTGACCGTTGATGAAAAGTGGATAGACTAAGATATTCGTATGCATGATCATGGGGTAAGCTCAGCCATGCATCAACATGTGCGGTAACATTCATGGTTGGAAACTTCTCTGCGCTTGGTGGAATCAGCCGAGTGTATTTTATTGTGAGCTGCTAAAACCCACAGAAACTTTCGGCGGTTATACGATCAGAGACACGACAAAGTTGTTATGCAACATGACGACACTAGGCCACATGTTGTAATGCGGGCAAAAACCTACTTAGAGACGGCTAAGTGGGAAGGTGTGTCCCACCCACGGTATTCACCAGCCATTGTCCCGTCCGGTTATCACCTTTTCTGATTGATTGCACATGAATTTGCTGAGCAGCACTCTCATTCTTATGAAGATACAAAAAATGGGTCTACTCGTGGTTAGTCACAAAAAAACCTATATTTTTTCTGATGCAGAATTCAAATGCTGCCAGAAAGATGGGGAAAAGTAGTGGCTATTAATGGACAATACTTTCAGTGTTGTTTTCTTACAAATTTTTGTAAACAAAAATTAATTGTCATAAAAAACTCAACGAACCCTTATTCAAGGTCATAATAGTAGATTAATTATATAGAAATCGATACGATGCGAATGATTTCTCTCCTAACGCAAATAAAATATTGAGGAGAGTTCTGATTCATTAATCTCCATTCTATGCTACCAATCACTACCTGATGTAGAAAATCAATGTGTAGTAATAATAAAAGAATAAATCATACATTTAATGATTGTTGGCCAGGATCAATTCTAGCGATGTGCATGATTGCCTTTGAGATTAGAATTAATATTTTGGTTATAAATTTGTGAATTTTTGTCATAAACCTCCCACGTTCTTCAAGAGAATATTTTATGATTTTTTTATTCGCTTGCTTTATTAGAACTGTATTTAATGCGATAATCTATGATTTTTCCTTTTTATTCTGAATTTTTTCTCGTCTACTGATTGGTCTTCAACTATCTAAAAACTTTTATCGTTCTTGTTGGATTGTCATTGATCAGTTTTGGGAGTATGATTTACAATTACATCACATACGATGATTCAGTAATTTCCATCCACAAAAACAAAATGAATGTATAAATTCTACTATATTTCCAGTAAAAAAGATATCTGAAAAGAAATGTACACATGTAGCTTACTTAAAAGAGAAAGATTAAAGCTTATAATAATGGTAGAAATATTGCTATTGATTTGAAAAATATTCACTATCACGTGAGCGCATAAGAGTCGGCCAGGCGCTTCAGCTGAATTTACTTTGAAGCTAGACGTATATTCCTAAACTTTAGCATCAAATCAATATTAAGGGTTCTAACCATTAAATCGAGATAATTTAGCTGCGTCGGGGAATTACTCTTATAAAACACTGATTTAATCAAACTGTTTCAATCATTGAACATTGATTTTACGGTAACAATGTTTCGTTCGTGTACTCACCAATCTTCGTAAAATCGTAATCAACATATTATATCACATTGTACCTTATCATAGCATAGCATATGCTCTGGTTTTTCAAATCAATATTCCCTCCAATATTACTCGATATTTGATTAAATTCCATAGGCTTTTGACTAGATTTTTCTTCACACATGATCATCCATGTAGTTTCGCAAACGTGAGATTTCTTTTATTCCTTGCCGGGAATGATAGCTTTTACGTTTATATTCCTAAAATAACTGCGTGGAAATGTTATGCATACAGAGTTTAGTCAGGTAATTTACTAATCAAGATCTCACTCAGCTCAGATATCTCCGCAAAGTGAAACTGATCTAAACTTATTTATAAATGGAACTTTGTGTGTGTCTGTATGTGTCCGTTATATATAGAATCCGAAACGGCTGAACCGATTTTCTTGAAAATTTGCACAGTTGTACTATAAGCGACTGCGAGTGTTCTTAGCTAGGTTTTGTGTCGGGGTAATTTCGATAAGTATCGAAAATTGATAGACGAGAAAATCGGGTTATAGAAAGAGTGGTCTGATTTTAATCAAATTTGATACACTCATAGACAAAGACATAAGAAACGATATTCAGAAGTTTCAAGGTTGCAGTTCTTACACTAGTGCAGAAAATTGATAATATATATATAAAAGGCAAGATGTTTGTGTGTGTGTCTGTTTATCTGCCTGTGTGTCTGTTTATCTGCATGTATGTCTGTATATTTTTCAGCCCTTTTATTTTAGTTTTTGCTTAGAGTTTGACTCTAAGTAGGTACAATTGTAGTTCTTAGTCTCATACATGATACCATTTAATCAGAGGATTTATTTAGCCTTCAAAATCCAGTTTACGACGAAAAAAATTATTTGATATCGATACCAGGAAATTAAAATTTGAGTTACATCCATTCATGTTTCTTTCAGACCACGGTTTCGCTTTAATTGGAAACAACTATTGCTTTTTAGTCTTTCGTGCCAACGTCTAAAGAGTCTGAGCTCCAGGACCATGGATTAGTTTTAAAGCTTTCATTACACCCGAGCAACGCCGGGCTATACTGTTAGTTTAAAATAATGATATTGTGTAGAATGCATTCCTCTATTGCAAATTAGATAAACCGTAAATTTTTTCGGATTCACATGTTTGGGACTTAAATTAAATTACTTAAATAAAATTGTTTCAATTAGTAACCACAAAAAAATTCTTTCTGACATAAGTATGGCTGATGCCAAATTCCAGGTAATCAGCATACTACTCCTGCCTGAACTCACATTTTCCTTAAAAGTGGAGTGACTATATGGAATCAAATGCCTCGTATGCGTTTAGAAAAGATGACTCACTGTGTTTTGCCAGGCTTTTTGTCTCGTCAGAATTCATCGTGCATATACACTACTGGCCAGAATTAATAGTTAACCCCATTTTTTTAAAAAAAAGAAATGATGTACTTTATACTATTTTTAGTATTTATTGCCAAATGAAAATAGAATGTTTCTTTTGTATTATTGCTTTGCAAAATCTTACAAGGCAAGAAGCAAAGATAAACTCATCCGTATCACCCTTAATTTTCTTTATTTTTTCATTGATATAATTACATTATAGTTAATTATTAAATATTTATAAATTAATTTGATGCACATGTTATTATGCAATATTAACAAAAGAACCATTTTATTTTCAATTACAATTATTGACTTGCAAATAAATACTAAAAAAATGTATGAAATACATTGTATTTTGAAACACAAGTGTCGTACACCTACCAAGGGTCTGTCCATTGAATAGTGTTGCAATATCTGATCTGGTGATCTTGCTGTAAATTTAAAGATCCGTGAGAAAATCCAAAGAATGATCTGTAATATAATCTGTACTGATCAGGATATCATGACTTCAGTCTCTTTCTCACCCAGGTAATGCGATTCCCTCTGTTTTTTCTACAAATATTTCGATGGCATTGGCCCTGACGAGCTTTTCCCCGGGTACCGCAACTACATGAATTAAAGAATGCTACTAGATATTAACTACATTTCACAGTTTTTACAGTTTATGTAACTAAATGAAACCACCAATTCTACTTCAAAATATTATTTTCCCGCAATTCTCACCTTTTGTTCTCTCTTCTGTTTAATTGTTTCCCCATTAGCTAGAACCTTAAAAAATTAAATGCAACGTTAATCGTCATTTTCAAACTTCATAAAACCTGTTCATTTTTGTAATTTCTTTCATTTCCTGAAATCCACGGCGTGCTAGCAACATTACCGCCTTTTTGGAGTGAAATGATTAAAATAACTATCAATCTCGCTTTTAAATCATAAATCATACGGGACAATTAAACAAAATTAAAGTACATTAATATGAGGCGCGTTTAAATAGTATTCAACTTTAATTTTCCCGCCCAAACTAATACCACTAAATTTTTAGGGTGGTTTGTGCTCGATCACCCCCAAGCTTTTGGTAAAACTATCTCTTCTCGATGCGTTCGGTCCCCTTGTGCGTAAACAAAAATCCGACGAGTGCCCACTATACTTTTCTGCTCTAGGCGTTACAGTCGAGAACTGGAGAGGTTTACGCAGAAATAGTTACGCCATACAAAGAATTCTGACTACGCTTCATTAGTTATAGAAGAAAAACAGACAATTGACAGTTATCTACAACGAATTTCGAAAGTTGAGTCGTACGGAAGGAAGTTAACGTTCTACACATGGTGACTTTTTTCTCTTCAGATCTTTCGCAACGGTCAGACTCCCTCGCTATGGGTGTATTCATTCTAATAATAACGACAATTCAACACACAATACATGCTTCAAACGTCAACAGACATTTCTAATATTCAATGTTAATCTTAATTCTGGAAATACACGATTTCAATATTAACTTTAACAGCGGAATTGAATAGTTTGCATCATATTTTTGGGCATAGTAGATAATTAGTTCTAAGTATGCATTGATGAAGAGCAGAACAGGCTTGGATTCCTAATCTGTATGGAGGTATTGTCATGATTAGCGTCATTCATTTAAATTATAATTTTTGATATTTTAAACTAGAAATTATAATGAAATTTAAAGTTTTAATTAAAAGATATTCAATGGTAAGAAGCATTTTTTATTCGTAATTTTTGTTCTAATCAGCAAAGAGTACCTCATCTTGCGGGGAGAGAAGAAAATCAGTAAATTCTGGAAAGTTTCAGGTAATTTAATGAAGAGAGGGCAGGAATGAGAAATTGGAGAGCTGAGTTCGTATTCCCGTCTAGATCGTTACATTCACTTAGGTGCATACACTCTTGGGTAAGCTGAGAATTAACCTCCATCCTCGGCTGTGGATCAAACAGTAGGATTTAATAACCTGAAAGTATTTGTTAATTCACTTTCAAATAAAAAGAAAAATTGCAATTCATAAAATATTTCGGCTTTAAATAAGCCACAGTGCTTGATAAGCAGAATTAGTTAGGTTTTTACAAACACACCTAACATTACATACCTCGAGGGGTAACAGTGTGTGGCACAAAGGGTTGCTACACAAGCTACCCAGTTATGGAATCTCTAGAAAGATTTTATGGATTATAACATCCTTCCTAACATTTACACCTACCTAGAATGTCCAGTCCTCCGGGGAACTGGCAGTCAACGCAGGCGTCCAGCAGTGGTTACTCCTCGGATCAGCCTTCGAATTTATTTACATAAATGGCCTGCTTAGCTCATTTGTAAACATCTGTGCCGGTGACACAATTATATAACAGTGCACCTCCAAAATTGATCATCCGAATTTCGCAATTATTCTCTATTTTGATTAAACACGAACTACCAATTAGGGAAAAAAACTGGCTGGTTATATTCACTGTCTCCAAAACAAAACTAGTTACATTTCACCACAGGACTCCGAAATACCGCCACTCACAATCAAAAGATGCCCCTTCGGAGAGACACCTTGATAGAGAAACTATTAGACCATGAACTTTTATTTGACCTCAAGTATAACGCCAACATACTATTCATCGATAAAGATTCAGGTAAAATAGCCGAATTCCTGTATTGCTCAAGTAGGTAACTGACTCCATATAGTATTCCCTACATTTAAAAGAGCCAGATCAGGCCAAGGATGGACTCTGATATTCTATTTGGGCGGAAACTGCACAGACCGCACATTTCAGCCACGAGAGAATCGGAAAAAATTTACGAGTCTTTGTGGGTGGCGAATTATTTTTTTACTCGCACCCCACTTTCTCGAAGGTGGAATGTAGCAAGCGTCTCGCTGCTTTAGCGCTACTTTCAGGGAAAATTCTGAAACGAACTACATTCTTTGGCTCTGCAAGGTCTAACCTTCACAGCAAGGATCCACCATGCCACTTATACAGTGAGTCCATAAAATCCTGGTGCGCTTTAAAATAAATTATAATTTTCTTTTTATTTGCCATATAAATAATTTGTAAAAAGGATCTAAACTTATCTATGAATGGAACTTGGTCTGTGTGTGTGTGTGTGTGTGTGTGTGTGTGTGTGTGTGTGTGTGTCCGTTACCTACAGACTCCGAAACGGCTCAACTGATTTTCTGGAAAATTTACACAGTTGTACTATGAGCATCTGCGAGTGTTCTTAGCTAGGTTTTGTGTCGAGGTACCACAGATAAATATCGAAAATCAATAATCGAAAAAATCGGGTTATAGAATGATTCGTTCGATTTTAATCAAATTTGATACACTCATAGACAAAGACATAAGAAACGATGTTCAGAAATGTCAAGGTTGCAGTTCTTAAAATAGTGCAGAAATCGATAATATATATATATATATATATATAAACACACACACACACACACACACACACACACACACACACACACAGACCAAGTTCCATTCATAGATAAGTTTAGATCCTTTTTACAAATTATTTATATGGCAAATAAAAAGAAAATTATAATTTATTATATATATATATATATATATATATATATGCAAAATCGATACCAGGAAATCAAACTTTGACTGACATATATTCATTTTTATTTCAGTCTATCGTTTCGCTTCAATTGGAAACAACTATTCCTTTTTAGTCTTTGGTGCCAATGTCCAAAGTGTCTGAGCTCCAGAACTATAGATTAGATTTAAAGCTTTCATTACACCCGAGCAACGCTGGGCTATACTGCTAGTCAGAAATAAGTAAATCTATATTCTTTAAGGTTTTATTGAACTTTTATTTAACTTTCCACATGTCCTTCATAATTAGCAATACCAAGGGTAGTAAGATTTGGCAGTTCACTTATTTACAGTAATGCCTGACATCACATTAGTTATTTTAGCTTTCAAATCTTCTACTGCACTAGGTTTGTTGCATCCACCATTCTTTTCACATGAAAAATGATCTAATGGAGTCAAATCTGGCGAAAGTGGAGGCCAATAAAATTATCAACCGCTTCCGATCAATCTGTTAGGAAATTCCTAGTTTTGAAACTATCTAACACGCAGAACAAAGGGACAAGGGGCTCTATCTTGTTGTAACACAATATTATTTATCAAGTATAATTGTTCAAGCTCGTTTTTTACAGATTATTTCTATCACAAATACAAATAATGTCATAAATTTTGTAAGTGCACACGGACTTTATGAACACCCTGTATTGTAGCAAACCGCACATATTCAGTCCTTAAATTCTACTCAAATTGCATTTTTCGGCAAACCCGGTTATGTGGAACTAACCCTGGATATTTCACCAATCAATCTATATTTTTAACCGCTATTATCTTATATTCGTAAAAACTACCTTATATTTCTCTACATCGAGTGGCTCTGGGCCTTGTCTAAGGTGAATATAACTGTAAAAAAAGCAGTAAAATAAATCTATCAATCAGTTATAAAGTCATGAATCCATGTTATTCATCACATTTTTGACAAAAAGTATATCTAGTTTCATTCTTGTGACAATGTAAGAAATTGATTGATACTCGTTTATCACCCAAGAAAAAAAAAACAATAAAAGACAACTATCTCCTCTTGAAAACTTGACAGAGACTAATCAGAATAGAGATCATTTAAATAGCTTAGAAAGAAGATCCAAGAATTTCCTAAAAAACGTATGTTATATATCTAAACAGAACACTGTAACTTACACTTTTGGTAAACAATAACAAAACAAAACACTTCATGACAATGATGGCGAAATGATTTGATTCAAATATTTCAAGGAGAAAAAACGCACGAAAATATTCTGTGCGAATCATGACAAAATAAAATTACGAAATAGATTTAAAAGTTTGAAGTTGGGTTCCGTATATCTCACCGGGGAAATCAAACATTATCGTTGAAATATTAATGATATGAGAAGGGAAATAAAACGGGCAAGTTGCGATAATGACGTATTAAATATAACTTCATTCGCCTTTTTTTTTTTGAAAGAACAAAATAAAAGCATATAAGAGGGCGAAAAAGATTTTTCACTTTTTTGCTTGTATATATTTGTACGCAAAAGTTTCGCCTCATCATTTTAGCCTTCTAGATTTCAGCGCTAGAAAAATAACTCCGTTTATTTTTTTATTCATCTAAGCATAAGAAATTTTCAATTCGACATTTTCATGATTTCTTCAGGTTGAGAAAGTGAAGTATTATCAATGGATAAATGATTTCCTCTTCATCAAAAACTGCAATTTTAAAGTGTATAGAAAACAGTTTCTCAATGTACTCTTTTATCTATCTATCTATCTATCTATCTATCTATCTATCTATCTATCTATCTATCTATCTATCTATCTAGTTTTGTTCAATATCTATCTATCTATCTAGTTTTGTTCAATATCTATCTATCTATCTATCTATCTATCTATCTATCTATCTATCTATCTATCTATCTATCTAGTTTTGTTCAATATCTATCTATCTATCTATCTATCTATCTATCTATCTATCTAGTTTTGTTCAATATCTATCTATATCTATCTATCTATCTATCTATCTATCTATCTATTTATCTATCATCTATCTATCTATCTATCTATCTATCTATCTATCTATCATCTATCTAGTTTTGTTCAATATCCATCTATCTATCTATCTATCTATCTATCTATCTATCTATCTATCTATCTAACATCTATCTATCTATCTATCTATCTATCTCTCTAGTTTTGTCTGTCATCTATCTATCTATCTATCTATCTATCTATCTATCTATCTATCTATCTATCTATCTATGTCGTTCAATCATCTATCTATCTATCTCTCTGTCTGTCTGAACATCTATCTATCTATCTATCTATCTATCTATCTATCTATCTATCTGGCTTGCTCAATATCTATCTATCTATTCATTCAGTTTTGTTCAACATTCATTCATTCATTCATTCATTCATTCATCTATCTATCTATCTATCTTAATTTCTTCCAATATCTATCTATCTATCTATCTATCTATCTATCTATCTATCTATCTATCTATCTATCTTAATTTCTCCCAATATCTATCTATCTATCTATCTATCTATCTATCTATCTATCTATCTATCTATCTATCTTAATTTCTTCCTTAAATATCTATCTATCTATCTATCTATCTATCTATCTATCTATCTATCTATCTATCTATCTAGTTTTGTTCAATATCTATCTATCTATCTATCTAGTTTTGTTCAATATCTATCTATCTATCTATCTATCTATCTATCTCAATTAGTTCATATTTATGTCAGTGCATACAAGTCAGTTCTATGCATTAATGCTTGTAAGTTTTTATCAGTCATTTCTCATTATTCCTTCTCACTTTTTTCTTTCTTTCTTTCTCGTTTTTTCGTAATGCATGCATGAATAGCCATAATTTTTTTAATAATTTTTCTTTCTTTTTTAATTTCTTTTTCATAATGTATAAAAATACCAATCAGTTTTCTCACGTAATTTTTGTGTGTTTGTTTGTTTGTTTCTTACTTTCTTTTTTAATTTTCCAGAATATATACATGAATACCCATAAGTATACTTCTTTCTTCCCTTCTTTCTTTCTTCTTTCTTTCTTTCTTTCTTTCTTTCTTTGTCTTTATCTATATGCGTGTAGATTAATCAAAATCTTTATCGTCTGCTAGTGAAAATATTGTTATTTTTTATATTTATCTTTCGCCATAATTGCCTTGCTTAGTAAGGCAATTAATGCAACATTTGTCAGATAATTACACATATCTATGTTAGTTTCTTCTATATGCGGGTCTACAATTTTCTTTCCTTTTCCTTCTTTCTTTCTTTCTTTTTTAATTCAAAATATTTTTAACTTAACTGCTGCAAAGGAGAGGTAACTGTTGATGACCATGATAACCGACGTCTGGATGGGACATGACACATAAAAAAGACGTCTGGAAAAATATTTCATACTTTTATTTTATGCAGAGTGTTTTCTTCCATTTTCGTGAACTAAATTCAAAGCTCCTCTATTAATAATAAAGTCATAATTTAATTTCATTTTGTATATCTACATATATTTGATTGTATTTTTATTATAAGTTTACGATAAAAAAATAGTTCACTGGAATACAAGTACAATTTCTTCTTTGCGCCTCGTCAGGAAATGAAATATTTTTCTGTTAGGAATTATTAAATGTAGAAACTTAAAAACAACACAATTTTTACCATATTCAGACAATTAAGTGGGGTGGGACTTGGGGGGTTTCTCTCAGTGAACCAATAGAAAGTCAGGTCATTATGGACAAGAGAAATTTGATAGTAACTGTAAAGTGGATTGTAACTGTAAAGTGAAATGAATTGAAACAGAAGTTTTCGAAGCCAGTGATCAGAATTTTTTTTCTATTCTCTTTCTTTTAAATAAATATGATTAATTTATTTAATCTTCGTAGACAAATATTCAAAATTATTTGTTTGCTCTATTTTTCAACACAACTGCATTTTTTGTCATGGTAATTAATACGACGTTTCTCAAATAATTGCATGAATTCAGTATTATAAATCAAAATCAGTCTTATACATTTATAAATCTACCATTCGTCCGTTTATTGAATAATGTTGCCATATCTGGTTGGGTAATCCTACTACACATCTGGGGCTTCTCAACAAAACCCAACAAAGGATATTCAATGTAATCGATCACAATATGGCAGTCTGACTTCAGTCAGATCTCACCTAGGGATGTGGCTTTCTTTTATTTTTTTACAAAAGATTTCACGGCATTTACTCTGACGAGCTCCTTAACCTATATGCTCCGACTACATGAATTCGAGATTCGCAACTAGATCTCACCATTTTACTATCAAAATAGTCAAATGCAATCGCCATTTTTACTCTACCAGTTTCTACTTTCGCACTTTTGGCCTGTGGAACTCCTTTCTATCTACTGTCTTCCTCAATTGGTTCAATCTCTGTGTAACTTTTAACTGCCTCTTCTACCTTTTTGATTCCGAAATTTCTCCTATTTTCTCTTCTACGTTCCTGGTAAAGTGTTCTCTATTTTTTCTTTTCTTTTCTCTTCCTGTAACCAAATGCATACCAGTTGCGGTATAGCTTTGCATATAGTGCAACTATTTTAAAAGATCTTAATATCCAGTGTCATCTATCTATCTATCTATCTATCTATCTATCTATCTATCTATATAAACACATATATATATCTTCATTGTTACACCCCAAGGATACACGCATATATATATATATATATATATATATATATATATATATATATATATCTGTTCGCATACAGTATTTTTATATGAAATCATGGCAAAGTAAAATTGAGATATAAAAGAATGGTGATTGCTCTTGAGAAAATATTGGCTTGGATGAATGATAACCTTGAGAAGAAAAATAAAAACAGAAAAAATAGAAATTAAACTGCTATTTTCTATAAAAATAAGGCCTGCGTGATTCGAGAAGTTTACATTACAGATGGTTTTTATGGATGCTAGCAATGAAAAATACACAAACCGAATTGAAAATCTGCAAATATACGATTTGTTGCACTGTTTAAAACCACATGATACACAAGAAACGAATGATAACAGTTATATTAAAATGTACATGCATATTGTTCTGTTTTTATATGTATATTTCAGTGTGTCAGTTAAGTGACATACGTGATACACGCTTTGGGAGATCATGTGTCTAAAGATACATGACTGACTGGGCAGAAGATTATCCCGTAGTAGGTTGCCATGGCTACAGAACCCAATCTGTTTTATTATTTAACCTATAACTGGAAGGAAAAGACGGATTAATATCTTGCCCACTGGTATTTATGCGTAAGTGAATGTAAGGAATTTAACTAGAATTCGAACTCAGCTCCCTGATTTGTGGCTCTGAGTCGATATCCACTGCACGTTTATTTATAATGATATGTTTCATTGAATTATATAGATAATTTCTTCTACTATCATGGCCGTTCACATCTCTCTATCCCTCATAATTATTAGAATTTGGTTTTTGCTATAAACAAAAGGAGAATAAAGATTTAGATAAGGTAGGAGTGATAAGGGCTATGAGAAGTTCGTGGTTCTATACGAGCCATTGGATATTACAGGCGCTTGATATCTGCATTTAGCAGATTAGCAAAACCATTGGTAGTCTTAACTAAGAAGTATGCTAGATTTAAGTGGACGTAGGACTGTCATTGGCCTTTGATACACTCCAGGACCAGTTGATAACAGTACTTTTGCTGACTAACGGTGACCTGAGCAGGTCGATAGTGCTGCACGCTGATGCCAGTGACAAATATATCAGCACAGTACTTATCCACTAGTGTCCTGATAAGGATGAACCAGTGCCAGGTAAACCTGAGAAAACACCTATATATTTTCTGCCTTACAGACTATCAGAAACCTAGCAGAAATGGCAGATGAAAACAAAAAAGGAAACGTTTGCCATTTTACATGCAGTGCAAAAATTAGACTATTACTTAAGTGGAGCTGTATTTACTCTTAAAACTGATCATAAGCCCATCAAATAATTGGGAGGGGGGCAGAATAGACGAATGAAAAGATCTAGCAATGGGCATTGAAGCATAGTGGCTATCAGTGTAAAATAGAGTTTTTAGCTGGAAATGATAATACTTGTGCAGATCTGTTATCAAGTATCCTAGAAAAATTAGAATCCGAATCCATTAGGTTAGCACCAGGTGTGGATGACAGAGCTTATCAAGTCAATGTGATAAATTCTCACAACTTAAGTAAACGTCCAGTTTAGGAAGCAGAAAATGAGGAAGAAGAAGAAGTTATTAGGGACACTCATTGGGAAACCATCATAGAGAAATGTCAGGCCGATAGCAAAATTACTTCTCTGAGAAAGAAATGAGCTACAGGCAGGGACTCCATCTAAATATGTGATTTCCGATGGACTGCTGAAGTACATTTCGGGACGGGAGGAAAAACAGTTATCTAAAAATAGTAGCACCAATATTATTAAGACAAGAAATTCTAGATCAGTGTCATGAAAGGGTAGGACACATGGGGATTGATAGAACCTGTGAATTAATAGTCAGGAATTATTTTTGGCCTAATCTATATAATAATGTATTTGATTATGGGAACAAGTGCATAGAGTGTTAAGCGCAGAATAAGATAATAGGGTCGCCCCTGTGAGTAAGACAGATATATTAAATTACCCATTTCAGAAGTAAAGCATGGATATTTCAGGGCCCTCTGGAGAAACTACTTGTAGAAGTTCGTATATATTAAGCTTTATGGACTGACAAATTGGCCAGCGGTTTTCGCAGTACTTGATAAAAAACACAAACAGTATGGAATGTACTATTCCAAGAGATATTTCCTAGAAATGAAGCCCTTGATCAGTTGTTCACTGACACTGGACTGGAGAATGTAAATCACAGGAAACTTTGAGAGAATTAAACACTATAAACATTACGACCTCATCGTCCCATCCTCAGAGCAATGCGAAGGGAGAAAGATTCCACCGGTTCTTCGCCGATGTTCTAGTTAGTAGGAGATAATAATGACAGCTAGGATGAGTATTTAACGTAGGCGCTGACCGCCGCTCTACGATTTTCCATAAACGAAACATTGAAATTTTGCCCTTATATACTATTTGACAGAGACCTGGCCTTAACGATAGATAATTTGCTAAGACCCAGGAGTAAATATATGAAAGAAGATCATCATAAATTGATCTTGGAGCAGCGACATAAGGTTTTTACTCAGATTAGAAGAAAAATCAGAAGAGCCCAGAAGAGGCTTAATGGCAAAATAAATAAAAACAAGAAGGAGGGTAATTTCCAAGTAGGTGATCCAGTATATTACAAAGTAAACTTGAGGGAAAGTAAACTGGATCAGAGATGGATTCTTTTTTATAGAATAGTGGAACAGACGAGACCTGTTACATAATTTGCGATCAAATAACAGGAAATGTAAAACGCATACATGCTACTGATATAAAATTAGATGAGACAGATGAATGAGAAAGTGATAAGGCGAGAAGAGCAACAAGAGCACTTGGGAGGGGAACCTTGGTTGAACCGGAAAAATTAGAGACTGATAACGAAAAAGGGGAGGAGGAAATTATGATTACCCCAGAGAGTTTGGAGAGAATAAGGAGCATCGTCAATCGTAGAGTTAGATCCCTTGAGGAAAGCAATGAAGCTGATGATGCACCTAAGATGAGTAGCAAAGAGTCAAATAGTTGGGAAGAAGAGAATTAGATTCTGTTAGTCCAGTTGCAAAAATGGTTAGAAACCGAAAGAGCATCCAAGGGTGTAGAATTACCTATAAAGTCACGATTGAGAGGGGCAGTGAGAACTAAAGCCACATAATAGAATAATAAGATTGTTAAGATGCATACAGAAGAACCTGAGAGGTGGGCCGGACTTCTGCTGTCGGTGTTAGCGGCTGTATGGCAGGTTCCTCATGCATGCGTGGAGCCACTGGCTGTGAACAAAATCATTTTTTCAGGTAATTATGCAATTCAATAACAATAAAATAACGACAGAAAGGAATGTAGGCGTACAAGTGGACTCTAATCTTTATCTCGTTGCAGATATATACAAATAAGGACCACTGATGGCGTTGATGCTGATTTTGACAGTAAGTGCCTGGGAACGTAGCGACTATTTAAAAATATCAATGAAGTGGTCATGACTAATTCAAAATGGTTGATAACAATAATGATAGATTTACAGCCATACGAAAAGTTATGGGCTCGTATGATAATTGAAATAGGGAAGCTCATTAAGGCTAGAACATAAGTAGCTTAGGATTAACTACAGAAAGAGTAGTATCACCGTATAATGTATCCTTTGCACAAGAATCCCTGATGCTTGGTAGACAATGGAAGGATATGAGTCGATACCTGAAGGATGTAGAGTTATTGCAAACTAGAAGAAAACGAACCGCACTTCCTATTGTAGGGAAGGCAATGAGTGTGCTGTTCAGAGTGTCAGAAAACGATATTATAGTGATTAGAGGAAAATTAGACAGTGTGGAAAAACCAACGAATGACTGCTCAAGTAGCTAGAGAGAGTATATCCATTTTTAACGTTACCAGATCGGAATTGGCCAAGAATTCTTCTTCTATATGCCTTGTGCTTTTGAGACGTAGGCGATTATGGTTTTCCACGTCTCACTATCCCTGGTGCCTCTTAGTACGCTTTTTCAGTTTACATCATGCAACCCCCGTTCTGTCATCCACCTGCTCAGGCCCTTTTTTCCCTTGTATCTAGCCTATTAGTATCAGGTTCTCCAGACCCACCTTCCTCATTGCATGCCCCAGAAACTTTACCTGTCTCTTCCTGATGATCAGTATTACTTTCCTTTTCGTTTCCATCTATTCAAAACCTCATAATTTGTCATATCCACAGCATCCTTCTGTAGAAGCACCTTTAATTTTCTTCTAGTTTTTTCTTCATCTTTGATGATATTGTCCAGCATTCACTGCCATATTGAAGAACTGACAGCACATTACATTCCAGTGCTCTTTTCTTTGTTTCCAGCAAAATATTCTTGTCTCTTAGTCCTCTACTCAGCTTCTAGAACGTGTCCTTCGCCATGACAATTCGCGTTCGGTTCTTTGTGTCGCACCTTCCGTATTCTGTTAGAACACTTCCCAGGTATTTAAAACTTTGTACCTGCTTGATTTTAGTATCCCCCATTTTGGCGTCTTGGACTGCTCTTTTGCTGATGGCCAATAATAGAGGCAGCATTAATTGGCCGATTTCTTATTTTCGCAATTTTAGAGAAGATGTGTTTAATGTAACAGGATACTTAGCAGCGGAACTGAAGGGATTAGAGGGATTTTTACAACTATATATTCAATTGCTGTCGATAACAATAATGCCCGACAGTTTAGTCCATCATTAACTTTCTTACTAGAACATGTGAGAGATCAATTGTATATGCGATCTATGGGACACCTGTCTTCAAGTATAATAACCCCAATTTGGTTTAAGGGGTGATTTCAAGAATACAGGTAGGATTACCTCATCACCTTATTTTACCTGTTGATTCCACCAAGCAATTATGGAAGTAGTATATTGCCCTAGGTTGTGTCACTTTATTGGAAAATAAGAAATTATTAATACTGGTATCAGTTCGTTTATTAGATAGTACCTTCGAGGTATATTGAATAATAAATCCGCTTATTCCATATCCTAATACCAATCAAATATTAGAAACCGTAACTAGGTACAAGGTAGAAGCGTAATTTCTAGCCTTAAATTTGCCCCAAGCAAAATATATGATGTTAAAGAGTGAGGAATTAAATAGTTGCAGATACACAGTTGCTCTAGGCACTTGGCTAAGTCCAGTCTATGTGACTGGGAGCCATGATCAGTGTGCTCTAATTGATTAAGAACATTAAAAGAGGAATCAAGAAGAATTGTCAAGTAGTAGTATTACCCAGTGTTATATTACCTAGTGTAATTATTATATCAGATAAAAATTGAGCGGTAGCCACCACAAGAGAACTAATATTGTCTAAGGTCTGTGAAGAAATGTCGACTAGAACTATAAAGATGTAGACACCTTTGTTTATTGTGGAGTTACCAATGTTGAGCTTTGTAAAAGCATATCCAATGTGAATGCGATTGACCCTAATGGACAAGCAGAGTCGACGACCGTTGAGGAGAACCCCGAATCAATTACAGAAATCATCAAGCCCCATATTAAAGCCATGTCGCCCAGAAAAGATAAAAAGTAAATAAATAAAGACCGTTCAGAACTCCAGAAATGAAATTTATATATATATATATATATATATATATATATATATATATATATATATATCCAGAGCTGCATCTAGGATTGTTTCGGTCGCTCTCCTCTTTTTAACCCTGTAATTCCCATTTTATTCAAGGTCATGTTTAAGGATTTTCCAGCGAGACCCCTCACACCAATTCCGATTGGGTAGCATATTGCATGCCATCCTTCTTCTACAGTCATCCACCAGTTCTTGGTATTTGTTCATTTTGTGTTGGTGTGCAACATCCATGTTTTCTTCCCATGGGACTGTTAGTTCCCACAGAATAATCTGTTTTGTTGAATTCGAAAACATGACCATATCTGACTAATATATTATTCTCTCATTACTACTGAGCTTTTTAGAAAAGAAACTTTTAAAAATAGTTTCCACTTCTGTGATATGAGCGTTACTCTTCAAATGAATTAAGTTCTTTCTGTGGCTGGCATGTGTATACACTGCTTATATACAACACGTTAAAATTTCCCTTCTCCGGTTCCATGCGCCTATGGTTTAGAGGGTATCGACTCTAACTGATACCAAATCGGTCTAGTTTCGATCCCAACCAGAATCAAGTGGGTGTGTCTAGTTACACTGATGTGCTGTGATACAGGGAAACAGGCTTGTATGTGGATGACTAACATATATATATGTAATTCTTTTTTTGCTATTGGACTTGGTATGGATTTATAAAAAAGGACTGGGGACACTATAACCCTGGTAGAAGGTCTTTTGTTTTAAATGAACATTGGTGTGTATAAGAATGGCGGAATTTAATCAAATAGAAAAAAAAAAGAGAGAGAGAAAAAGACATTAAAAGAAAGGGGGAAAAAGGAACAGAAAGAGACTATAATACCTGAATCGATTTAATCGGACTTTACGTTTTCTTTTCTTACAATTAATCGAAATAATACCTGGATGCAAAAGATGTAAGATAAAATTTGTATGAGTAGAATTAACTTCTGAACTATTTATGTTCATTACAAGTAATAGACAACAAGGTTAAGTAAGAGATGTGGCAGGGGTCATATCACACCTGAAATGATAATGTCAGCAATATCAATAATGGTAGATATGCCGTAAAACAGAAAGCACCAACTGAAATAGAGATCTCTCCGAATAACCATGTTGATAAGACGTAAAGACATTGAAATATTAATTATGTTACGGAAAGATAAATTAGACCACGAAATATATTCTTTTTTTTTAAGTGTACAAAATGTAACAGATTTTAGTTGAAATGTTGATTTCATCTATAAAAAGAAAACACGATTTTGTGAAGTTGACAAATTGTATCAGGACTATTAATAGAAAATAATCTAGTACAATGTTATATAAGACCTAACACGGCCGATGGATAAAGGACAAAGTATCTTCGTTGAGATTTTTTAATTTCAAATCAGGTTGATAAAGATTTTTTTTTATAAACAATGCAAAGAGTAACATGGATAAATAATGAAAATACCCGTCACGAGTCTTTGTGTGTCAGATAGATCTCAGCAGGATCACATGTAATGTCGGTGTTTTCTCAATAAAATGGCAGACCATAAGTTGTTAGATAAAGTTCATAATGGGCTGCCGAGGAGATACACGGGTCCGAGATGAAACTGGTAGTGGGTTGCTGAGAAGGTACTTGTGTCCGAGATTGAGTTGGTAATGATCTGCCAGAAGAGGAGTCGGGGTTTTGACTATCTTCGAATGCAGTCGAACAGAGTTGAGTTACATCAGCGATTGAAAGAAAACGACCGCTGTGTTTGTTGCTAAAACAAAGACCAAAAAGCGTTTACTTTCGCTAACATCTAAATACCGCTACTGTTTTTACTACTATTACTAACCCTGATAAGGGCAATGTCAACGGCTGTAGTAGTTGCGTTAAGAACAAACAAAATATGGTTAAACCAAAACCACATCTCTTCTTTACAGAAATTGTTTGAAGTGTTTGCCGGACCTGAAGGAGACTACCACCACCTTTAAATTTGTTGTTTTTTTATTTTTTTCTTTCTTCAGAGCAATCTTATCGATTAAACCGTAAACATTCTGATAGACCAAAAAAAAAAAAAAAAAACATTTGGAAAAATTTCATTATTTCACCAATTTTAAGGGGACTCAGTTTTTCATACAACGTTATAAGTAAATCGATCCTCCATTTTGGAACCACTTGCCGGTTCGACATTACCACCTCCTATAAGTTGTTTGATTATCAAATTTTTTTTTACTTTTTTCAGTGCAGTCTTATCGATTAAAACCTAAACTTTCTGATCGACAAAAAATTTGAAAAAATTTCAACATTTAAACAATTTTTTTTTTTAGGGGGTTGCTCAGTTTTTCATACAACCAGAGTAAATCGACCCTGTGCAAATAACTTTTTTGTTTGCGCATATTCAACAACTGAATCCTTTGAAAAATTTTAGAATAAGGCCATTCTTGGAGTTTCCGAGGAAGATGCCGAGGAAGAAAACTTGAGAAAGACAAAAGACAAGAGTAACAACTCGTCCCCAAATAACCAAAACAAAGCAACCCCAACGCAAGAGATTCCCAAATAGAGAATCAATTTACTGTAACGCTGTATGAGAAACTGAGCCTCCCTAAAATTATTTAAATTTTGAAATTTTCCAAATTTTATTTGATAATTGGAAACTTTATGTAATAACCGATATAACTGCGCTGACAAAAGAAACAGAAACAAAAAATTTAAAGGTGGTGGTAGTCTCCTTCAGGTCCGCTGAAGCATTTTGTTTTGTTTGCTTATAGTTCATATACAAGTGAAATTCAACTTTTGCAATAAGGATTTTTTTTTGTTTGTATTTAAATATAAAATCTTTTGCTTCCAAAATTGAATCGACTTGGTTATATTTATTTTTCTGTTAACCCGATTAACACCCGACAGACATGCAGGTAGACCAACGGGGATCTTTAGATTTCTACGATCTGATTGCTGCTTTCCAGGATAAAAAATCAAAACGTGGCTGGAGGGTTGCATCGTACTGACATTGGGAATCGGAGACTTGTGCCTAACCTGAAATACTGGACTACACCGGACCAATGGCCGGTTTAGTGGGGTTTGTCGATTTAGTACGGTGTAAGAGTTTGACTTCTAGTTCACATTAAAAGACAACAGCCATAAAGATTGAAGGTAACTTGAATAAACAAATATCTAAGGGTATTTCCGGGGCACCATTCGTTAGTAGCAATGTTGCCATGGTTTTAAAACATAACGGTAAGTACTTTGCTTGATATATCGTTGGTTTTGCACCTCTCATTTACGGATAAATATTTCTATCTATCTATCTATCTATCTATCTATCTATCTATCTATCTATCTATCTATCTATTAGTACTGAAAATTATTGAGTTACCTCTGCCGTTATTTTCATTGTGTTATTAAATTGTAAATTTTATTTTTGATAAATCATCTTTAAACGTAAGCCTACAAAGCTAAATAAACTAAAATGCTATCAAATATTGGATAATTGCAGAAAACAGTGCTAAATTTTATATTTAACATAGATAAAAAAAGGATTTATATGAATAAGATTTATACCAAATTTGTCTTCCATACATTTGGCCGGATACTGTAAATCATCCGTTGTCAGCTGCTGATAAGGTGCTGATAAGGTGTTGACAGCTGTGATAACAATGCTACCGTAATTGAGAAATGCTTTTTGGAATATTTTTCAAGAAGTAAGCAAGGAATTCTTTTCTCAAGTCAACTTAAAATAAGTTTAAATTCGGTAATTTGATGAAACTAATGTGTCAGCGAGGTGTATTTTATTTCTGTAAGATTTTTTAAAACCGAGAATTGGCTTCTGTTTACAATCGACGAAAAATGGCGGAAAATTTGAAATTTTTAAAACTTTTTTTTAAATTTAGAGATTTTTTGATTTCGATCAATATAATTTCGGTTTTAAATGCACCAATATATTTTGCTTATTAGAATTACTAAAGTTAATTCCTTGGCTTTCAATTTAAGCTAATTCTAAAGTTTGAAGAAAACTTATTTATTTTTAAAATTTAAATTTAAATTTAGGTATAGAAAAATGAGAGAAGGTACCTAATTAATAATAATTTTTCTTTCCTCCCTCGATTAAAATATCCTATTCCATTTTGGGGTTTCGGTAAAATTTTATTAATTATTCTAACAAAATTACAAATTTAAGAAATGAAAATAGTTGCACACCTGATTTACAATGATAATGACCTTAACTTAAGGAACACTAATACATAAAATAACAATTGAAATCGAAAAACATGCAGTTCATCAAATGCAGCTGATGCAGCTTAATGCATTAAACTTCCAGTTTTACTTCAACGTAGGATAGTATATATATATATATATATATATATATATATATATATATGTGTGTGTGTGTGTGTGTGTGTGTGTGTGTTAAAATATGGTTTTAAGTTTTGCTTTATTTCAGGGAAAATTGCTCGCTATCTGTGACAGAGCGTTTGTAAATATAAAGGTGAACATACAGCCAGCAACGAACTGTGATAACGAGTTTTGTACTTACTCGCAATATTCCGGCTATGGGTTGAAGTTGACACACAAATGTGTGCCATTTTACACACACACACACACACACACACACACACACACACACACACACACACACACACACACACACAGAAATATATATATTGTTTAATCTTTCTATTAAATATATAAAGCATGCCAAGATTGAAATGCTTTCAAGTTTCCTTAGCAAAGTACAGTATAGATTAATTTTACTAGAGTGATTTTGAGTCCTACTGGACGTTCGAAATAAGCAGCATCTTTGAGAGAACAGTCTTTCATCGTGAAAAGTGATAACCCCGGGTATGATCAGTGATGATGAAACATGGATCATGCCCGATTTTTGATGTATTGAAATTTATCAGCCAGTATTTTTCTAATTGTTCACTTTGAACCTGATCCTTTATTCTTTGAGATGCCTGATTCACTGCTAGGAAGGCTAGGTCACTGTGTCGGACCAGGATTTTTTTCCTCCATCCATCTTGCATATATACAAGTCAACCATCCGCCCGTGCATGAAATACTGCTGTCGTATATGGTCAGGCACACCTGCTATTCATCTCAGTGTTCATGACAGGCTTCAAAGGAGAATCAGTAATGTGATAGGTACCGACTTGGCTGCTCAACTCCAGTCACTTTTTCACCGACGGGATGGGGCTTCCCTCTGTCTGTTCTATAAATATTTTCATGGCTTCTGCGCCAACAAACTTAAGTAACTGGTACCCCTGCTACAGGAGTTTACTTGTACAAACTGACTGACAACTGGGTCCCACCCATTCACAGTTAGATCAACCAGCTTCTTTTCTCGCACTTCCAGCCTTTGGAACTCGATTCCATATTCTTGCTTTCCTGACGGCTACAACCTCTAGGAATTTAAATATCTTAACTACTGGACTCTAGTTCCTTCTACTCAACCCTGTTTATCATTTTCTTTCTCTCTACCTTAGCAAATGTCCCCATACCTGTATTTCCATCCTTAACTGATTCGTCATTCTCTTTACTCTCTTCCTATCTATTTGTTTTACTTTTATATAGCCTCCTGCACATAGGTGGCGTTACCGCCTTGTTCGGGGTGATACGATTAAGGAAAATCATCAGATGTTTACCAATAATCCCAGAATGTTCCTGCTCGCAGCATTATTGTAAAATTTTAGGTTGTTACAAGAATCACGCATATAGAGGATTTAAAATGTAAATCCTTCGGGGCTAAACAAGAACCGTAATGTTCGCGGCGAATTTCTGTTTTTGAGAGTTTATACCACGAATTTCACACTTCATCTCTATTTGTGAGGAATACAGAGCGGGGCCTCACCTAATATATGTAGGTGTTATATCATTTAATGCCAGAATGGAAGCTTTATTCCGAACAACTATGTATAAATTGATACCCTACGAGGAAAAACACATGTAATTAAAAC